>OX451737.1:1682646698-1683184198 GCA_948472305.1 Vicia faba | reverse complement strand
CCCCTTTCGACAATGTGTTTGAATAGCAAGCAAAAGTACCACGACCGAACAATTATATTCGGTTAACAAACAACTTCTAGAATGAACTACATCCATCAACCGGTATACCTTTCTTATCGTAACTATGATCTGTCTTCGGTGTTGATATGATCTTTCTATCAAGAGAAGATCGGGAATTGCCGCTAGGCTTTTCTTTTAGCTCTCACTCATCCCGGGCGATTCTTATTATTCTTGGCCACTAAGGTGGCTTTTGACCAAGAGAACGAGCTAGACAGAAAAGGTACCACCGAAAGAAGGTCGACCTCACCCCCTTTGGTAAACCGAAGCAGAGAAAGAGGAAGAAGAAAAGCTAGGCCATTCGATTAGGGATGTTCTCACCTGTGCGTACTATCTTCAAGAAGGAATATACAAAAGAACCTTCTTCTTTTTCGCATCTCCCAAGTTCGAATGCTTTTATGCTGTTAAAAGAAATCGAATACCATTCGTGATCCAATTCAAAAACGGAGTTACTGAAGACCTCCTCCCCCTTTCCCGCCTATCCCTCCCGCAAGAGAGGACTCGTTCTGGCTTTAAAGAGCCTCTTTTTTAGCAGTCTCGCCCATAAGATAAGAGAAGATTGACCATCTCTTCTTCCAAGCTTCTTTCTGCTTCTTCTCGGCGTAACGAAAGAACTAGACGAGGAGAGGCCTCCGGTTTCAAATCTCTACCCTACGCCTTACGAGGGCGCCCTAGCCAGATTAACTCCCAAGGGTCAATCAAGCCTTTGAAACTAGTTCAAATAGTCGTCACAGTCTTCGTTCCTGCTTTCAACGATACTTTCTTAGCTACATCAGCTTGTAAAACTCTCTCTCCTTCACCAGGAAAGGGAGAGCGAACAAAGTACCAGACGATTTTGGTTGGGTAAGAAGAGCGTACGATAAGAGTAAGCAGACGATGTCGATAGAAGACGATTCGTGGGATCTTCCTCAAAGTCAAAGAAAGATAAAAATGAGCTAAAGTATGCCCAGCCCATGAAATTAGATGTCGAATGAGTACGATTTCGAGCATAAAGAGAGAAGAAAAAGGAACTGCAAGAATCTAGGTTTAGCAAGATAGCTGCCAGAAAGACTGAGCTTAGGTGCATAGCGCTTAAATAAGTGGTTGAAGAGTCGCTTTCCATCTCGACAATGACTACTGACTTTCCATTTTGGGGATTTCACTTAAAAGACTGGACTTCAAGCAGCAATGAGAGCAAAGGCAAGGAATTGATGCGCCAATAATCGAAGAATGGGGCAAGGCAAATTTCCAGACAATGGCAAGTGCTTGAGAAGGAGCTGTGAAAGAAGGGGCTGCTAGATAATAGGGAGCTCTTGAAGAAGAAGGGATTGCGGGGTGAACGGCATTCTGTTGTACTACTAACACTAGTTGTACTAGAGTAGTTTAGTAGCGCCTTTTGAATCAAATAGGCGAGCCCTTTCCAAATCCGAAAGGCGAACAGCCCGCTTTGCAAGCAAATAGATATCCCCCGCCCGTTTGAGTCGTTGCGAGCCGGAAAGCGTACCGGCAGTTTGAGTCACGAAAGGGCCACTTGCTTAATCTTAATTTTATTATATATATACAAACAAAGAAAAAAATAATTTTTTTATCAAATTGTTCATTCCTGGCCTGGGAAGAGGAAGAAGCAGATAGAGCAAAGGCCTCCTCTTTCCGTCCACTCTTCCCGAAGTGAGCGAATTGCATGTAGAGATCTGTAGGGGCTTATAGTTTAATTGGTTGAAACGTACCGCTCATAACGGTAATATTGTAGGTTCGAGCCCTACTAAGCCTAGCACCCCCTTCTCTTCACCCGATACAAGAAGGCAGTCGAAGTCCCCTCCACTCTTCATTTTTTGGGAAGACATCGTGTTCCTAGTCGATTTCCCTCATGGCACTGCCCCCTTAATGCTACGAAGTGAAGCAGGCATAGAGACCAACCATAGGGTATCTATCCTGTGATCCAACCCCGGCTCGGTATCGGTAGTCTCAGTCTTTCCCTGCCCTCCCTGGTATGAGTTGAGAGTCTAAGAGGGAGTCTTATTCTACTCTAGGCTCACTCCACCCCCTGTGTTGTCTTATTTCAGGAGGGACTAGATTGTTAAGAAATCCCTGACTCTGTCTTTGGGCTAAAGCCTATAGTTCTCTCCTCACTAACGGAAGTCTCTTAGTAAGTAGCATCATCTCTTCCGGGGGGAAAGCCTAAGTGTGATCGGTGGATCTGGAACTGACTGTTTAAAGCTGGTTCGCGAAATGTCGCGGAAGCAAGAGTCGCCACCGTCTTTTATTTTCTCCAAATGGAAAGGACGAAAGCACAGAAAAATTCCTTAAAGAGATTGCTCTCGGTTCGGGAGGTAGGTTATAGAAAGGGAAGGTGTTAGCACCCTTTCTATCCATGGTTATCCATGGGCTCTTAGATACTTGCTCATTTGTGTTTTCAAAAATGGTTTGTTTGCTTTTCAACTGTGGGTTTTAAAAAGTTTCCTTGAAAATTCCAGTTCGACTCTTGTATCTGTCCTCAAGAGTGTTTGAAAAATTGCTTTCGAAAGCTTTTTGAAAAGGTGTCGGTGTGAAAAGTATTTTGATTTGTTTTGAAATTTAGAGCAAGTATCCACGAGAACCTACCTACCCTAAGGAATTCGTCTGTGTAAATGTCCTTTAAAGTAGTGCCATCCCACCATTGAGAGGTAGGTAGCACCACCGTTGGAGGTGTTCGGGTCAATTCGAAGTTCGGGACATGGTGATCACCGGAGCAATGGGAAGACACCTTAGAAGCTACCCTCATGCCAGGTTCCCGGATCATGAGGACTTACTAAGACATCCTCTACTCGACGATCACCTTTCGAGGCAAGGCAACAGTGAGGCGTACCCTAGGGGTGGTGTGTGCGATTTGTGTGTCGTTTTCATTTGCATTTGTCTTGTCATATGATTGGTGTTCTACGCTTGATTTTATTTTAAGGCCATTCATTCTTGCATGCTTTGTTTAACAGTTAAAAATATTTGCGAGGAAAAGTAAATCTAAAGCTATTACAAATGGCGCGGGTCCACATCGCCAAAATTATCCAGGACCCGATTTGACAGAAAAATAAAGAAAGTAAAAGTGCGAGAAGTAATTACAAGGCTTCGGGAGAGGTACATAATTTTTTAAGCGAAATAAAATAAATATGCGAACGAATAAGAAATTAAACGAATCGAGGGCGTTGGACCCTTTTGCAAAATATTAAAATTACATGAATTAATTAAGAAAAGAAATTGTTTTTGTTTTTTTGGTATTTTTATGTATTTTAGGGTTTAATGAAAAAAAGAATTAATTAGAGTTAAAATAAAATGCTAAACCTAATTCTAATTATTTTAAGTTATTAAGAAAAATATTGAAGTTTTTTAACCTAAATGAAACCTAATTTTATTTATATGCAAATTAATTATAAAAATAAATAAAATAAATAACATTATGGTGAACACGAAAATTAAAAAGGAATAAAACATTAATTAAACCTATTTTTACATTTTTTAGATTTTTGTTAAAAGAATTAAAATTGCAAACCTAGTTTAAAACTAATTTTATTTACATGCCAATTTATTTATGAAAATATTAGAAATTAAAATTATTTATGGTATTTTCCTTTTTTCTGATTTTTATTGTATTTTATAATTTATGAAAAATATTAAATTGATTAAAAGAATAATTAAAAGAAAATAATAAGAAGAAATTGAGAAAATTGCAAACCAAGGGGGTGGTAGTCCCAAATTAGGAGGTTTGGCCTTAGCAATTTGGCCCAGTTAAGCATGGCCCTTCTGACTTTTTGCATGACACGTACATATGCGTTGACTAGGGTTTTCTGTGTTCCTCAATCCTGAGCCTTTGATCTGATTCCATGGGACGCGTGGTTGGCTTGATGATGAGGGAATATGATGGTTTTCAATGTTGAGCCTGCACAGAATTACTGAACACAAAATAATATGAAGAAGGTCAAGACCTGGGGTTCGAACCCAGGTCACTAGCATCACCAATCAACACCTGTGCCACTGAGCCACTTCAAACGCTTTTGACATATAATAGTTAACAAATATTATAAAAAGAAAGAAAAGTATGTGGTTTGAAAACACGCGAAATTTAAAAGAACCAATTACTCCCTGACACTGCATCACCTTCTTCGCTTTGTTCATTTTTTCTGAAAATACAAAACATAGGCCACGGTTTTATCACCGTTTCAGAATGGGTCTTTTGGGAAAATAGCGATTAGGCTATCCTTGAACATAAATTAGGCGCGAGGGTCCTATCTTCTTCGTCCAGACGTGCTAAATCCAATTATGGTATTGAGGATGTCCAATTTTACAGCACCTGAAAACCCCTAATTTACAGTTCTGCAAACCCTAAAAGTTATCAATGGCAAATCTCCAAATATGGCACGAAAACGAAATTAGACTACATGGTTAGCTTCAGAATACGTTAATCAGTATGAATGCATAAAAAAAACGTAATGAAAATGTCTAAATGTGGAAACACGATTATGCATTTTGTTTGACACAGTTTGAATCCATGGTACCAATTCTGGGCGTATGAAGGTTGGAGAGTGATCCAATTAGCTTCAGGGGAACACAAGGAAGCTTTTGCAATTGGTCTTGTGCTTTTAATCAACCTAGAACCTCCTTTTCAGTTTTGAGCTTTTTGGCCAAAATTTCAAGTTTGTTCTTCAAGCTTTTGAGCAGCTGCGTGGTATTTGTGATTAGGGTTGTGATTATGCTTATGTACTGAATGCATTAGGTCAAAAATATTGATCAAAATCTCTTGAATTAATGGTTTTTGAAGATTTGATTTTCAAGCTTTTTAACCAAATATTTTCCATGCTATTTTTGCACAAATCATATCCAATTGCTCCAAATCTTTCCTTATTGACTTAGGCACGAAATCTTGAGGCTAAAATATGTACAAAAAGATTTGAAAACTTAGGTTAGCATTTTTCATATATTTAATTTGATTTACATGAATTAATATAAATAAAAATTCAAATAAATAAATAAAAAATGAGAAAATACTTCCCTTTGGGCCAAGTGGTCGTGCACATGCTTGGAATGATGAATCATGGAAGAAAAATGGGCCCATTAGCAATTTTAGGTCATTTGAAGTAATGTTGACTTTTCAAAATATCCAAAAATTTCCCAACTTCCACAAGGCATAACTTGCTCAATTTTTAAGCTTTTCTCATGTTCTTGGACATTTTGGAAAGGTATTTGAGTCCTATAACCAATGCCTTTGGTCCCATGTCATTTTGATTTACCAATCTCAAGTTATGGTCTTTGACTTAAAGTCCCTTTTTGTTGACTTTTGAAAATGACCTATAATGTTGAAATTGATAACTTTTTGTGAGAGCATTTCTTGGACTTGAAGTATGAAGATGAGTTGTAGTAAATGTCTTTCTCTTCAAAATGAGCTTTGGATAGAATTTTTATGATAATCCATGTGAAAGTTATGCCCTGGTCAATTTCAGTTGACTTTTTCAGCTGTCCAAATAAGGAAACTTTTGCATCTTGATGAATTCTGAGCCAAATTTTGAGAATCATGATCAAGCATTGATCAAATGATGTTTGTGGCTTCAAAATGATGTGTTGACCAAAAATTTGAACTTCTGACTGTCAAATGACCATTTTGCCCCTTACAGTTGACTGTAGTGCAATTTAGGGTTTTGACTGTGCAATTTTGAGCTGAATGCCTTGAAACTTGGTATGAGGATGCTTGACCATATTTGTAGGCATGTAGGACTTGATTGGGCCTTTGAAAACTTCATTTTCTTGATCAGAACACAAACCCTAGTTTTGACTGTATGGGAGCCCTTTGCACTGTGCAACCCTTGGAGAATTTTGTAGCTTTGACTTGACAAATCTTGAAGAATATGGGAGGGCAAATTTTGGGGTGCAACAGTTGCCCCTGTTCAATCTTCTTGGACCTGAGGATGCAGACTGGCTGACGTTCCTTTCGTAATCCGAGGGTAGAAGATGATTGAACACTAGAGTGCCCAGAAATTTGCGCTCACATAGAAGCAGTGATGGAAATGGGCTTATAGATGCCATTCGGGGATTGATGAATAGGATGATGGGCTTATAGATGCCATCTGGATATTGATCGCGTAAGAGATTCCTTAGCGAGAACCTGCATACCTGCAAAAGAAACATGAGTACCTAACACGTTGCAGGAGTTGATTTCAGCTGCTTGGCGTAGATATGTCCCGACTGGTTATGGGAGTTGAGTCTGGAGCTTCAAAAGATGATGACTGAACCAGGGATGGTTACCACCTTAGCATGAATGGTAAGAGAACCTTGGGTGACTTTAACTTCAACAACGCTCGTTGAGAAAAATCTTGGTGGGAATTACCGTCTTTGCAGTATCGGGAAGAAAACCATAAGCAATTATAATCTGAAAAGGAATTATCACCTCACTCACCGTCGGAGAGGGGACCATAGGAGATTATCACCTCACTCACCGTCGGAGAGGGAAACATCTGAAAAGGAATTACCACCTCACTCACCGTCGGAGAGGGGACCATAGGAAGATTATCACCTCACTCACCGTCGGAGAGGGACACATCTGAAAAGGAATTACCACCTCACTCACCGTCGGAGAGGGGACCATAGGAGACTATCACCTCACACTCACCATCGGAGAGGGAAACATCTGAAAAGGAATTACCACCTCACTCACCGTCGGAGAGGGGACCATAGGAGACTATCACCTCACACTCACCGTCGGAGAGGGAAACATCTGAAAAGGAATTACCACCTCACTCACCGTCGGAGAGGGGACCATAGGAGACTATCACCTCACACTCACCGTCGGAGAGGGAAACATCTGAAAAGGAATTACCACCTCACTCACCGTCGGAGAGGGGACCATAGGAAGATTATCACCTCACTCACCGTCGGAGAGGGACACATCTGAAAAGGAATTACCACCTCACTCACCGTCGGAGAGGGGACCATAGGAGATTATCACCTCACTCACCGTCGGAGAGGGAAACATCTGAAAAGTACTTACCACCTCACTCACCGTCGGAGAGGGGACCATCTGGGATAACTTCTACTGAGTCTTCATCAGAAAAATCTGTTGGGAGTCGATTTAGCTGGACTAGAGAAGGCCTTGAAATATGTTTGGGGATTTAACTGCATCTTTCCTGAAAGGTAAAGGTCAGTCATATGCAATGTATGATATGGATCAAGCAATGATGTTCTCAACATAAATGAGATTTGTATGATATGATGCGTCTATGCATGCTATAATGATGTATGGAAGCGCGATGTTTATGAATGTATTTTTCGTCTAGGAAAGTAAATCCTTGACGGGTGCCGGGAAGTCAGTCCTGGGCTGATATTGAAGAGTAGATTTTGCTTCCGCTGGGGATGATAGTTGCAGGAATACCGGTAGGAGAAGATAACTCCGTTGCGGAATAAACTTGGCGAATGGAAGATTCTGCGGGGAGAAAAGATACTCTAGCGACCATGCTGGGAAGCAATACTCTGTGGGGAAGAGGGATGCTTTGCTGAATTGTTAAGAATGACTTGTTGAGGATACCCTTGTTGTTGGAAGTGTTGATGGACTTCGCTGGGGTAAGAAGACTTCGTCGAGGACGCTCTTTTCGTGGCTTTTGGCTGAGGATAACCCAGTTATATCCTGTTAAGGAAATAACTCTTTAAATCAAGCCGGACGACGCGTTCGTGCTCTGAGAGGGGATAAGCTTCCAGAATCTATTGGGGATAAGCTTACTGCTTGGGGGTATGAATTCCAACTTTCCGGGGGAACTAGATTAGACGTTTCTGGGGAAGTTTTGAACTGCGGGGGAAGTGATTCCTTTGAATATTGGTACGCTGCCGGGGAACAATCTTTAGACCAAGACTGCCGGGGATGCTTGTTATGAATATGTATACTGCTGGGGGAGGTTGATATCTGCTGGAGGATACTCAATTTTCTTGAGATTTGATAACTCTGCTTGGAGAAGAATGCATTGTTTTGCTGAATCACTCTCTGGGGAATTAAGATGTACTGGTCATGTTCTTTAGCTGAACCTACCTTGGTACCTTGGAGGATAGAACAATTAGATCGCTTAGACAACTCTTTTATTGCCCCTGTTTCTAGTGTCACCTGTAATTAATCTTTTGTTTCGTATGCAAATATTTATGAGTTAGCAAATTATTGTCAATGCATATATCACAAATTGAACCTTGGACGTTCTTCGCAAAACAAAACAGAAAAAGAAAAAACAATTGGCACGTTTAACTGAAAATATATTTGTATTGATTTTTGAGTGGCCTGTAAATAGGCGTTTTGCATACAAGAGGCTAATGTCCTAGTAAGAGGAACGCCGCCGAACAAGAGAGTTTATACAAATTTTGTACAAAAGAAAATAAAACAGCTGTGTGAAGTGAATGATCCCACTGGGTTTCAACTCTGCTATTGCCTTTATAACTCCGAGCGTCTCATCACTTGATGACCTTGGTTGAAGGTGAAGCTGACTGATCGATGCCGTCTGAACTTGATGTAGATACCGGATTCTGGATGCAAAGTGATCAATGAGACATAGTATTACGCTTTATCCCTAATTTTTTCATGGACCGCCCTTTCGGGTTTTCGGTCCACCGGGATACCCATTTTTGCCCAAGCCGCCTTTTCAGGTTTTCGACTTGCCGGGTGTACAGATTTTTTCATTTCATCCCTTCATTTTTCCCGAACCCTTTTGGTTCGACGGGAAGCCCTAATTTTTGCCTAGGCATGTCAGCCTAGCGGGTCTTTTTTTCATGCGTAGTATTTTTTACTATGTCTGCATTGGCGGGGTGAGGAAGGTCGTCACCATCCATATTGGTTAATATCATGGCTCCTCCTGAGAACACATGCTTAACCACAAATGGCCCTTCATACGTAGGGGTCCATTTGCCCCTTGGATCACTCTGAGGAAGGATGATTCTCTTGATCACCAGATCCCCGACTTGATATTCCTGTGGTCTGACCTTTTTGTTAAATGCCCTGATCATCCGTTTCTGATACGTCTGACCATGACAGATAGCAGCAAGTCTCTTTTCATCAATGAGGTTGAGCTGATCAAGTCGTGTCTGGATCCAATCATCTTCGTTCAGATTTGCATCCTTCATTATCCGGAGAGAGGGAATTTGTACTTCGATCGGTAAGACTGCCTCCATGCCATAAACCAGAGAGAAAGGAGTTGCCCCGGTTGACGTCCTAGCTGAGGTACGGTACCCGTGTAGAACGAACGGTAACATCTCGTGCCAATCCTTGTAAGTCACTGTCATTTTCTGCACGATTTTCTTGATGTTCTTATTTGCTGCTTCTACAGCCCCATTCATCTTCGGTCTGTAAGGAGAAGAATTGTGGTGCTGTATCTTGAACTGTTCGCAGAGCTCAGCGATCATCTTATTGTTTAGATTGGTACTGTTGTCTGTAATAATTCGCTCAGGGACGCCATATCGACAGATCAGGTTATGCCGAATGAACCGTGCCACAACAGTCTTGGTTACCGTAGCATAGGATGCTGCCTCAACCCACTTTGTGAAGTAATCAATCGCCACTAGGATGAAGCGATGTCCATTAGATGCCGTAGGTTTAATCTCGCCGATCATGTCTATGCCCCACATTGCAAACGGCCAAGGCGCAGTCAGAACATTTAGGGGAACCGGAGGAACATGCACCTTGTCTGCATAGATTTGGCACTTGTGGCATGTCCTGGAATGTTGGTAGCAGTCAGCTTCCATTGTGGACCAGTAATATCCTGCCCGTAGGATTTTCTTAGCCACAGTATGTCCACTGGAATGTGTACCAAAGATCCCTTCATGTAGCTCTTCCATGATCCTTTCTGCTTCAATCTTATCCACACAGCGCAGTAAGGTTGAATCATGGTTTCTCTTGTACAGGATGCCGTTGCTAAGGAAGAACTTGGCTGCAAACCTCCTCAGGAACTTCTTGTCATTGACAGATGCACCTTCAGGGTATTCCTGAGCTTCCAGATATCTCTTTACTTCATGGTACCAAGGCTTCTCAGTCACCATTTCAGTCTCGAGGTCACAACAGTATGCCGGTTCGTCCAGTTTCCAGATGATGATCCGGGGAGCCTCATTATCCCATTTGACCTTAAACATTGAAGACATTGTAGCTAACGCGTCCGCTAACTGATTCTCTTCTCTTGGAAAGTGCTCAAAGGTTATCTCTGTGAAGTGGGGGATCAGGGTCAACACACATTCTCTATAAGGAATCAAGTTTGGATGTTTCGTATCCCACTCTCCTTTGATCTGATTGATCACAAGAGCGGAATCTCCGAAGACACTTAGAAATTTGATCCTTAGGTCGATCGCAGCTTGAAGGCCCATGATGCACGCCTCATACTCCGCCATGTTGTTGGTACAGTTGAAACACAGCCGGGCAGTGAGTGGAGTATGAGTACCTTGAGGTGACATGATTATGGCGACGATACCATTTCCCAAAGCATTGGAGGCTCCGTCAAAGTGCATAGACCATCGGGATCCTGGTTCAGGTCCTTCATCCGGTCCAGGTACTTCACAATCAGTTACTATCATAATGCTTTCATCCGGAAATTCGAAGTTCATAGACTGATAGTCATCTACGGCTTGATGTGCCAAATGGTCTGCCAATACACTTCCCTTGATGGCTTTCTGGGTTGTGTACTGAATGTCATATTCCGTCAAGATCATCTGCCATCTTGCAATTCTCCCAGACAGAGAAGGCTTTTCGAATATGTACTTTATAGGATCCATCTTCGAGATCAACAAGGTAGTGTGAGTCAGCATATACTGTCTCAGCCGGCGAGCAGCCCATACCAAAGCGCAGCAAGTTTTCTCAAGCAGTGAGTATCGGGTCTCACAGTCGGTAAACTTTTTGCTAAGGTAATAAATGGCATGCTCTTTTCGGCCAGACTCGTCATGCTGCCCCAGCACACACCCCATTGAGTTGTCAAGCACTGTCAGGTATAGTATCAGAGGTCTCCCTTCAACCGGTGGCATGAGGATAGGTGGTTCTTGGAGATACTCTTTGATTTTGTCGAAAGCAGCCTGACATTCATCGTTCCAACGTACTACCTGATCTTTCTTCAGCAGCTTGAAGATTGGCTCACAGGTAGCAGTCAGATGTGAGATGAACCGAGCAATGTAGTTCAGGCGTCCTAAAAAAGCCTCTGACTTCCTTCTCTGTCTTAGGAACTGGCATCTCTTGAATAGCTTTGACCTTAGCAGGGTCCACTTGAATTCCCTTATCACTGACCACGAAGCCTAGCAACTTCTCAGATCTTACCCCGAAGGTGCACTTGTTCGGGTTCAATCTCAGCTTGTACAGTTTCAACCGGTCAAACAACTTCTGCAGATGATCTAGATGTTCTTCTTCAGTCTGGGACCTAGCGATCATGTCATCCACATACACTTCTATCTCATGATGGATCATGTCATGAAATAAAGCAACCATGGCACGTTGATAGGTTGCCCCAGCGTTCTTTAATCCAAATGGCATGACCTTGTAGCAGAAGGTGCCCCACTGTGTAACAAATGTAGTCTTTTCCATGTCTTCAGGTGCCATCTTAATCTGATTGTAACCTGAAAAGCCATCCATGAAAGAGAACACCTTATGCTGAGCTGTATTATGAACAAGGACATCGATGTGAGGTAAGGGGAAGTCATCTTTGGGGCTGGCCCTGTTCAGATCCCTGTAATCGACACACATTCTGACCTTACCGTCCTTCTTAGGTACCGGCACCACATTAGCAACCCACTGAGGGTAAGAAGTCACTGCAAGGAACCCAGCATCAAACTGTTTCATGACCTCGGCTTTAATCTTCTCAGACATCTCTGGGCGCATCCGACGGACCTTTTGCTTAATTGGAGGGCAGTCTTCTCTAGTTGGCAAGTGATGGACCACAATATCGGTATCCAACCCGGGCATGTCTTCGTAGGATCAGGCAAAGATCTCCATGTAATCATGTAACATCTTGGTTAACCGTTGCTTCACGCTGAGCTCTAGGTTGGCACCAATCTTTACCTCTTTCCTGTCTGTCTCTGTACCCAAGTTTATGGTTTCTACTGGCTCTTCATGGGGTTGAATTGCCCTCTCTTCCTGAAGTAACAGTCTTGCAAGCTCGCCAGGCACTTCGCAATCATCTTCACCTTCGTCTTCGGCTAAGTTGATCGGATTTTCGAAGTCATAACTGGCTGTAGCAGAGTTGTTACCCGTAAGATCCAGAGTGGATTGGAACCTGTATGAGTGAGTGTGTGTGTAAATACAGCTGTTTTGAAATATATGTAAAGGAAAGAAAGACAGAAAAGGAGCATAAAATTTGCAATGCGAAAATACGTCCAAGATTTTCATTCATGATATATGAAATGACAATTTATATGCCCTCACAAATGATACCACAGTGCCTCGGGTAAGACACCGGGCCATAGAGTTTATTTATTGTTTATTACAAAATAACGAAGCAAAGAAATTTATTACTGCGTCACAAAGGTAACAGGGGTATGGTCTTTAGCAATCCAGTTGTTCAACCCGCCTTCGGTCGTCGGATAGATCCAGCTGTTGAATTCAGCTTCGTCCACTTCGTGGTCTTCCCCAACAGCATTCACTCCTGAACTTTTAATAAATACCGGAGGTCTTCCGATCTTCGCTTTCCTCATAGCTTTCTGACCTTCTGTGGTAAAACCCAGCCCAAGTTTATCAGTCTTCTGAGTAAAGTCTGGAAGTCTGCCCCAGTCGGCACATTCACCCTTCTGAACCACAGCCCGGGCGTCCTTTAGGGAAGCCATCTTCAAAGGAACACTTTCTTCTGTTGTTGTTTCTGCTGCTGCTGCAATTGGAAACACCTCCTCGAAATGCTGGAAGGGGGTTTCAATAAACTCCCCATCCATCTCAATGTATCTGAAGGAGTTCAGGTGGCTCACCATATATTCCTCCTCTCCCTGCACAGTGACGATCTTCCCTCTGACGGGGTACTTCAGCTTCTGATGCAAGGTAGAGGTCACTGCCCCAGCCTTATGTATCCAAGGTCGACCCAATAGACAAGAGTAAGATGGACGGATATCCATCACATAAAAAGTGGAGTCGAACACCTGAGAGCCCACACGAATCGGAATGTCAACCTCTCCATGAACCATCCTCTTTGAACCATCAAAGGCCCTGACGATGATATTGCTGGGTTTTAATTCCAGGCCTTCACAATCTAGACGGTCCAAAGCCTTCTTGGGTAGCACATTCAAAGATGAACCCGTGTCCACCAACACATGTGCCAAGGTAGTGCCCATGCATTCAATAGAGACATGCAGAGCATCATTATGGTCTCTTCCCTTTGCGGTCAAGTCAGCATCTGAGAAACCCAAGCCATTGTCTGCCGTCAGATTTGCTACGCAATCAGTGAACTGGACTGCAGATGTCTCATGTGGCACATGGGCCGTCTTGAGGAATGAGATTAAGGCCTTGGCATGGGCCTCGGAGCACAGCAATAAAGAGAGCATGGAGATTTTAGAGGGCGTGTGCCCAAGCTGTTCCACAACATTAAAGTCGCTCTTCTTTATAATTTTCAAAATCTCCTCCATTTCTTGTGGGGAGGCCTCAGCAGCTATAGGTACGGGTGCCTCCATCTGGGCAGGCTCAACTTCAACTCCCTTGCCCCGAGCATTGGATGACTCGGCAGCAGGAGAACCAACTTGATCAGCAGCAGGAACATGTATACTTGTAGGAGTTATCAGGAGCGGTCTTCGGGCAGCAGGCGGTGCAATGTCAGGCGAGAAGAGCCTGCCACTGCGGGTAACCTTGGCTGGGCCAGTGATGTCACAGATGCTGGCGCCAACGTTGAACTCTTGTTTAATCCCGTTTACATATACGTCTGCCCCATAATGCCAGGGGACAGCTTTATCAGATACATAGGGCAGGGGCCCTGGAACAGTGATAATAACAGGTGCAACGGTCATGATTTGAACGGGCTTCTTCGGGAGAGCCGGGATCGGATTATTGAAGCTAGTCACCACAGAAACTTCTTCCACTGGAACTAACCGAACAGCAGACTTCTTAAACAGAATCTCCTTGCTATCCATTAGGCTTTGGATGCCTAACCTCAGCAAGGGACAACCAGATGGGGACACAGCACAGAACAGGCAACCCTCACTACAACCCGGAAATAAACCGGCCTGCAGTAGGTTCTTCTTGACAATCTTTAGAGGAGTGGCTAGATCATCCACATAAACAGCATAAACGTCTTCGTCAACAGCATTTACCCCATGTTGAGGCATAGGAGCAGTAACTACATTCGGCCTCTCAGGCGCTTCGAACTGTATCTCCTTCGCGTCGATAAGGTCTTGCACCTTATTCTTTAACGCCTAACAGTCATCGGTAGAGTGCCCCGGGCTATCTGAATGGTAAGCACAACGAGCATTCGGGTTGTACTTAGGAGATGTTGTATTGGGGAACTTCGGAGCTTCCCGGACAGTCACTAAGTTGGTTGATAGCAACTGTGGCAGGATCTGCGACAAGGTCATGCCTAACCGGGTGAACTCTCTCCGGGGTCTTTCAGCCCTTTGAGGGTTGGTCGGCCGAGGAGCGGCAGCAGGCTTAGCAATCATTACCGCACTGACAGATTGGCGGCGCTCAGGTCTCTCTGATTTCCTGGAACCATACACGGCACTAGACTCCTTCTTGAATGGTTTCTTTTCCGAACTAGACGATGTACCCTTCGCAATCTTCCCAGACTTCAGCCCAACCTCAATTCTCTCTCCAGTTAGAATCAAATCAGTGAACCCAGCAGAAGAATTCCCAATGAGATGGTTGAAAAATGGCCCAGATAGGGTCCCTAAGAACATGTCTACCAACTCCCGATCAGTCAATGGTGGCTGCACCCTGCCAGCCAGGTCTCTCCACTTCTGAGCGTACTCTTTAAAACCTTCGCTTGCACCTAACGACATACCCTGGAGTTGGGTACGTGTGAGGGCAAGGTCGGCATTATATTGATACTGCTTGTAGAAAGCAGTAGCCAACTCCTCCCAGTTACGAACCTTGGTCCCATCCAGCTGATAAAACCATTCGAGATGAGTCCCTGAAAGACTCTCCTGGAAGAAGTGGATCCATAGATTCTTATCCGCAGAGTACGGTTGAATTTTACGAACATAGGACCTTAGATGCAGCTTGGGACAAGACGCCCCGTCATATTTGGAGAAGGATGGTGCTTTGAACTTGTGAGGGATAATCACACCAGTTGACAAACCCAGATCTCCGAAATCCAGCCCAGGTACCTGTTGAACCTCCATAGCTTTCAACCTATCCTCCAGTTGCTTGTATCTGTCTTCTGCGGGTGGGTACTGCTCTTCATCAAAATCAGTCTCGTTGTCGGAGACTACCGGACTGGGGACCTTTACTTCTGCCTGAGAAGGACTCTTGCCAACAGAAGAACCAGCCTCTTCATGCTGCAGAGTATTGCCAAACCTTCGGCCCGAGTTGAACAGAACAGTTCTTCTCTTCTTCTTCTCCTTCTTCAGGAGCATAGCCTTCAGTTCTTCTTGGCCTTGAGCCAGACCCTTGATTAATTCCTGGAATTGTGCATTCTGCACCTGAAGAGCCTTGATCGATGTCTCAGTTGATGCAGAGTCGGTATTCATGATGCTGAAATAAACAGCGAAGAACTGTAAGCAACCTGAAAAGGGGAAAAACCTGCTATGCACATGATGTATGAAATGCGTATGATTTATTTTTTCAAAGACAATCGGGAATCAACTTTGTAAACAAAAAAGAACACACTTCATTAGATTCAACTTTGCAACTGAAATTATTCAACAAGTTGCCCTTAGGCGTTACATGAAAGGAAATACTGGAAAGGAAATAAAACTGTAAAAGCACATCTGGAGCTCATTATTGATCCCATGGTCTCCTCTTCTCAGTACGGATGTAGGCATTCAGAGCTCTCTCATTCTCCAACTGCTTGGTCAGCTTCTGGATCTTTGATTCCTGCTCGTTGAACTTTTCCCGGTAAGAATCCCGCTCTTCTCGCAGTTGCGACCAAGATCTCTTCAATGTCTCATAATCAGTAGGTATCTGAGGAGGAAGGACAGTTGGAGGAACACCATCTTTATCAGGACACTCAAGAATGACGGGTCTGACAGCTTCATACGGCATACCTAACTTCTGAGCGCGGATGCGAACCCATTTGTAGTAGGCTTCCATAGGTAAAGAAGTCTTTGGCCCTAACTCTTGTGGGTCAGCTTTATGAACTTTGTCCCAAGCCTTGATGAACCTACGACGCAGCTCGTCACTATCCACCTGAAACTCGAAACTGATGTGAGGCACCAACATCTCATGGGGGCCTGCTCTTCTTGCTCTCCCAAACTGACGGAGTGCTAGACATGGATTGTAAGAGATCCCTCCTTGAGTACCAATCAGAGGAACATTAGGATACTCCCCGCATCGATCAATAATAGCTATCTCATCCAAACCTCTGCAAGTCCAAATGATGTCTTTATCGGTGAGAGACATTAACCTATGAGCCCAACCTCTTCCTTCTTGATTCTTCAGTACGAACTTAGGGAGGTGCGAAATAAACCACCTCACCAACAAAGGGATACAACACCATAGGGTTCCTCGTCTTCGGGTAGTACGGGCATGAAGTTGTTGCAAGATGTCACCCAAGAGAGTGGGCACAGGATTCTGAGACATAAAGATCCTTATGGCAGTAACATTGATGAAGTTGTCAGGATTAGGAAACAGGACTAACCCATAGATTAGGAGAGCCAAGATGTCTTCATATGCCCTAAAGTCCAGGTCATTCCAGAAATTGTTAGCTTTACCAATCAGAAACTTGGCCAAGAAACCCTTAACTCCGCTTCTAGTTACCCAGTTGTCTGTTACCTCTTGATGGGTCAAAGGAAGAGCTGCAGCCACATCCTCAAGCCTGAGGGTCTTTTCCCAACCAGTAAAGGGAGTCTGATCCAAGATAGGGATACCAAGAAAATCAGAGAACTCTTCCAGGGTAGGGACCAGCTGGAAGTCTTGAAAGGTGAAGCACTGGTACAGAGGGTCATAGAACTGGGTCAGAACACTCATCAACTGCTGATCCCGCTTTGCAGTGACTAAACTGAGAAGGGAACCATGCCTCTGAATGAAGGAAGTGGTGTTTGGAATTCTGCTAACCAACTCATCAAGCAACTCAGGTGAACGAACAAAGTTGAACCGGATAGTATTCCTTCGCACAGGCATCATAATGTCCTACAAAACAGAGCAAAGATGAAACCCTCTTGTCTTTGAAATGGTCAGTCCTTATGCAGGATGCATGCAATGCTCATGATGCTATGATGTTATGATAAAGCACACCACATATAGATACAAAGGCAAACATGGTAAGGCACACAAGTAACACAAAGGCAAGCCCCTAAAGTTTAGGCCAGCATGAGGTCTACGTACTACCCTCTTTCAGTTTGTTGGTTCATACCTGTCCTAATCAAAAGTAACCGGGTTCTTAGAGGATCCCAATATCATTGACTACCCTCAATCGGTCATAACTCCAGCATCGCAATCTTTTCTTGCGGCCAGAACCATCACGAGAGTTTAGCCTCAATGGGCGTAGCATACTGCTACTGTTCTAAAGGCCAAGTTGTGTCAATTAAGGTTCTAAGGTTGTTGGTGCTTAATGACTCCTTAGAAGACCCATATTCTCCTCGTTGCGACACAAGGGATATCGGTACAGAACAAGGTGCCACACCAACGTAGCCACTGCTTCACCTGTGTCGGTCTACGCCGGACAAGTCCCTCACAGCTTATGCTACCTAAACAGGGTATCCCCAGATCCGGGTTAGGATCTATGTAACTCCGATACAACCCACAATAGTAAAGCAAGCAAAGAAGACAATTGAAAACACAGTTATGAACTAGCCCTAAGGTACACCTCACTTTATAAAGTGTCCCCAGCAGAGTCGCCAGTTCTGTGATCGGTGGATCTGGAACTGACTGTTTAAAGCTGGTTCGCGAAATGTCGCGGAAGCAAGAGTCGCCACCGTCTTTTATTTTCTCCAAATGGAAAGGACAAAAGCACAGAAAAATTCCTTAAAGAGATTGCTCTCGGTTCGGGAGGTAGGTTATAGAAAGGGAAGGTGTTAGCACCCTTTCTATCCATGGTTATCCATGGGCTCTTAGATACTTGCTCATTTGTGTTTTCAAAAATGGTTTGTTTGCTTTTCAACTGTGGGTTTTAAAAAGTTTCCTTGAAAATTCCAGTTCGACTCTTGTATCTGTCCTCAAGAGTGTTTGAAAAATTGCTTTCGAAAGCTTTTTGAAAAGGTGTCGGTGTGAAAAGTATTTTGATTTGTTTTGAAATTTAGAGCAAGTATCCACGAGAACCTACCTACCCTAAGGAATTCGTCTGTGTAAATGTCCTTTAAAGTAGTGCCATCCCACCATTGAGAGGTAGGTAGCACCACCGTTGGAGGTGTTCGGGTCAATTCGAAGTTCGGGACATGGTGATCACCGGAGCAATGGGAAGACACCTTAGAAGCTACCCTCATGCCAGGTTCCCGGATCATGAGGACTTACTAAGACATCCTCTACTCGACGATCACCTTTCGAGGCAAGGCAACAGTGAGGCGTACCCTAGGGGTGGTGTGTGCGATTTGTGTGTCGTTTTCATTTGCATTTGTCTTGTCATATGATTGGTGTTCTACGCTTGATTTTATTTTAAGGCCATTCATTCTTGCATGCTTTGTTTAACAGTTAAAAATATTTGCGAGGAAAAGTAAATCTAAAGCTATTACAAATGGCGCGGGTCCACATCGCCAAAATTATCCAGGACCCGATTTGACAGAAAAATAAAGAAAGTAAAAGTGCGAGAAGTAATTACAAGGCTTCGGGAGAGGTACATAATTTTTTAAGCGAAATAAAATAAATATGCGAACGAATAAGAAATTAAACGAATCGAGGGCGTTGGACCCTTTTGCAAAATATTAAAATTACATGAATTAATTAAGAAAAGAAATTGTTTTTGTTTTTTTGGTATTTTTATGTATTTTAGGGTTTAATGAAAAAAAGAATTAATTAGAGTTAAAATAAAATGCTAAACCTAATTCTAATTATTTTAAGTTATTAAGAAAAATATTGAAGTTTTTTAACCTAAATGAAACCTAATTTTATTTATATGCCAATTAATTATAAAAATAAATAAAATAAATAACATTATGGTGAACACGAAAATTAAAAAGGAATAAAACATTAATTAAACCTATTTTTACATTTTTTAGATTTTTGTTAAAAGAATTAAAATTGCAAACCTAGTTTAAAACTAATTTTATTTACATGCCAATTTATTTATGAAAATATTAGAAATTAAAATTATTTATGGTATTTTCCTTTTTTCTGATTTTTATTGTATTTTATAATTTATGAAAAATATTAAATTGATTAAAAGAATAATTAAAAGAAAATAATAAGAAGAAATTGAGAAAATTGCAAACCAAGGGGGTGGTAGTCCCAAATTAGGAGGTTTGGCCTTAGCAATTTGGCCCAGTTAAGCATGGCCCTTCTGACTTTTTGCATGACACGTACATATGCGTTGACTAGGGTTTTCTGTGTTCCTCAATCCTGAGCCTTTGATCTGATTCCATGGGACGCGTGGCTGGCTTGATGATGAGGGAATATGATGGTTTTCAATGTTGAGCCTGCACAGAATTACTGAACACAAAATAATATGAAGAAGGTCAAGACCTGGGGTTCAAACCCAGGTCACTAGCATCACCAATCAACACCTGTGCCACTGAGCCACTTCAAACGCTTTTGACATATAATAGTTAACAAATATTATAAAAAGAAAGAAAAGTTTGTGGTTTGAAAACGCGCGAAATTTAAAAGAACCAATTACTCCCTGACACTGCATCACCTTCTTCGCTTTGTTCATTTTTTCTGAAAATACAAAACATAGGCCACGGTTTTATCACCGTTTCAGAATGGGTCTTTTGGGAAAATAGCGATTAGGCTATCCTTGAACATAAATTAGGCGCGAGGGTCCTATCTTCTTCGTCCAGACGTGCTAAATCCAATTATGGTATTGAGGATGTCCAATTTTACAGCACCTGAAAACCCCTAATTTACAGTTCTGCAAACCCTAAAAGTTATCAATGGCAAATCTCCAAATATGGCACGAAAACGAAATTAGACTACATGGTTAGCTTCAGAATACGTTAATCAGTATGAATGCATAAAAAAACGTAATGAAAATGTCTAAATGTGGAAACACGATTATGCATTTTGTTTGACACAATTTGAATCCATGGTACCAATTCTGGGCGTATGAAGGTTGGAGAGTGATCCAATTAGCTTCAGGGGAACACAAGGAAGCTTTTGCAATTGGTCTTGTGCTTTTAATCAACCTAGAACCTCCTTTTCAGTTTTGAGCTTTTTGGCCAAAATTTCAAGTTTGTTCTTCAAGCTTTTGAGCAGCTGCGTGGTATTTGTGATTAGGGTTGTGATTATGCTTATGTACTGAATGCATTAGGTCAAAAATATTGATCAAAATCTCTTGAATTAATGGTTTTTGAAGATTTGATTTTCAAGCTTTTTAACCAAATATTTTCCATGCTATTTTTGCACAAATCATATCCAATTGCTCCAAATCTTTCCTTATTGACTTAGGCACGAAATCTTGAGGCTAAAATATGTACAAAAAGATTTGAAAACTTAGGTTAGCATTTTTCATATATTTAATTTGATTTACATGAATTAATATAAATAAAAATTCAAATAAATAAATAAAAAATGAGAAAATACTTCCCTTTGGGCCAAGTGGTCGTGCACATGCTTGGAATGATGAATCATGGAAGAAAAATGGGCCCATTAGCAATTTTAGGTCATTTGAAGTAATGTTGACTTTTCAAAATATCCAAAAATTTCCCAACTTCCACAAGGCATAACTTGCTCAAATTTTAAGTTTTTCTCATGTTCTTGGACATTTTGGAAAGGTCTTTGAGTCCTCTAACCAATGCCTTTGGTCCCATGTCATTTTGATTTACCAATCTCAAGTTATGGTCTTTGACTTAAAGTCCCTTTTTGTTGACTTTTGAAAATGACCTATAATGTTGAAATTGATAACTTTTTGTGAGAGCATTTCTTGGACTTGAAGTATGAAGATGAGTTGTAGGAAATGTCTTTCTCTTCAAAATGAGCTTTGGATGGAATTTTTCTGATAATCCATGTGAAAGTTATGCCCTGGTCAATTTCAGTTGACTTTTTCAGCTGTCCAAATAAGGAAACTTTTGCATCTTGATGAATTCTGAGCCAAATTTTGAGAATCATGATCAAGCATTGATCAAATGATGTTTGTGGATTCAAAATGATGTGTTGACCAAAAATTTGAACTTCTGACTGTCAAATGACCATTTTGCCCCTTACAATTGACTGTAGTGCAATTTAGGGTTTTGACTGTGCAATTTTGAGCTGAATGCCTTGAAACTTGGTATGAGGATGCTTGACCATATTTGTAGGCATGTAGGACTTGATTGGGCCTTTGAAAACTTCATTTTCTTGATCATAACACAAACCCTAGTTTTGACTGTATAGGAGCCCTTTGCACTGTGCAACCCTTGGAGAATTTTGTAGCTTTGACTTGACAAATCTTGAAGAATATGGGAGGGCAAATTTTGGGGTGCAACACTAAGTAAGGATTATTCGCGGGCTATCCACAAGCATTAGTTCTCCCCCTGACCTGCCTCCCAACCTCAAGATCATCAGCGGATGACGCCTTCTTCCGAAAGTCCTCCCTCTTTGCTTTGCCCCAGCGAAAGAGACTGAAAAAGATCCGTATCCGATTCCTCGGGTCTTGCTGCGTCAGCTACCGTAGATAGGAGGCTTTAGCCTATAAAGAAAGCAGCTTAGTAGTAGGAAGGAAGCAAAGAAAAGTATGCCCTACATGTCAACAGGGTGGAAGTTCAAAGCATCGAAGATGAGTACATGGAAGCACCAATGAAGAAAGTCCAGAGTGCAGATATAACCTTATCGACAGAAGACATCTTGCTGGACAGGAATAAGCATACATAAGCGGCCCCTTTATTTTATCTCACCGGTGACATCGGCAAAAGAAAGAAGGCTACCGCAGGACCCTGGGGCCTCCATCAACGTGATGCCACTGCGGGCCCTAGCCGATCTAGGAATTCCTTACTACGATCCGGCTAAGTCAGACCAAGGTTACTATTCTGGGGTACAATGCCGACTCGCAAAGAGCCATCGGCAAGATTCGTCTCTTGTGTGTGCGGATCTGAAGACTGAGGTCACTTCTTACGTGATTGACGGTGACACCTCCTAAACTTCCTGCTTGGATCCACAGCGTGGTACCTTCCACCCTTCATCAATGCTTCAAATATGTTGATGAGAAGGGATAAACTGGGTATTTGCCGACAATAAGCCCTTTTTTAAAGGAGTCTAGGCATACTGTCTGTACGGATGCGCGTCTTTAAAACGACGGCCCAGACAGTGATGGATGACGAAAGCCCGCCAGCGAAAGCCGAAGCATAGGTTCGTAGACCTCTCTGAATCCCTCGAAAGCTAAGGGATTTACGGTCAACGCTATCTCAAAGAGCATGACCCCGTTGACGAAATCTCTAAACTGGGGCTGGGGGAATTACTTCAACTCTCGGTAAATAAAGATGCCACTTCCTGCATTACAGCAACCTTCTCAGGCAGAGGACCCTAATTGAGTGGAGCGACATTCGTCCTCTCAATGGAAGGTTTTTTTCCTCATCTTTCACAGGGTAGCCCGGAAGTCTTATTCTACGCTGGAAAGAATCGTCACCGATGGTGAGATAAGAAAGATAAAGTACAGTCTGATTGCAAAGAAGCGAAGGACATGGGCTATGACCTTGAGGAGCCTGTCGGGCTTTCGTGAAGAACGGTCGAGGCAGAAAAGTACCCCTCGAGCCGCATCTAAGTGAAGAAGAAAGGGAAGCTTGGCTAGCCGGCCAGTACGTCGATCTCAGAAAACATAGGCTTGGGCTACCTGCCAACTCCGCTCCCTGCGCCGAAAACTTTGTCTTACGCCGAAAGTTCTGGAGATCTTTCTTTCAGATCTCTTCCAATTGTCTATAAACGTAAAACAAAGAGCAAAGAGACGAGAGTAAGTTCAAGAATTGGATGTAGAGCCTGTTCCCCCTAAAGAGGACGAGATCTATTTACTTGACCTCGGCCGGATCGAGCAGTTCTAGCTTCTGCCTACTCTCTTGATTCTGTTTCTGCGTCAATGTCATTCCAGTCCAGTCGACTCTGATCATGAATGTCGTAGATTCAGTATCCAGATTCTGATTACGAAGATTATTACGAGGAGAAACATGTTCTTTTTACGAAGAAGAAGTGCGGGGTAGTTCACAGATTTGCTTCTCCATTTGATTGAATGGCATAAGTGTCTGGTGGTACAAAGGTCATAATGGGTTTCCAGTAAGAAGGGTCTTTCCAGAATCTAAATTTTCGGTTAGGTTTTATCCGAAAGATTGGAATAAACTTTTACCCTATCCTTTGGGGGAGGTTAGCCCTACATCTTATTTAAGTGTTTGCCCAGTCGCGCTCTCATGCTCCCAAGGCATGTTGATGAACCATTCCATCTTGTATATTAGATTTCTGCTTTGGGCGAGTCCTTCTGAGCCTTCCTTTCTTTTGAGGAAGAGTCAAGATGGGCTTGGGCTGGAAGAGAAAGAAGCATCTGCTTGAAGAGCAGCACAGTAGGCCTGCGAGCTGAAGCGAGAAGCTGACACAGAAGACTTCTTCTTTGAGGAGGCCGAGCGAGTTAAGATGGTTGTGCGGGGCGTAATTAAAGAGATAATAATATTTGAGTTATGGAGGGTTGGGCAACCCAAAAGAAAAGGGGAGAGCAGAACCGGCACGTTCATAGATGAGAAACTCGAGATAGTCAAAAGCTGAGAAGACGAATCCCGGGGGGTAGTTGCTGAGAAACGAACCTCGAAGACAGCTAAAAAGCACCTAAAGTCTAGTGAACCAGTTCGGATGCGGAAGATACTGGAGATGATAAGTCCGGAGACGAGGTGATTAGCCATAGATAAAGAGATTCGAGCCAGTCGTGGTAAAACCTGTAAATTGGATTGGATCTTTGAAACCCAAGATGATCCTTCCTCCGTGGAGATTTAGTATACAGCCGCAGACTGTCTTTATCCTCGTCTTCATACACACTTTCGATGATAAATACGCCAGAGGTAAGTAGAGGGAGCAGTTCACTCACTCGCTTAGCGCTTGTACTAAGGCATCTTCCCTAAGGTAGCTTGTTTATTCCCTACAAGTTGAGCTAGTTCCTGTTTATTCAATAGATTTATTAATATATCAATATCAATAAAATATCGTTTAGCGTTTATTCATTCAGAATACCCATTTTTTTGCTAATATGAAACTACCTGGGCATAGCTATGATTCCCATAAGGATCATACTTTCTTGGTAAACTCCTCACTCCTCTCCTTCGGCTTTAAATGATAGATAGACGAGGTGGGAATACTGTTGTTTAATAACAACTACAATAGATTACTAGAACAAAGAATGAAGCAAGGAGTTGATTCTCTGATCAAGTAACCACTATCGGAACTGGCCTACTTTCCGGTAATCGCCTAGCTTATTTCCTTTCTACCTGCCGGTATTTGAGCTGCTTTCTACTTGCCGTACTGACTAACTGCACCCTCTCTTTGAGATCCCTCGACCCGCCCGTCCAACCAAAGTTTCATTCGAGCACATAAAATGCAATCCTTGAATAAACAGCAGCTACTAAGAATCTAACAGAAAAATCAAAAAGAAAGGATATAAAAGAGAAAGAGGTTCAGAACTCAACTGAGGAAATGTAATTGTTAAGTTAAGGTCGGTTGGCTACCTCAGGACTATCTGACTACACTACTTGTGTTAAGGCGCTGAAGCCGTGGTAGGGGTTAGCTTATTCCCAGACGAACCATCCCAGTAAGAGAGATTAGACACCAATACCTGCTGGAACTAGTAGCCACACTACGGCGTATGCTAAATTCCCAGACGGCTTCCCTTAACCGTAGGCTACACTTCCTTCGCTCTTGAATCTACAACCATATCTGGTTTCGCCTGCCTTGCGCGAGACTACGCAAATGGAGGCCCTTCTGACACGGAACTAGAAAGGTCAGTCTCTGGCCCAGACTCCACAGATTCAACTTCACCACCGGAACATTCGGCTAAAGATATAGTTTCATCTGCAACAGAGTCCACCACATCTGCTTCAACTCGATCTACTGATTCCACTGTAGCCTACGGTTAGTAAAGCAGGAGCTCTCACTTTATATTTATATATAGTGTAGTTACGTCAGTTCCGGAGTTTGCTGGGCCGTAGTCTATTTCTTTCAGAACCTAATACCCTTTACGACAGGCGCTAACCGCTTTCTACCAGCTCGGCTCTAACCGGATCGGCTTACCTCACTTTCCAGCATCCACTGGATCAGATTCCTCCTTTAGCGGCTGATAAAGAACAGGAAGACCAATCCCTGAACGTAGTGCAACCTTCGGTCCTTCTGAAGCCGAGAAGGAACTACTTCTTTCAATCCGCCCCCTCAAAACCACGTTCTAGAACTAAGCTAAAGAGAAGGGAGGGACGGGATACTGACTAGCTCGTCATGCTCAAAAAACTCAAAAACAGTCGTAAAGCCAATTGATTTAGGGCAAAAAGCACAAGATATGGAGGCCTTTTTATAGTCTCTCTTATCGTAATCTTTGATTTGCAACACTCTCCGTAGAGCCCTCTGCTGACCGAACCTACTGTTATGAAGGCAAGCAACCACAATCACAATGGGGTAGGGATTCTAAGTGCGTAGTCTGTTTCCAAGCGAGTCTTCTCATCTCAGGAACAAGTCGACTAAGGCGAGGGGGCATATCGGTAGTAGCCTCGATGCCGTAATTCTAAGGCACAGCATGATTTCCCGTGTTAGGTTCCAGGAGGCTGATAATGATGGGTCCCTTCGAGGGTGGATATGTGATAACCATCGGTTTTGGGATGGGTCTGAGTGTCAGGATTTTCGGAACCTTTGGTGCGAAAAATGATGCGCTTGGAATGGTGATAACAAGGGGCTGCGGTTGTGATGGAACTGGTACTAGGTAGGTGGATCGAGGGGCTTGGTAGGACGTAGGCCTATTTTGTGCATTCTGAACGATCTGGGATATAACGTTGTGCAGATCAGGGCTATTCCTGTGTTGAGGCCGGATTGGAGGTTATATCATGTTAATCTCTGTGCAATCCGCGTCTTTCACCTTAGGCCAAACGAGACTATCTTTGAGTGAAATGGGTGGTTGTATCTGGGACGTCTTTCTCTTCTTGCATAGACTACTACTCTCTGATTCATCCTGCAATGAAGGGCATGGATTCTTCAAAGCGTAATACGCATTCCTCCCTCGCATCAGAGTAGAATAGATGCCCCTCACTAGAAGCAGTTTATCTCACATATCCCTACCCGGACCTGGCATCAGGAGCCAAGCCGTATCAACAATCAACAGTAGACCTAAGATCTCGGAGAAGAGGATCCCCGACAATAACTCTCCTTTGACACATAGGAGCTATCAGCCCTTCTCTTATGCCGGGTCTGGGGGAGGAGTAATTTTTTCTGCCTGGAGCGAGCCAGGTCTGGGATCTTTCCCATAGCCTTCTTTCTTTATTATTTCTGTGAACCTGAGCGAATTCTTTTCTCTATTGTACCTAAATCTTCAATGTTTCAAAAAGTAATCTTTCTGAGTGCGCTTGACCGCCTTACTTTACTCGCGGTACACTGACTATATTCCGCAGAGGTTGGCAAGAGCTTATTTCACAGCAAGACTGAATGGAATTAGCCTCGTAGAACTGAACTACCTTGATCTAAATCTCTGGAACTCACAGAAGACCAAGGCACATCCACTCTAAATTCAGCATAAGCTTGGGATCTTTCTTTCCTCAAAGCTAAAGCCCTTGAAGCCTGGTCTTTCTTCTTTAAAGCCTGGAGCTGGTGTATTACTTTATTATATCGTCAGTAAGGAAGTTGAGATTGTCAGTTTCATTTCGTGAACCAGCTACCCTTTCTCTTCTTCTTCCGTAACTTCTTCTTAGCCTACCTACTCTAGAACCGGGGGGATACTCCGTGGCTTTATAGTCTTTGCATCCACTTGGCCACTCGAGTCTTGGCTTGGCTACACTCTAATAAGTTCCCATCTCCTTTTTTAATTAAAAAGCTATTGGACTTGGCTTCTTTCCTGCACATAGTGTCTTATATTGAATCACATCTGCAGCGCTTACTGATTCAATCACAGAAGAAAAGATCACAGCTGATACGCATTCAACTGCTAACATCACACCGTTTACTGATTAACGTCCGACTACTGCTCATATGAGTTCTTACGGTTGGTTGGGAAGAGTCTCAACTTAAAGGTACTACGTAATTGATTAGAGAAGGAATTTCTTACTTAATGCCATGCTTTACAGACATTCTGACCAAAGCCCCGGATTAGTAACATAGGATTTTGGCTTTTCCGTCCGAATCCCATTCTATGAGGGCCGCCTCACTAGCCTTCCTATAAGGCCTTTAGAGAGGATTAAAACTCTTCGTCCATGACTCACGGGCATTTCTTCCAGATGAAGAGAGAGTAGAGCTATTGAAGCAGAAAGCCTATTAGGCTCGGTACGCTATAAACATCCAGTTGCCATATCTTCAAACCTATTACCGTAGGTCGACTGTCAGTAACCCTCGCTCTTTTTTGTGAAGAGTCAGTATCTAATCCTTCTGCTCTGGAAGTTGATTGAGGACTTCTATTCACTTTGATATATGGCGTTGGAAGGAGTGGTGTTCAGGATTAATCCCAGTACCACCACACCTCTCCTTGCCCGTGGTTGGTTTAGGCCACGAGTAAAGACCAAGAAGTCTTGACCAGTAAAGCCTCCAGAGACCCGGGTCCCACCTAAACTAAAACTTGAAGTCAGAGCTTTTGGTGGTTTGATCTCACCTTTATGATACTTCATATTGAGATCAAACAAAGGCCACAATATCCCAAACCTTATCAGCTCTTGATTTTAATCCTTTGCTTTCCAAGATGTTAGGACAATTGGGCCTTCAAACCATGATTCAATGGAGGTATCCGGAGAAGAGGACTGGACTGCGTACCAGGCCAAATACTTAAGCCAGGCACGGACGAGCTAGCTGGGCGAAGGGATTCCCGAGTCAAACGACTACCATACATAGCATAGAGCTGGAAGTTGCACTAGTGGACAGAGAAGACTGGACGTGAACACGAAACTGTACAGGAATAAGAATCGCCCGCCCCACTTTCCCTCTTTGAAAGAGCATAGCCCTGTAACCCCTAAAAAGAAAGAGGAAGAGAGTGTAATGCCATAAAATTTTAGATATCCTTTATAATTCTGATTACTCTAAAGAAGCGTGAGCGCTGGGCTTTTCGTGATAAAAAAACTATCCTAAACTCTCTTCTTCCGGGGATTCGGGTTAGTTGTTGACTTACAAAGAAAGGCAGATCGATTAAGATCTTCATCTTTATAAGGCATTCTAACTCTAACGATTAACGATCATAATCCTTTTATCAGGGTGCTCTTCACATTCATTCATTAGCCTGCTTCAAAATCCCTTTGCGTGCACCTTTCTACTAGTCTCACTTGAAATGAAGTTCTTCCCATTCCCCTGGGGTAAATTCCTTGGAAAAGACGCTTGAGCAGCCAGCCTTCTTGCCCAGGTCTTGGGCTAGGCTAGGAGATTGGAAGCCTCAATTCAAGTCGAGTAGCAGCTTTTCTACACTCAAAGGGAACCCGGCATCCCATTAACTGAGACTTCCTATGCATAGTTGTAGCCTTTCGTCATACCCAAAGGCTACTTAGTGCCTCCACCAACTGGGAAGCTAGAGTATGAGTCAAAAAGCCCACATACACCTCCCTATATAGAGAATATCAGTCTTTAATAGGGCTACAAGGGAGAGTGTGGTCAAGGGGCTGTGGGCGAGCTTGGCCTTCGTCGGGAACAGATTGTGCCCATGATTGGGAAAGCTGCTGAGTTTGCTAGATCAAAAAATTACATTAGAAAAGTCAAAAGTCTCATGAGTCGCTGCGGGCTTATTACGAATTCCATTGTTAACATGAATCGGCCATTGTCTTTTCGGGTTCCCCCACCCAGGTGGGAAATTACTTACTTAGACTATAGCGACCCTAATAAGACATACCCACTTATCCTTAAACGAAAAAGAGGAGCACACCAACTCTATGAAGAATTCCTGGCCTTGTTACAACAATACGCTTAAAATACCCGATTAATGCTGAATTGGGGCAAAGACTAAACCAAACGAGCTCTTTGCGCCCTACGATTGCAACTGTTATGCTTGTTGGGTGGTCCTACTCTTTGAGGAGTATGGGTCGATTTCGCTTGTTTCAAAGTGAACAGACTAGACAAACTAAACGGCACTCAAGCTTTAACCTACCTCATCCACCGCCCTGACGAAATTAAGTAATTCCAGATCAAGTTCGGATCCGTGGAACTACCAAGGAAGAATTGGGCTTGACTGCGCCAATAGCCATCCTCCACTAGATACATCATTCAGAAATCGGGCAGTAGATCGGTGCGCGCAAACATATCTTCTCGGACAGAGGGACCGGAAAGACTTTTACAGGCTTTCTTTTGCCCTTCTTTACCGCTTGGAACTAGATGTAATCGAACTTACACTTTCTGAAGGCAACCCAAAGAATATACTGGTAGGACCCTATTCGCGCGCCTATGGACCAATGTAACCCAACCAGTAACTAGTGCCCCCAATGGACCTCTTCTATGTAACTCCAACTGAAAAGGGGGACGGAATAGAAATTTTAGATTATGGGCTTGATTGATCATACTTGATGACTGATTGATGGATACCTTTGTTATATAGTTCCGATGAACCCCACGGATGTCGTCTATAGGGGCTACCTGAAGCTATTCTCCGATCGGTACCTATACCCACTATTCATGAACATAGTCGATGTTAAGGTTACTATAGATGGAAATGCTTCCACCTCAGCCCTTCTTTTTTTCTTAGTAAAGCGCGTAGAAACCCTCTAACCTAGGTCTCTTGCACTCTTATTTGGTTTAGAATTGGGACAAGCCAAAACCTTCATTATTAGTAAGATAGGTTGCTTTCTTGTCTTTAGGAGTGAATTGCGTAGGCTGAGGGGCTACTAGCGGGATTCTTTGGATAGAAGAAGATCTTCGTAAGGTTTAGCAGGGGCTTGCCAGGTATTGACTGACCCTTGAAGTTGAGGTAAAGGCTGTAGGTATTGCTGAGACTGACCTAGCGGAAAGGGATCTTTTTCTGGTCTCACCTGAGAATGCTGTAGCGGCACTGGTTGAACCTGCTCTCGCGCCTGAGGCTCTTTGAAGTTGTTGCGGTTGAAGCTGAGTTTGCTGGACTTATTGCTGCTGAAACTGCGAATTCGCCTCTAGATCTGTCTGAGTGGAGGCCGTAGTCTGGTAGTGCTGAACTCTTGATGGTCTCTCTTTTATGAAAGGGATTGCTTTGTGACATGGGTTTACTCTTATTCTCGGAAGTTCTTTGAGATTGTGGGCTAGTCTGAATCCTAGATGCAAGCTTCTTAGGTTGAGAAAGGGTGCTAGTCTCTTGTGCTTTCATCTTAACATTCATCAGTGAAGGCTCAAATATGTCATACATGGGGGACTGCATCTCTCCTGAGTGCAGACCTTTACGTAGACGACTGTGTCAAAGTAGTAAGAAAGGCAGCAATAACGAGAGATGTCTCTCTCTTCCGGGCGCGTATTGCCGAAAAGAAGGTTTTGCTTCAGTTGTGCTACTCTAGACCTGCGGAAGACAGGTGCTGCATGCAAAGGCCTAAGTCCCGCGATGTGCAGAGAGTGTACACCAGTCTGTGCTCGTGCGTCTGGGTGATCCTCAGGTGGAGCCCAGGTGTCAGTGTCAAATGTGTGGCAGAAGCTAAATAGAAAAAAGAAAGGAATTTTGGCGCAAAAGGAAAGAAAGAGGGGGCGATCTCGATAAGCTAAGCAATTGACTCTTTGTTTGCGATTCTTTCAAGGAAGGCTCAGATCCAATATCGGTAGCGGAAGAATTAGACTTGTGTAAGCCTGAGGCCTGGACCATAAAGTCTAAAATTAAGTATAGGCCGGGGGCAGCAGCAGAAGATTGGACTGGAACCCGAGAAGGACAAAAACTAGATATCTTTTGTGGAAGTTACTTACGATCGAGCTTCACTAATCTGTAGCCCCTGAACTCCTGAGCTTGCTTGGGTGAGTGGTGGGATGATAAATGGACTGGTCGACCCTCTCAAAATTTTCATGTGAATCAAGCCCTTCTTTAAAGATCCATTTCGGTAGGTTTTAAATTGAGTCATTAGAGGAAAGGAATAGCAGACCGCGGAAAGCAAGCTACTCTCTCTAAACTAAATGGAGTAGTTTGGTTGGAGCACTGAGTCACAAACGTTACGATATTCAACAGGCAGGTTGGTTGCCCCCCGTCCTTTCTTGCTCTCGGTCCCACCCAGTGCCGCTACCCACCTCTACTCGGATCTCTTCCTAGAGCCATAGATCATAGTTTCTTACCGCCGTCATAAGACGTTGGAAGGCCCGTGTGTCTCGGGTACCCAACCGGTAGATACTTAGTAGATGGGAGCGGTACTGCCGCAAGGATAGTGCCCTACCTTTTCACCACTTCGACTGATACGGGCGTGGTTCCCTCGTCGTGAAAGAAGTAATGAAAGGGAAGCCCCGGGGCAAACTGCCTTTGTTGTTGCCTGGATAGCTTTATAGAGCAGAGATCTAGCAACGCATTATAGGCACAGATCATTGGTATTGGATGCATCGTTAGGTTGTGCCGAGTAAAATCTGCTCCATTTTTTTCCGTTGCAGAAAGGAGATCCCTTCCCCCCGCTTTCAAAAATTATGATGATGAAGTCCGCGGGGCTGCAGGTACTATGGATCCTCTGACTCCCAATCGGGTTGCCTTCCCTGGTCTCGCCGGTCTTGCCTGTAGGTCGTGATGTGCCTCGAGATGGCCGTCTCCTGTCCCCCTGTCGGTGGGGGATCCGCTCCCGGGTCGTCGCTTGCGTCTTATGGCCTGTCCTCTAGGCACCTTTTGAAGGCAGGGAGTGTGACAACGTACACGCTTCCCTTTACTCCATAGGCCTTCTCATTAGTTGCAGGGTTTGGTGGCCCGAAATTGACTTGGCTTCGCTAAAAGGCCTCATCTCTAGAAGCCCGGCTCGCGAGGCATCCCTCTCGTAGTAGGGTTCCAAACCTCGCCTCGCTCTTGTGACATGCTATGTTTCCCCTCTTCATTCCCGAGTAAAGGGTGAGTCCCATGCGTCAGTTTGTGGATCGCGGTCTCACGCACTAATCCCTACAGGTGCCCGTAGTAGGCCGGTCGCCCTACCTAAACCAATCATCATATCGGTCCCTAGGCCCCATTGCTGGAAAGGCTCGGCTTCAAAACCGTACGTGGAGCTTCCGCCTCATACGGCTCCTCTAGGGATGGAGGTAGGCCCAGCCCAGGCTTGTGCAGTTAAGGTTGTTGTACATGAAAGCAAGAGCAGAGCAGGGAAGGAGCTGTGGCTTATGCGTGGGATTCGGTGTCGCCACCGGATCGGCGCCAAAGCATACGTTGCTTTAAAGTTGTGATTGTTGTGGCGTCCCTGCTCACAACTCCATCCCTTAGTCTAGCAAGGTTTTCGAGGGAATCCTCGCCCGTGAAGGTACGAGGATTGTCGAGGGCGCGCGCACCCCGTCCCATCCAATCTCCACCTGGGTGAAGGCCCGCCATGACCTGACAGATATCGACCTTGACCTTGAATAGGTCTTCGGCTTAAATCCGGGCCATTTGAATTAAATGGGCAGAAGGAGAGGGGGATCCCCCCAAAAGCCTTCGTTGGATGGATTCCACACTATCCCCCCCCTATAATTTCATCGTGGGGGTAGGGATAGGGGACAGGGGCTGCTTGATTAGCAGCTTCCTGCATAACAGGAAGAGCGGGAGGCATAGCTTGTTCCCTCGGAAGCGGTTGATTGACCGTTGAGGTACTTCTACTACGCCCGGAACTGCCCGAATCCTCCACCAAATCTCTTGTATAAGTAAACAAATCCGAATTGGTGGATTCGGCAGCTCCGTGAGGCATCATTCCATTCCCGATGGAGACCCCCCCATCGGCATTGAATAGTGCCCGCAAAACGAATAACAAAACCCAGGCAAGCCCCCCCGCGAGGCCTAATTTGAAGAAAGCATAGGATAGGACTCGACTACCAAGAGAGAACCCTATTTTAAATAGTAGAGAATGAAATAAATCTATCGAGCCGAGTTTCATACAAAGAGAATAGAACACACCAAGTAAAGGAATAATTATTAGGAATGAATAGAAAAGGTGGAACAGTCGAGGAAGACCGAGTAAGATCAAAGAAACTAGCAGACTGATCACTAAATAGATACAAATAGGTGAAAATTCTGACATTACCACAAACCACTTGGTTCTTTCGCTCCATTCTCGCGGAGCGGCATACCGGAAAAAAAGAAAAAAGATACGGGCCTGGTCTGGTCGACCCAATCATGATATTTCGACACATTGGGGCTATGGGACTCGAACCCAATTCCATCCAGGGCCCCTCTCACGGAACACCTAAAGAATTTCCGTTGGGCGAGAGCCCTTCTACTCGGCACCGTCGGATCACCGGACAAGTTTTTGTACAGTTGCTTCAGTAGCTATATCTATCTATATACGTTATTTCGTTCGCCTTTGTGGGCTTGGAAGCGTCATAGAATCAGCTTTACGCTTCGGGTAAAGGTCCACTTTGTCGCCCAATAGGGGTGTTCTGGCCCATTCTAAGTTCGGTTGTGTAGTGTTAACTCAGGTGTTGTCTACCCGGGTCGGAGCGGGAATTATCACTTTGTTTCCACGGGTCCAGTCCTTTCGGGTCCAAGTATCTCTAAATTTCTGCCTTTGGTTAGCGGGAAGGGCTCACCTGCCTTGAGCATGCTTGGCCGACCTCTACTGATGTATCTATCATTAATGGAAGCACGAGGGAACGGGTTTCATCGGCAGGCTTTTTTGGTTCGCAAAGCATGCACTTCCCGGCGAACGAATTGAATGAATCATCATGAAAATTCATTCAACACGTCTGTTACTTAAATACCAGTAGGCTGTAAAAGCAGCTCCCCCTGAAAGCCGTATGGATCCCTTCGCTCGATCGGCAGGCTCTCCTCCCTACAGAGTTGCTTCTGTTCGAAGAGAAGAGCGATGCTGGCAGCGGGGCACTCGAATATGCCCTTTTTATACCAGCACCAAGTGTCCGCCCGTATGATCTCAAAGATAAGAGGAGCTTTCTAATCCCCCCCACTACCTTGTGCTTGCCTGTTACCAAACAACTATGTTGCTGAGCCAACTAGCCTGGTCCCGATCACGTTCACAACCAAAGACTCCCTTCTATGGTCTCAGGAGCTAGTTTGCCAAACTATCAAACATGGCAACAACGTTTGCACGCTGTGCTAGTGGTTTTACTTTCATCGCTACTTGGAACCGATAAATCGCACAGAGACGTTCTCGAACACTCTCTCTACGTCATTTTCAAGCGGGTATCCTGGTAAAAGACTTCCTGCCTGCTTCAAGACTGGCTCGAGGAAAGGACCTAGCTAACATCACTTCAATGAAGATTCGCTGCCTAACTAAAGCCCTTCTTCCGGCTTCCGGTTATTCTGCCTCTTTCTCAGTGCATTTCTGATTCAATCTATTCGATTCAAATTCTCACCCTCGAGTCAGGAGTTGTAGCCCTAATGTAACTTCCTTTTCCTTCACTAGCCTTGGGGCTTAGTTACTTAATTAAGAGTTATCCCCCCTAGCCTATGAAAGCATTCCCATAGCTCTATGCCTACAGCGTAAATGAGTTAGGAACTAGAGTGAACACCAGGGAATTTCCTTATTAATAGAGTAAGGGCAAAGGCAAGTCTTACCATTCCTGGAAGCGGCTCAAAGCATAGTAGAAAAGGAAAAGGGCCTTTTTTGCTCTGATCCCCGTTTAAATCGAGTTCATACCTGGTGTAGACCGTCAGGGAGGAAAGGCTGACTACTACAAGGGCTTGTGCCAACCAATAAGAAGGGGGACGGAGCAAAGACATCTCTTGGCCAGAACCGGACATTGCCCTTTACCATCCCACCACTAGGAGACTGGGACTCGAGGCGTGGTTCAGTATTCCCTTCCTCTCTTTAAGTCAATAAATTTCCTATCTTTCGGTGAACAATATCTTTATTTTCTTTGATTTGATTTTATAGGAATAATCACTTTACCTTCCTCTGCAGTGAGCTTCTAGAGAGCGTGAAGTAAGTCTTGTAGATCCAGGGTTTTTCCGCCGTAGCCACCTATGCCCTACCCGAAGGGGCTGTGGTTCCTTGTCTCTGTTATCTCACAAAAGAGACTTAACACAACAATCCATCGAAGCTCGGCGTACGTGATTAGAGTCAACTTGACTACTTTAACTTTCCATAACCAAAATGAAAGAAAGTAAACCTATTTTCCTTTTGAAGAGCATATGAGCCTAGGTGTAATAGGGCGGTTCGGGGGGGAGAGTTCAAGCTTTTCTTTTAAGCCTAGTAGCACGGTTGGTTTAAGTCCAATCCGTATGAGTGCTAGTTATTTCAAGCTCTAAAACGCTAGCAGTGCAGTAAAGGTTCATTTCACACCTAGAAAAGCTGTTGAAAGCAGTCTGTCGGTCTCAGTCCTGGGCAAACCAACCAGTACGGTACCTTAATCTTTCTAGTAACTAGATAGTAAGTCAGTAGTGAGCCAATCCACTAAAGAAAGGGCGAATTCCCCTGCAGAGTCTTTCTAGAGAAAGCAAACCGCTTCGCTTGCCTGAACGGTTCACTTCTCCTTTATAGTTCAGAATTCATTCTATTGACTTGTGGTTGTTGACCAACAAACAGAAAGGGATAAAGAGAAAGATGCACAAACGAAAGGAAGAAGGGATACTATAGACTAGAGGGGAGGCCTTCTCATACCCAGTTAACTGATTTAGGAGTCTTCCCGGATAAAGGGCACCGATCTGACTTATTTAGAAAGCTAGAACGGAGAGGGAACACCCGGTTAAATATAGTTTGCTGGTACATAATCCGTTGCTATTGTACTTGGCAAGTAAGCCCAAAAGGAAGAAGTCGTAGCTGCTACCGCTACGTGGGCTTCTTCTTAGTCTGCTCGAAAGGAAAGCCAGTCACTCTAGAGTAGAAAGAAATAGAATCGAGTATGACAGAACCTGTAGCTTTGAGCTTGAACGTCTTTCAGCTCTCACGACCCAGCTGCTGTTGAATCTGCGTAAGGAGATTCCGATGAGGGTACAATAATAGAGAAGAGAAAATAATTAGCTTTGGTTCAGAGCTTGAATCATAATTTCCTTCAGTCACTCCAGGTGATAAGTTCGGCTAAGCCGGAAAGAGTTAGATCCCCAGATGAGATGCGGCAATGTCCTAATCAAAGCAGGTGCAAGGTCAATGATTTAGCTCAAGGCTCTTCTTCTTGATAGCATGGGTCTCGGAAGGCCCTCGCTCTAAAGGGGCTCCTTGATGGCAGCTATCCTGCTCTGTCTTAGATAATTGGAATTGAATTGGTAAGGTTCGTTAGCTTTTTCTTTTGAGACGAATGAATGCCGAAGAAAGGAAGCTAGTCAATAAAGCGTGATAGGGAAAGGCCTTGCCTTATTACCAGGAAAGACAAAATTGGCCAAATCGCCTGCTAGAGAAGAAGTTCTTAGGGAATCGATCTAGACTAGATGAGATGCCGGTGCCATTAAACTAGCTGCCAGAACGAGTTCAAGAGATGAGGATCCGGGTAGTTCAGTCACCCCCGGGGGAAAATCATTCCATTCACTTGTTTAACTGCTAAGAAGAATAGCTTTTATCTTTCTACTGGGAACAGCTTACCTTTGGTGCTTTTTCTTTATATAAGTAGTAGTTGATCCCGTAGAGGCAAGGGCGAATCGATTTAGCATCCCGCCATTCAAAGAGAAAGACCCGGCGCATCTCTTCCTTGCCCGAGAGATTGACCAAAACTTGCTCCCCTTCTTTGGGCCTTTCAGGGTCGGTGGCTAATACGAGAAGGGAGGGCTCTTCAAGAGAAAAGACGAGAGCAGATCAGTTACTAATTGCAATAGGAAAGCCACTCTAGCCTATAGTCTTTGTCTTGAATCATAGAGGAAGGACAAGAGCTCGGACAACAACTATCAAAACTGGAAATGCACCTGGAACCACACTGCTTTAGCTGCTTGAGTACTCGTATCTTCTCCTTCTATCATTGGTGTGGTGGTATCGTATATAAGATCCCGGCTGCATTTAGGAGTTATCTTTTCCTCTAACTATCAATTTCATACATAATCTAGATGGTATCCTAGCATAGAAAAGAGATCAAAGGAAGAGAGCGGACATGATCAATAGTACAATAAGTATACAGGAAAGAGAGAAGGCAGAATTGGACAAATAGCAGCTTTTCCGGTCTCAGATGCGGCAACACCCGTTACCGGTGTTAGCATGTTAGCACTTTCCCTCTTTTCTCGCACGAGGCAAGCAAGGCCTGGAAGAGTTAATCGTCGAACAGGAGGAAGGAGGTACGTCAGCAGAGAAGCTCCCCAGCTAAACCATTGGCTGAGGTAATAAAAAAAAAGTCTTTCCTTTTTAGCTGCTTGAAATAGATTCTATTAGACTCATATTAATTTCTTATTTGAATTGGGCTATAACACGATAAAAATAAAGACACTCTTTTTCTTCGTGACCCATAGCTTCCATTCCGATATGAGTAGGGGGACTGGAAACATAAGGATGCTCTCACTTCTTTCTTGAGTTCGTGAGTTGGTACAATTGTTTATATTCTTAGTAATTTCTTAGTTATGAGTTCTTAAAGTTAAAGAAAGGGAAGAAGACTCTTCAAACTAGCGTAGCATACAGGATTGGGTGAGATCAAAGACCTAGAAGTGGACTCTATCTTTCATAAGACTTTCCTAAAGCGCTATCGGGCTAGGAGGGGCGGTTATTCTGATGAGTTAACTTAGTTCATTAGTTCTAGCTATCCTCGGCTGTAGCGACCACTAGGGAACAAGCAGAGTTGGAGAAGGTAGAAGTTAAGCGGGTTATCGCATATGTAGTTTTTTAAGACTTGTTCTTCTTCCCTGAGTTAGAGTTTGTTTAGGGGTGTGAATAGCTACCGAACGAGTGTAATACGCACAAAGTCTAGTACTAGAGTGTAGTTTACCGAAAGGATAACTAGAGCTAATAGAATGCCAATCCAAGCCGTTTCAGGAAGTGACCAATTAACCAACCAAAAAAACTACTTTGCATCGAAACATAAAAATGTATACTAATATATATTGCTAACATTTAACTTGGTTAAATTAAAGATAATTAAAATAAAAAGCAAAAGGATTGCTTCCCAGACGAGGAAATAGCTGTAACAAAGAGTAAGAGGAGGGCAGGATCATCTTTCACTCTACTTAGATGAAGCCTCTGAATCCAGATCTAAGAAAGTCAGGATCGACTTAGGCCCGGAGGATGTATCTCATCTTACCATACGCGCCCAGTGGGGAAGATATATTGCTGCGTAATGACCGTACCCTAAAGACTATGTACATCTTAACTGAACAAGTACTAACACTAAGAGAGTCACCTATGCTCAGACAAAGGGACTAGGAAGATAGATAATGGTTTATTCTTGAGTCGTATCCAGAAGGCATTATATCGCCATAGGACTACCTTGTTAGAGGTAGTGCCTATCTATCCCTTGTCATAGCAGGCCTCATCCGTTAAGGCTAAGACATGGATGCACTCTAGGGCGCGGACCTTTTATTTTTTTTAAACTAAAAACATAAGATGATAGGCTGAAGTTGGAAATTCAAGGTCCCGAGGTCCATAAAACAAAGGCATTATAAGCCCAATTCTCAGCCTGAGATAAGAATTATGACCTAAACGCGTGTATTGTGCTGCACGACTGGTAAGATAAAGGAGAGCCTTCCAAGTGTGCATCAGACTAGTAAATAGATTAACTACCAGCTAAGCTAATAGGATGGTGGCATAGCAAGGAAGTCCCCCTCAGAGAGGTGGGCCGGGTATGAGCGAGTCGAGACCATGGATACGACCTTCTCAGTAGATCGCCAAGGTGAGACTCTTGAATCAAAGGTAGACAGCCTAAGAGGCTTCATTCCAAGGGGCAAACTTTAGTTTATTCAAGAAGATCTGGGCCCCACAGCCTAATAGTGCGCAGAAGACTTTCCCGAAAGAAAGATTGTTTTCTATTAGTAAGAGAATCTAAGAAGCTAAGCTTTGAAAAGGCACTGCTCTAACCGGCGTATGTGCCTAGATTAGGACTAGCTGCTTAACCAGCCACTTGACTCTTTCCTATCCCTATGGGAAGCATCAAGGAATTCTTCTATGACTCTAGGCTCAAGGCCATGGATCACTCTTATTATAGAGAAATCCTTTTATTGTATGGAACTCCTCGTACTCAAACCTGTCCTCCACTATATCTATTTTGATAAAATCCTAGGAGTAACAGAGCCGGCTACAAGTAAGGATACAACGCATCCGTATAAGCTGCTACAGCATCAGGCAGGGCAAGGGTACTTTCCAGACCAGAATCTACAAAAGATAGAACCTAAATAAGAAGCCAGGGAGGCCTTATGGTAGAAAAAAGGTATGCAGGGGTTCTGGGTCTATTATAACCAGAAGGGGGGAGAACGGATTTTTGGACGTGTCTGTCCCACAGTCTGGTGAAATGTACGACCTCCAACTTAACCTAGCCCAATATAGTGTAAGCGAGGGATTAAAAACCTAGTTGATCACTTAAAAAGTCAAGTAGAAAATCTTATTCTATTTTTATTCCCAACATGCAGAAGTACAAAACCAATTAACATAGAAACTAGAGTTAGTTGGATGGAACCTGATGATCTTCGAGGCCGAAGGGAGCTAGAGTGGAAGCTGGCGCGGGAACAGTAGGAGATCCAGCTCGCTGAATAAGCCACCACAATATAGGAAAAAGAATAAGCAACAGGAGAAGGATGTGTCTCAGGTGCGGAGACCTGTTTAGAAGGTGAACCAGCAGAGTCAGATGCAACCAGGCATGAAGCAGCAAGTGCTGTAGATCTGGTATAACTTATTATTCTCGGATATGTTTGGTTAAGTGAGGTGGCGCAACAAGCCGAACCACATCACATGGTTCGAGTACAAAGCAACCAAATATCCGGACTTCGGAGTCGGAATCAGAATTAAAAAGAGGTTTTTGTTCGCTCCGCAGGCACGAACTAGTCGAGATGTATGTGGTGCCCTTTCTTTCATTCACATTGGTGAGGTTGCTTGATTGTAGGGGCCTGGAAAGGGTCTGCCACCACAGACTCAGATTTCATTGTTATCGATGTTGCTTCGTCGTCTGCCCCCCATTCCACTTAAAGGATGTTTATTTTATTTAAGATACAATCTGTAAGTTAGTTACCAAAACTTAAAGTTTTGTAGACGGCAAAGAGTAAATAGAAATATAATAGGAATCCCTATAGAAGATAGTTCCCGAAATGGGAAGGGGAATTGACCAGTTCTGGAATTCAAAACTACAAAAATAACATACCGGCAACCTTTTTAACCTTTCTTAAGCTCAGAGCAGAGTAGCTGGAAGTAAAGTAGAAGAAGAAGAATGAGTCTAGCGACCAGAAAGCATAGATAGCAAAGGCGGAGATGGTACTTAAACAGTCAAAGGAGGATCATATACTTTTAACATGCTATTTGAAATCACGTACTTACATCGGCCCCGAATCCATTTAAAAAATAGGTAATGTTGGCGAATCTTCTGATTCTCTAGTTTCAATTCGACAAGTACCAACAGGCCGAAAAAGACGAAAAAAAGGCCTTGCATACTCGAGAAGTCAATAGCAACCACTCTTACTGATGATATTCTTGACTTTCCTTGCACGGTAAAGTAAACAAAAAAAAGCGATAACTAGGCTCGCTATTGCGAGCTATACGAGTTGTTTGCCTTTATACGGCTTCGCTAGCGCTCCTATGAAGTGGTGGGCCTTCTAGAAGCTTCTCCAGAAGCAAGATGAGGTCGCTCTCCTTCGCTCGTTCCGTACTTGACTTACGAGCTCGTGTAGTACTCGCCCCTATCTCTAAAGGGGCTTATGCACTCCACTCGCTGTCTACTAAACGAGCGTTAGAGCGAGCGAAGCCTTCCATTTAGTGGCTTCCCCCCTTATCCCTCACCCTACTCTTTCATTTCCGCTTAAGCTTCCCCTGTTTGTGGGATTAATTGATTGGATACCCGAGAACCATAATCTTTACTAGGAACAGCTTCTACGACGATAGGCGTAAAGGCATGATTAGTTCCACAAATCTCACTGCACTGACCATAGTAAACCCCTTCTCGTTGTACCGAAATAGATATCTGATTTAAACGACCAGGTACAGCATCACATTTGACACCTAAGGAAGGTACAGCCCAACTATAAGGTACATCAGCAGGTGTTACAATAATACGTAGATGAGTTTTGGCTGGTACAACCACTCTATTGTCCACTTCTAATAAATGTGATTGACCCAATTCTAGATCATCTTCTGGAATCGTATAACTGTCAAAAGTGAGTGACTGTTCATCGGAACTGTTATAGTCTGAATACTCATAAGTCTGATACCATTGATGTCCAATAGCTTTGATAGTCATGGCTGGATCTACTACTACCTCGTCCATTGAGTATAACAGAGCAAATGATGGTATAGCAATGAACATCGGGATGATACTAGGAAATATGGTCCGAAGAATCTCGATAGTAGTTCCATGAACAATCCTTTGCGGGATTGGATTTTTTTGATAGTGGAAATGCCATAAAGCGCGAACCAAGATCCGTGATACGAAAAACAAAATAAGAATGAGGAAGAAAAAGATATCGTGATGTAAGTCTATTATTCCTTGCATCATAGGTGTTGTTGCGTCTTGAAATCCTAATTGCCATGGTTCCGCTGCATCACAAGGAGTAATCGTGAGGAATAGCCATTCTAATTTCATTTGCTTTGGTTCATTTTTTAACTGCTCCCCCCAACAAGAGGAAAGACTTGTTTGTTGTAAATCGCTGGTTGGGTTTACCAATCAAGAAAGACATGGGACTCTTTTTTCTTTGTCGTTGCTTGGCTCTAAACCAAGTGCTTTTCGATCTTAGCCGATCTCAGGTTGACCGTCTCTCCGGCCCCCTTTCGGTGCACTTATTGGAGAGCTCTTTGGGCCTGCCGCTTTCTCAATCGAAAATGGAAACCTTTCAAGATTAGCCTACTGAACGATTCTTTCTATCACTTACGTGATTTCTTCTCTTAGTAAATTTATAGAATAAGGGATTCAGGATTCAATTGAAAATGGTACTTTTTTTGATTGAATTCAACCAAACCAAGAACTTCTTCTCTTACATAAACTATCAACTATTATAATATAATAAGTTACTTCCTCCGGAAAAGCTATTATTCCATTCGAGGGACCTTTTTTACTTACTCCTAAAAAGTTAAATCGACACTTTTCTTTAGGGAATTTTTTCATAGATCGGATTTCCTTTCCTACGAGACATCGAAATGTGCCATTTTTCCTTGGTTGGGAAAATTGTCCTAAATGCTGATTTCCTTTCTAAAGGTGCAATCCATAGAAGCTTTAGCAAAGGGCGGGCTTGTCGAAGGACCATCTTAGGGCATTCAAACTTCCAAGGCGGATACGCCTATGCCTGGCTTCCTTCCCCCACAGAACACTATCTACCGTGGTGTGGGATAAAATTTAATTATCTTCTTTCCTCGGTATTTACCGCTGTGCCCCTGCGCTGTCAAGAAGAAGGAATACCCGGCAAAGTCCCTTCTACTCGTAGCGGGTTATTTCACTCCTAAATTAAGGCAGTGAACTTGGTTTACGCAAGAATAGGTTGAGAGCTTTAAGCTAAGATCGAGACGGGAACAGAACTGAAAGCAAGTAGACAGATAGGTTGTTTTCGACGAATCCCCTGCTTGAGAATCAGCTGTTCGCGTTTCTCTCGCGCTATATCCGGGAGAAAAGAAAGACGAAGGGGGGATCCTGCATGTGCAAGCTGGAACCTACTACCGAACCTACGATAGAAACAAGAACGAGGGAAACAAGGAATTACAAGCAAATGCAATAGGAAGAGGGGTTATATCGAGCTAAAAGCAAGGGATAACAAGGAAAGACGGGTTATAAGAGTTAAGGTTTTAATGCGTGCAATGTACCAACCTTAAGCTCCAATATCGTTCCCATTACGTGCTTCTCCTCCTCGTAAGACTAACGGGAAGCACTAATGCTCTCTTGTGACTGGCAAACACCAGCTTTCAGCCTTTGTTTGTAATTTAAATATAGGCTTTTCATCCCTACAACTTCACTTCCTAAGCTCAGCAAGACTGTAAGAAGGTGTTAGCAAGGTAGTTCCAGGCGAAGCAAAGGAAGCAACAGGGTTAGAACAAGGAGATAACAGAGGAGTTATACCTAACTAAAAGCAAGGGATAACAAGCAACAAGCAACAATGGATTAAGTTTCTAATGCTAGGTAAAACCTCTTCGCTTTGCTCGAGCATCTTCAAACCTCCTAGATTTATTGTTTATAGTCTTCTCTCTCCCTTAGGCGGACTTTAGATTTTGAGTAAGTTCCTATGTCAGAAAGAGCGGCCCGGCCCCACATTTCCTGATACGATAACAGCGGATCAGCGACATCAATAAGTCAAGGAGTCAGGGGCGAAACCTTTCATCTGACACTCTATCTATATCTATAGCTAGATCAATTCCTATTATTTATCACCCGAAGGAACTCAACTACCTTTCGAGAAGACCGAGACGATAATCACGAGCTACCTTCCCTTCTGCCCTTTGTCCCGAGAAGCACTTCGCTTGAGAGAAAGAGCAGTCAGACTACTAGGGGAATCAGAATATCTTGAGCCAAGAAACCGCGCGGAAGGCGGGAAAGATGACAATTCAGTTGGAATCCACAAAAGAAGACAGAAAAACATGAAGTCAGGGGGAAAGAGGGGAACGTAACCTTTGCCCCGGACTCGGGGGGTTGAGAGGTTTAGGCTTACTTTTCTTTGGCAGCGGGTTCAGTGAACTTAATTCTCTAGTATACCGGCTAGTCTGGTGGTAGCATCGGATTACCGGTCACTGGCTTTTTAGCAGCGGTTAGCAGACGCAAGGTGAAGCTACTCCTAGGCTCGCAGGCAAGGGCGGATGAGAACTAAATTGCCTTATCTTTTCTTTCCCAATGCCCAAAGCAAGCTAGCTAGAAGCAGAAACTCCTATTTAAGTAAGGCTGGCTGTAAACAAAGCAAACAAAAGATTCGTGGTTGTACCAATCCCATCGGTCGTAGTTCATACTCTACCAGCTAACAGGAAGTAGAACGAGAACTCTTAAAGGCGCATCAGCGATATCAAGAAGGAAAGGAGCCCTTTAGCTTTTGGGGACATGTAAGACAGCCTAGCGGATCCTTTTTAATGTCCATCAAAGGGAAGACGATTTCCGACATTCACCCTCAAAAGGAGGCCGTCCATGCCTGTTGAAAGTTCCTTGCCTCTTGTGCCGTGCGTGAGCTGTGCCCGCTTTTCCCTCACAAAGCAAAGCATTTAACCGGCTTCCCTAAAGTCAAGTGAATTAATAGGCTAAACTCTCACATTTATTTCTTCCGGCTTAGCCGAACTACTTACCTCGGGTCAGGAGAGTTAGAACTGATAGCCATTTCCATTTTTCATGGCACTTCATACCTGCAACAGAGTCAAAGCTGCGGTAATGCCCATTCTTGCAAAAGAAGAACTCTCCCTTTCTGGGTATGCTTTGCTAATGCACTGATAGCTATGATTCTTCGATCTCGAAAGTGAAAAGATCAGGATTGGATGCTTACTTCGCTTCCTTTCCTTCCTTGCCGCTGGCTTTCCAAAACAACCTAACAGGATTGGTTGGATGCTTTTCCTTGCTCCATCTACTATTCCTGACAATCCATCCTATCTTTAATAGTAGCCTAACCTAAGGCTCCATGATGAATCTTCTGCGCTAAGGCTAGCATCTCATCCCATCTATCATCTACTTAAAGTTGCTACGTATGGAGAATGGCTAAGGCAGAAAAGACATCCATGCATGCCACCCATAGTAATCTGACGGATAACATCCATCAGCCATCTATGAACAGAGTTTAATAACCTCTGATTCAGCCAGTTTCCTATGGCAAATATTCCTCTCTTCCTCGCTCCTTCAACCGACTACCCAGTCGTCCGAGGTAAGGACTCTGACAGGAGTAGGGTCGTTGGGAATGACCTCCTTTTCAAATGAGGCCATATCCATTCGACTAAACAACTCGTTGTTTTCGTCGAAACAATACCTAACTCTTGGGTACCACAGTACACCTAATAATGAGGGTCTTTTACTTCCTTCTGTTACCTTTCGGTACCATGAATTAAGTTCAAAAGGCAAGGAACGTAGTAACTCGACAGTAAGGAGAGGACCGAAAAGTCCTCTTCGTACCTCTCCATTTGATTGACCTCACTGAAACCGGTTTAGCTAGTTTTATCAACACCCTGATGAGGTCCTTTATGTATGAACCCCAAAGGAGGGCACCCTCAGGTGTAAAACCTAAAGGAACTATCGGTTTACAAGACCGGTAGGCCAGGTTGGCTCTAGCATAAGGAGTCAACTCACAAAACATAAAGAAAGTTGCGGGACTCGCAGAGTAGAGATGCCTTAGAGGTATCCGTAATTGCTGCAGCGACTAGGACATTGGCTTAACAGGCCAAACGCCTTAGGGAAACAAAATAAAAAACCTTCCAGACAAGGCCGAACCGGACCAACTGAGAGTCGGTCGATTCAACCTGCCATTTCCGGTTCACGAATGGTGCGTCTAAGAGATCCTGGATGGTTACGCCTGGAGATACTGCAACCATGTAGTACCACTTGACGCAGTTAAGCCATTGTCGGACCCACGACCTTACCTTAAGGTTGTGTACTCCACGAACTCGTGACTACCATCGGTGACGATAACCTCGTCAGGATAGAGGCACAGGTCCTTTGGAGCCATTTCCCTGCAGAAAAAATTTACAAAGATTCCTGACTCTAACAAGTAAGCAAGTAAACTACCTTTAGGAATTTTCATTCCATTCTTCAAAATCCCCTCCTCTTCTCTTCTCTTAAGGCAGTCGAGGGAAGCGGTTTATGGGGTGGGCTGCTAAGGCCCGGGGAGGGGGAGCAAAATCGGGTCAAACATCGATAGGGAGAAGGAGGTAAATGACTCTTCCTTTCCTCCCGATTGGCAATGATATATCTTTCTTCTGCCATTGCGAGACAAGACATCTTCCTTCGCTCGAGCGATCTAACCAACTTAGGGAAGGTATGCCCTCTCAGCTTCTCCACTCGAACCATAACCTGAACTAGAAATGGAACTGGAACTTCAGCTGCCAAAGGAATGAAACAAATGCTCAACACATGCCTCCTATTGGAGAAGCTTCTTTCATTCATTTCCCTTACCAGCTGTTGTACCCCAAAATTTTCCCTCCCATATTCTTCAAGGTTTGCTAAGATCATGCTTCAAAATCTCTCAAGGGTTGCACAGTCCAAATGGCCTCCTAACAGTCAAAAATTAGGGTTTTGGTTCTGGCAAAGAAATTGGAGTTTCCAAGGGTCCAATCAAGTCCCACATGCCTATAAACATTGTCAAGCATCCTTATGCAAAGTTTCAAGACTCACAACACCATATTGCACAGTCAAAAACCCTAAATGCTTCACAGTCAACTGCAGGGGCAAAATGGTCATTTAACAGTCAAAAGTCAAAAATTTTGGTCAATATCTTATTTTGAAGCCATAAACATCATTTGATCAATTCTTGATCATGATTCTCAAGGCATGGCTCAAAAAGTCTCAAGATGCAAAAGTTTCTATTTTTGGACAGTTGAAAAAGTCAACTGCAAATTGACCAAGGCATAACTTCCACATGGTTTATCAGAAAAATCCCATCCAAAGCTCATTTTGAAGAGAATGGCATTTCCTACAACTCATCTTCACACTTCAAGTCCAAGAAATGCTCTCACAAAAAGTTATCAATTTCAACATTATAGGTCATTTTCAAAAGTCAACAAAAAGGCACTTTAAGTCAAAGACCATAACTTGAGATTGGTAAATCAAAATGACATGGGACAAAAGGCATTGGTTAGAGGACTTCAAGACCTTTCCAAAATGTCCAAGAACATGATCAAAGCTTAAAAATTGAGCAAGATATGCCTTGTGGAAGTTGGGAAATTTTTGGGAATTTTGAAAAGTCAACTTTACTTCAAATGCCTCAAAATTGCTAATGGGCCTCAATTTCTTCCATGAATCATCACCCAAAGGCTATGCACGACCCATTGACATCCAAGGGAGTTATTTTATCATTTTTGATTAATTATTTGAATTTTTATTATTATTAATTCACTTAATTAAAATTAAATATGAAAAAATAGCAAATCACACCTTTCAAATCTTTTTATGCAGAGATTTCACTCATTATGTGCTCAATATCTCGTGTACCATTCAAAAAGGAAAGAATCTTCCATGATTTGGCATAATTGGCATGAAAAAGATTGAAGAAAAGATATGGAAAATCAAATATTCAAAGTCATAAATGGATGGATTTTGGGCTGGCTTTTTGACCTAATTCTATTCATATACATGTGCATAAGTGAAACCTAATCCCTTGGACACAAAAGCTGCGCTCAGAACACAAGAACAACTTTGCAACTTTTGACAAAAAATCTCAACTGAAAACCTAGCTATAGCTCGTTTCAAAGCAAAAAAACCATTCCAATACACTCCTGACACATCCAGGAAACTATTCCAATCAAAGCCAGCCTTCCATACTCAAGGAATCGGTATAACAGAGTCTTACTTTTCTTGAAAATTTTCATAATCGTATTCCATTTTCCATGCATTATTTGTGACTTTTAACCATTGATTTATACTAATATGAGTGTTCTGAAGCTAATGGCATGCTTTGATTGAACTAATAAGGCCTGTATAAGAATCCACCATGAACATATTTTAGGGTTTCAGGAGCTTTGAAATAGGGATTCCTTCATCTGGGAAAATTGCCCATTCAAACCAGTACCATTGAAATCAGAGCATCCAGACGAAACTAATCCACTATTCGCGCCCTTTTTATGTTTGCATATGCCCTATTCGCTATTATTTGCAGGTGCCATTTAGTGGGGGTTTAAAACCCCCGCTATCTATTTTGTATTTTCAGGCAAACGAAGAAGAAGGTGGACGTGTCTCAGCGTGACTGGATAGTTTGAATATTCGCGCGTGATTTTTGTTTCTGCCAATAACGCTTGTTTTTCACATATATTAATCATGTTCCATTAAACTAACAAAGAAACGCGTTGGTTGGGTTGGTAGATGCGCTTCCATGCAGGTACTGGGACCTGGGTTTGATTCCCAGGTCCCCTTATATATTTCATGATTTTTTCATTAGCATGTTCCAGCGTAGCTCTCACTCAAAGGAGTACCATATGCCCTCGCCTGCTTGCTTGCCACGCGCCCAGGAGATCAATCCAATGGCCAGAACCTGGACTCCATCATGCACGCTAGTCAACCATGCCATACGCAATTCCAGAAAGTCCAAAGGGGCCTTGCATCTGTTGGGCCCAATTACTCACAATAAACCTCCTCTAGGGGCCAGATACCCCCATGGTTTGTCCAATTTTCAACTTTTATTTATTTTTCTTTCTATTCTTTTATTTGTTTTTTTAATTAATTGTTTCCTTTAAATTACATAAAAATAATTTTCATAATACAAAAAAATTAGAAATCATAAATCATAAAAATAAAAATATGTTTTATTTAATATTTAGTTCATTAATATTTTTGTAAATAAATTTTTAATAATCAATTTAATAATTTAGGTTTAAATTTAAATGTTTTTCTTAATAACTAAAATACATAGAAATTAGGTTTTTTAGCATTTTTATTCTTATTCCTAATAAATAATTTCTTCCTATCATTATTATTATTAATTATTAATTATCTTGTAAATAAACATGTCATTAATTAATTAGAGTAAATTAGGTTAAAACTTAAATATTTTTCTTTAATAATTAAAAACAATTTAGAACTAGGGTTTTATTTAACTTCCAATTTCAATTAATTTCCTTTATTTCACTAAATACAAAAAAACATAAAAAAAATAACTTATTTTCTTTATTTAATCATTAATTAACTTTTAATTTCAATTTAATCTTTAAAGGGTCCAACGCCCGCGCATATTCGATTCTAATTTCTTTTCGCGCGTTTGTTCTTATTTTTCATTTTAAATATCATGTAATTGTCCAAGCCTTGTAATAGTAACTAGGAAATTTATTTACTTTCTGCATTTTATTAAAAAACGGGTCTTTGTTAATTTGGCGATGTATAGACCGCGCCTTGTAATAGCGTAGGACTTTATTTTCCGTACTTCAATTTCCGCACCCTTAACTGCTAAATTTTGCATGAAAGAATGGATGGCCCAAATAAAATCAAAGCGTAGCTCACCAAATGCATGACAAGATAAAACATAACTGAAAACAATACACAAATTCACACACCACTCTTAGGGTACGCCTCACTGTTGCCTTGCCCCTCGAAACGTGGTCGTCGAGTATAGGACGTTTTAGTAAGTCCTTATGTCCATGTCCCATGGCATAAGGGTAGCTTCTAAGGTGTCCTATTATTGCTCTGGTGACCACACTGTCCCTAACAAATGAATTGACCCGAACACCTCCAACGGTGGTGCTACCTATCTCTCAATGGTAGGATGGCACTATCTTAAGGACATTTACACAGCCTAATTCCTTAGGGTAGGTAGATGACTCGTAGATACTTGCTCCAATTCAAAACAAATCAAAAACTCTTTTCACACCGACACTTTCAAAAAAGCTTTCAAAACAATTTTTCAAACACTCTTGAGGACTGATACAAGAGTCGATCTGAAACTTTCAAAGAAACTTTTTCAAACCCACTCACATTTGAAAAGCAAACATTTTGAAAACACAAATGAGCAAGTATCTAAGAGCCCATGGATAACCATGGATAGAAAGGGTGCTAACACCTTCCCTTTCTATAAATCTACCTCCCGAACCGAGAAACTATCTCATAAGGAATTTTGCTGTGCTTTTGTCCTGTCCATGTTGGAGAAAATAAAAGACGGTGGCGACTCTTGCTTACCGCGACATTTCGCGAAACCAGCGTTAAAAAGTCAGTTCCAGATCCACCGATCACAGAACTGGCGACTCTGCTGGGGACATACTTTAAAGTGAGGTGTACCTTAGGATAGATTATACTTATGTTTTCAATTGCCTGATTTGTGTGCTTTAATATTATTGGGCTGTCTCGGGAGTTCTATAGATCCTAACCCGGATCTGGGGATACCTTCTTAGAAAGTAGCAACAAGGCTGTGAGGGAAATGTGCGGGGTATACCGACATGGTTGAAGCAGTCTGCTACGTTGATGTGGCACTTTGGTGTGTACCGGTAACCCTTGAGTTCAGTCAAGGAGAGTACGGGGCCTCCGCGTGGTGTCGTGAAGCATCAACTGACCTTAGGAACCTTAATTGAACCATCTTGGCCTCTTTAGGGTAGTGAGATAACTGACTTTGGTGCAGTCCGAGGTTGGTTGATACTCGATACTGCACTCAATTGAGGGTTGCTTTCCTGGAATATTTCGGTCGCCGGTTCAGTGGCTAAATTGAAATGATGAACAATGAAAGCAATCCAGTGATATTGGGACCCTTAGAACCCGGTTACTTCTGATAGGACAGGTTGAGCCCACCAACTTCAAGAGGGTAATACCTAGACCTCATGCTGGCCTAAACTCTAAGGGCTCTTTGTGTGACTTGTGTGCCTTCAAACATGACTATTTGCATGCTTGTTATCTGACACATGAGTTCCTTGCAGGTTTAACAGTCCTTAATTGGGACTCATTACAGGGCCTACTTACATCACTCCATGCATAGCATAACATCATACCATTGCATACATCCTGCATAAGGACTAACCCATTTCAAGGATCTCAAGGGTCTGTGATGCAGGTCATGATGAACCAACTGTCCAGCAAGGGGCAAAAGGGGATTTATTTTCCTCTAGCCAAAGTGGAAATCCCAACAGGGTGACCTGAGTCAGGGGCTATGACCCACTCGATATGGTGAGCCTTGACTCTTGAAGAAGGACTCTCAACAATATGAAGTGCCTTCAATCAAGCCACCGGATTCCAATTCTAACAATTTTCTTGTCTACCCCGCGAGATTCTTGAAAACATTGCATGCATACATACATATCATTGCATTACAGGTACCCTTGTTACAGGTCACTTACCATCTGCGCTGTTTATTTCAGCAATGGCTTCCCAACAATACAACCAGGACTTTCATGCTCAAGAGACTCGGTTCGGGGAAATCCTCCTGAATCTATCCAAGGGGCAGGAAGAGCTGAGAACACTTCTCATGGGGACTTTGGTCAGGAACAGTGTTGAGGATGATAAGGACGAACGGCTGAAACATCTGCAAGCTGAGGTGGATGCAATGAGAGCCCAGATGCTGGGGCAGGTGACTATCATCCAAGGCTTGGCTCGGAAGCAAGAAGAATTGAGAACTGTGATCAACCTGCTTCGTCAAGACAAATACAACAGTATGAAGCCAGCAGTCAGGGTTGGGGACCAAACCGGTAATCAGCCCCCAAGAAGTCAAAGGTCTGGTCTAATGAATAGACCTCTCCAAGCTGCTACCACTTCACAGGTCCAACAACGACCTCGCCAAGAACAACAGGTTGATCAGAGCCAGCCGGACAAGCCCAAAAGGCAATTCACCGAGCTCAACATGTCACTAACTCAAGCGCTACCGCAAATGTTGAAGGCAGGGCTGATTACACTAAGGGTTCCTTTCCGGAGTCCAAACACTTCCGCTCCTACCTATCATCCCAATGAAAGGTGCGCATACCACACTGACAGTCCGGGATATGACACAAACAATTGCTGGGCTCTGAAGAACAAGACCCAAGACTTGATTGACAGGGGGGTGCTGGAGTTTATGCCGGACGGCAAAATGAAAATCTGCTGCTGAGAATCTTCCATCCGAGATGACTAGTGCAAACTAAGAAGCTTTTGTTTATCAGAAATCTCAAGTTGTAATTTTCTTTTGATTTATCAAACATTTATTCATATTAAACATTGTTATTTCATTAATGCATCGCGTATGTCTGTTTTGAAGCAATATATTCGCATTCGCTATATTCAAACTGCTTTCATTTTTTTTTTGATGTCAACTCTTAATTAATAATGCTAAGCCTCTTGAGGGAGGATGACGAAAACGATACCACGGTCTTTACAGTATGCTTTTGAACAGACCCCGCTGATGAGGTACAGGCATTGTTTCAATTCGTAAACACTGGAGTTATAAGGAAGATAATCCCTCGTCAACCCCTTTGAGCCAAAGAAGTTGGAGTTTTTCTTTTCGAAAATTAAAACCCTTAATCATAACCTGGGGCAGGGTAGTTCTCTCAGTTGATCCAAGTGCATAACAAATGGCACCAAAGAGGTCCTTACTTACAAAATAAACAAAAGACAGTGATGGTTCCGAATAATCATAAAGACAGGCAGTCGTTATCTTTCAAAAATAAAGCCCAATAAGTCAAAACCTATAAAGGAGACTTACAAAAACTGGGGCATCCCGCTGACTGTAATCACAAAAGAAACAGTTCATGCAAAATTTAGGGATAGCGAAATCAAAAAGAAAGAGGTCATACAAACCCTCAACAAAAACAAAAATGACGGCCTATTCAGAATAAATCATCAATATTTGAACAATCATTAGAACGTCAGGACAAAGACTCAAACAAGGTCTAACGCACGATCAACTGAGCTTAGGTTTGAAGAACATCACGAAGAGTGGGTGGGTACAAATAATTTGAGCCTTTATCCTTTGTTTCTTAAACCGTGAACCAGGCCACGCTACAACCCTTAAAAGTCCTAGCTGAAGCATGGGTTAGTTCGAAAGCATACTGTTACAAAAGGTATCCTGACTCCTTAAGGCTTGCGGTAAAATAACGAGTTGACATCACTGTTTACAAAAATTCACTTGTTTTTATGAAAAAGAATGCATTTTCAAAATCTTCAAGACAGACATAAGCTTTGCATTTTGATATAACAGTGTTTGCATATGACTTCTTGTTTGAACAGCAGAGAAATTCGCACGACGAATATCTAGTGAACAAAATCCTCTCAACAAAAGAGTCACCTCCGGTGGAAGAAACACTTCCAATCAAGGGGCATGGCATGATCAGTGGCCATCATCTGGGGCAGTCCAATCAAGATTCGGAGAATCTCTCAAAGGCCAAATAGCCTGGTGTGATACGGTGGGAGAACTGACTTGAGTTTTGCGTTTGTATTCGCACTTGTTCGGTTGAGCAAGAGTCGCCACCGACTTTTTATTTTATCCTAAAGGAAAGGTTAAAAAGCACAGCAAAAACCTTTTGAGATATTTCGTGGGTTCGGGGGGTAGATTATGAAATGGGAAGGTATTAGCACCCTTTTCATCCATGGTTATCCATGGGCTCTTAGTTACTTGGTTTTTTAGATCACTTGCCTTGATTTTCGATTGCTTGAAATTGTGGTGTGTGTGTGTGTGTGTTTGAAAATGTTTTTTGAAGAAGATGCCTTGTTTTAGGCAACCAATGTAATGACTCGTGTTTGAGTATATACGAAGGTGTGTATCTTTTCGAAAAGATGTTTCAAAATGTTTTTGAAGAGTTTGTTTTGAAAGTGTTTGTGAAGTGTGGTTTTTTTGAAAAGAAGGCAAGTGTTTTTGCAAGTTGATCTCAAGTAACTAAGAGTTTTGTCTACCCCTATTGTACTCAAAGGTTTTCTCTATGTTTTCAACCCTTTTTAACAATTTTGTTCCACCATTGAATTTGGTGGACAATCTTGCGTTTAGGAAGTTTAACGGGACGGGCGCGGGTCATCGTATGGACCATGAATGCAATGGTGCCAAGTGTCTTTGGCAATTTGCTTGAAGGGACTATGATCATTCCATTTAGGCAACTTTCGAAAGCGTCATCGAGGGACTTATAATCATTTGAATTTGTTTTGCCAAAGAAACTCGACGTGCAAGCATGGCCCATTTTGGAAGGCAACATGTGGGATTACCCTAGGGGGTGCAAGTGTGATTGTGTATTGATTTCATGTATTTGTCTTGTATTAGGTTATCTAGCGTTTGATTTTATGTACATGCAAACCCTAGGTCTAACCATGGTATAATTCGAAAGCGGTAAATTGCGGGAATTTAAAAGTCTACGCTATTACAAATAGTATCCGGGAGTGGGGGTACAAATTTACAAATGGGGATGAGACTTTAGGAATGTAGTGTCCAATAATTTACAACCAAATCGAATTGCGATCAAAGTGTAAATGATGTATAGCAAAGTATAGCAAATGTATGTGTATCAAGTGTAAAGTGTATTGTGTAAGTGTACGTGTACATGTGTATTATTTACAAGTGCGAGATGTGAATTTAAATGTATTGTTAAGTATTGTCTATTTTGTTTTATATTTTGTTAATATGTACAAAAAGGTATTTTGATTAAAAGAAAGAAAAATGTTTTAAATTTTAATTATATTATGTATTTTTGTATTAATGTATAAATAAGATATTTTTAAGAAAAGAGAAGTATTTAACTTTAAAAATAAATTGTTTTTATGTATTAATATTTTTATGTACAAAAACTCTTTTAGTTAAAAGAAAACTCAAACTAAAACCTATTTTTTTTTATGTATCTTGTATAAATGTTTTAAGTTAAATAAAAAGAGTTTTAATAAAAGAAATAAAAAAAATTAAGTTTTTAATTATTAATATAATTCAGTGTTTTTTTGAGAAAAAAAAGGGTTAGTATATATTTTTTAGAAAAGTTAAGTTATGTATAGAAAGAAATGGGCTAAGGGGTTTTGGGCCCAAGTAAAAGAAAACAAGCAGAAAACAGAAAATGGGGGGGTGAGGCGCGCTTAATGGGCTTATGCTGAACGGGCAAGGCCCACTGATTTGAGACGAATTATTTTCTTAGGGTTAATTGTTATTGTGTTCAGTTGAGGCTACCTTAGGGTTTGTGAAACAGAAGCGCGCCGTTTGTTCATCTTCGTCTTTGTTCATCTTCTCAAGCAAACTTATCTGAATAGTACTTCCGCCAATGGCCGCCAGATGCTTCAGTCAGCTCCTTCTTCTCCAAGGTCACGTAGGCAACGGTCTACAAGGTACTGATTTTCATTTTGTATGTTTGACGCCTTTGCATGTTTTTATTTACTTCTGATTCTTTTATGTTGCTCAATGTTTGTACAAGATGTGAAAAAGGAAAGAAATGAGGGATTATACCTTTTGAGAGAGGAGGTGAGGAGGACCGGAGGCACCTAGGGCGGCCAAGGGCGGAGGAAAATGTGACGCGGTGGCTTGGAGTCCTGGTATTTTTGTATTTTCACCTCTTTAGGTTTAATGATGCTGTCTGAAAGCCTTTATTTGATATCATTTCTTTCTTCTTCGTTGCCTTGATGCTTTGCTTCTGTTTGCTTCTGTTTACTTCTTGCCTTTGAGTTGCCTTTTGGAATGCTGGTTGTATGCTGAGATTGAGAATTCTCTGAGCCCCTTTTTGTTGCTTCTGAACATGCTTTAGCTTGATGTGTTTGCTATCCTATGATGATTCCAACTGAGGATTCATGTTGCCTCGATGATTTTTGATGATGATATGCTGGAAATGCCTTTGAATATATTTGTTTATTTTCCTCTTCTCTTCTGGTTGCCTTGTGTTTAGTAGCCCAATGATGAGAAAACTCTGAGGGCTTTGAGTTGTTTTGTTTACAGCTTTGACAGGTTATGGTTTTTGAACTTGTTTGAGAACAGGTCCCATGGTTTAAGGCTTATGTGCTGAGGCAGGTGATGCTATTGTTGTTGGATAGTTCAGGCTTGCTCTGGTACAGGTTTTTGGGTGAACTGGTTTTGGTTATGGCCTTGGCATATTGTTTCAGTTTCTTCTTGAATGGAAGGCACAGGCTTGCATCAGTTTGTATTGTTTGTTTTAATCTTGACACAGGTTTAGGCTTTTGGTTTGAAACTGGCTCTTGGCCTTTGATGAGTTTACTGGTTATTTTGTTTGGATATGGCTTAGGCTTCAGTTTAGTGCAGGTTAAAGGCTTGTATGGACCTGTTTGTGTGTTTGACAGGTTTTCATTTGAAGCTTGATGCTTCTGTCTTGCTTTAGCAGGGTGGAGGCAGTTTTGAGTTATCTTTTTTTGGTTTGTGATTTTCCCCCCCTTTTACTGTGTTAGCAACTTGCTTTTATATTTCTCTTCTGTCTCAAGCCTAAACTGTAAGCCCTATTTCTTTTTCTCTCCTTCTTCTCTCTCCAGTACAACTTAAAACAATAAAAAAATGTTTGTGTTTGTACCTTTCTGAAAAGGCAATTGCTGGAAAGTGATGATATGATTCTTTGCTTGCATTACATGTTTACTCTGCATACTTTATCTTCTTTTCCATATTTTCTGCTTCTTAGTGACAACATTTTTGACAGCCTTGACATCCTTTTGTACTTGGACAGCTTTGGACAGTTGTTAGTTCAGTTTGAACCTAGTTTGAAATTGTGACTTGCATTGTTCTCTTGGCATATTCAGTAACTATTCAGTTTGCCTTTTTGGTTGCCCACTTGGATTTATGCAGGATGTTTGAAAACTTTGAACTTGTGCATTTTTTAACCTTGTGCATTTCATGCTTAGCAAGCATTATTCATCCCTTTTTATGAACCGGGAGAAATCCCGTGATTTGCAGAAAGGGCTAACTGATTCCAGTCAGTTGCCTTTAATGATGAGTCCAAATTAATTGTGTGTCTCTTATTTATTTATCTGCTTCTATCTTTTCTTTTGTTCTTTGTTTTGCAGATAAAATTCCATGGAGCACTGGAGCAAGGGATAGAAGATGAAGAATTGAAGATTTAGAAAAATATTTAGGATAGTTTTTATTTAAATTTAAATAAATGTAATATTATCATTGTAAACATTTTGTAAACAAAAACAATTATACAAATAATTTAAAGATAAATAAAAAGTCCTTTTATTTAATTAATTCTTTTCTTCTCCAATTGTTTATTTATTATTTAAAATTCTTTAAATTATAATAATGGAAAATAAATTCCAATCATTTAAATTCAGAATAGTAAATAATTAAATAAACATTGTTTCGGCATTGATCAATTAAACTTGGTGCTTCACAAATCCAAATTAATGCACAGTCAATCACAACAACTGCCCAAATATATTCTTCCTTTTACTGATTTTTACCAGACACTGCAAATTCAATCCAAATGTTTCAATCCACATCTCAGCATAACTTGAAAAACACTGTAGAGTTAAACCTTTATGAGGAACCGCGCATAAAAAACCCTAATTCCTGGTCAAATGTCAAAGAAACGTTCGTCTGATCAAAGTTGAGCCAAAATCAAACAAACCCTAAACAAACTGCTTGAATTGTTCCAGAGCCATGAAAATCAATGAAAACCCTAATTTTGTTTGACTGGCAAAAAAAAGTATGTTTGACCGATTCTTGAGCCAATTTGAAAGATCAGGAAACGCCCGAAGTTGTGATTTCTTGAGGAAAAATGCGAGGGCAAATTTTGGGGTACAACAGTTTCCCCTGTTCAATCTTCTTGGACCTGAAGAGTTAGATTGGCAAGTTTGCCTTTCGCGACTCGAAGGTAAAAGGAGATTAGACACTAGAGTGCCCAGAAAATTTGCACTCGGCGATGTGATGGTAGAGGTGAATGGGCTTACAGATGCCATTTGGTGATGGGCTTAAAGATGCCATCTAGGGATGCGATAAAATCTTGTCGGGGGATGGGCTTAGAGATGCCATCTGAGAATGGGCTTAAAGATTCCATTTGGTGACTGCCGGTAGGAGGATGGGCTTATAGATGCCATTTGGAAATGTGGATCTGTATGTCAATGGTGAATGGACGAGTATCAGAAAGGCATCCATGTTTTGGAACATCTCTGAACTGGGGTTCTGAGCCAGCAATAGATTGACATCCGTGTCTGGAGAATCCGTGAACTATTTTTAGAAGTCTGAAGGAGGAACCGGTGTAGGGTTTCCTGATGATGAGTCCGTGTAAAACTGCATCTGGATGAACCTGGAACAAGTATCAGAATGTCGTCGTGTCCGGGTCACATCTGAACTGTCTCTGAGTGAATCTGGAATAAGTATCAGAATGTCGCCATGTCTGGGTCACATCTGAACTATTTCTAGAAAAGAAATCTCGGAAGATGATGGTCTTAGTTTGTTGACTGATCTTTCCTGAAAAGGTAAAGAGTTAGTTGTATGCAATGTCATGATGCGTGATGCAATGTATGCGACATTAATGTTTATGACATGAATGTGATGAATGTGCATGTAAGCTAATGAGCTGTCTTGCTGAGGATAGATGAATCCTGGATGACTGAAGATAAAAGAATCTTGACTGCTGTCGGGGAGAACAATTCCTTGGCTGCTGCTGTGGAGGGCAAGAATCTTTGATTGTTAAAAATGAGAAGTCTTGGGACCACTGTTGGGGAAATCAGAAGCTTGGGTTGTATGCCAATCTACTGGGGAATTCTTGTCTTGAGGGGATCTTCACCGGAGAATATTCGAATATTCTGTGGGGAACTGAGAATGAGAGTCTTCAATCTGCTTGGGGATTGATAGTTGGAAGTTTTAGCTTCGCCGGGGGTAATGAAACTTGATTCTGAGGGGAATTAGCTTCTGAAAGGTTCTCTGGCTGGGGATTGCGAGAGTCCTCTGATTGCTGCAGGTGTTGGTCTGGAATAAGTTACTGAACATCGCCATCTTTGGGTCATCTTGAACTATCTCTAGAAACAAATCTGAATAAGTTATAGAATGTCGCCAAATCTGGGTCACATCTGAACTATATCTGGAATGAAAATCCGAATGAGTTATAGAATGTCGCCGGATCAGGGTCACATCTGAACTATATCTGGAAGGAATCTCGGAATGAGTTATAGAATGTCGCCATCTCTGGGTCACATCTTGAACTATATCTGGAAGGAATCTCGGAATGAGTTATAGAATGTCGCCATCTCTGGGTCACATCTTGAACTATATCTGGAATGAATTCTGAATGAGTTATAGAATGTCACCATCTCTGGGTCACATCTTGAACTATATCTGGAATGAATTCTGAATGAGTTATAGAATATCGCCATCTCTGGGTCACATCTTGAACTATATCTGGAAGGAATCTCGGAATGAGTTATAGAATGTCGCCATCTCTGGGTCACATCTTGAACTATATCTGGAATGAATTCTGAATGAGTTATAGAATGTCGCCATCTCTGGGTCACATCTTGAACTATATCTGGAATGAAAATCCGAATGAGTTATAGAATGTCGCCGGATCAGGGTCACATCTGAACTATATCTGGAAGGAATCTCGGAATGAGTTATAGAATGTCGCCATCTCTGGGTCACATCTTGAACTATATCTGGAAGGAATCTCAGAATGAGTTATTGAATGTCGCCATCTCTGGGTCACATCTTGAACTATATCTGGAATGAATTCTGAATGAGTTATAGAATGTCGCCATCTCTGGGTCACATCTTGAACTATATCTGGAAGGAAACTCGGAATGAGTTATAGAATGTCGCCATCTCTGGGTCACATCTTGAACTATATCTGGAAGGAATCTCGGAATGAGTTATAGAATGTCGCCATCTCTGGGTCACATCTTGAACTATATCTGGAAGGAAACTCGGAATGAGTTATAGAATGTCGCCATCTCTGAGTCACATCTTGAACTATATCTGGAAGGAATCTCGGAATGAGTTATAGAATGTCGCCATCTCTGGGTCACATCTTGAACTATATCTGGAAGGAATCTCGGAATGAGTTATAGAATGTCGCCATCTCTGGGTCATATCTTGAACTATATCTGGAATGAATTCTGAATGAGTTATAGAATGTCGCCATCTCTGGGTCACATCTTGAACTATATCTGGAAGGAATCTCGGAATGAGTTATAAAATGTCGCCATCTCTGGGTCACATCTTGAACTATATCTGGAATGAATTCTGAATGAGTTATAGAATGTCGCCATCTCTGGGTCACATCTTGAACTATATCTGGAATGAATTCTGAATGAGTTATAGAATGTCGCCAAATCTGGGTCACATCTGAACTATATCTGGAATGAAAATCCGAATGAGTTATAGAATGTCGCCGGATCAGGGTCACATCTGAACTATATCAATCTTCTGAGGTGATGAGGGAATTGCTGAGCACTTTTGACATTCGAATGCCCCAAGTGGTGATGAAGGAGTCTTGAATCAGATTACTCTGCGAATTGAGAGATTTCTTGAAATATTGACTGGACTGCCCCAGGTTAACTGGACTTTGAAAGATCTGTCGAAACCTTGACTGGACTGCCCCAGGTTAACAGGATGGTGACATGTCATGCCCCTTGTTGATAGGAGATTGTAATGGAAGTGTCATCCTTTTGAAGTGATTTCGCTCACTGAAAGAGTTTTCGTTCCTCTGAACATTCGCTGTATGAATTTCTTTGCTGTCAAACAAAAAGCCAAATGCAGACAGTGATATTCAAGCAATGCAAAGTTTATGTTTGTCTCGAAGTTTTGAAAAATGCGTTTTTTAGCAGAAAACTTCTTATAAGACAAGCCAACACAAGATTTTAGAGCAAAGCCTTACAGGAGTCAGGATACCTTTTGAAACAGTATGCTTTCGAACTAACCCATGCTTCAATTAGGACTTTTGAAGGGTTGTAACGTGGCTTGGTTCACGGTTTAATAAGCAAAGGATAAAGGCTCAAAGTATATTTGTACCCACCCGCTCTTCGTGATATTCTTGATACCTAAGCTCAGTTAATGGTGCGTCGCACTCTGTTTTGAGTTTGGAACGACTTTTGGGCGATGGTTCACCAGTTGAATTTGGGAGACAGTCATCATCTCCTTCAACATTTTTTCATGTTGTTGAGGATTTGTAATGACCTCACTATTTTGATTTTGATTTGTTATCCCTAACTTTTGCCTGACTGTTCCCATTTTCGAGATTACAGTCAGCGGGATGCCCCAGCTTTCTTAAGCCTCCTTTACAGGTTTTGGCTTGGTGGGCTTTTCTATTTTGAGAGATTGACTGCCTATGTGATAGGGAACCACCCTATCTTTTGATTCCAAGGGAATGCTTTTTTTTTTGACTTCGTTCGTTGTGTTACGAACTGAGAGTTTGCGACTTCAATGCGCGTTTTCTTTTGAATTAACTGAGATACTACCCTGCCCCAGGTTTATATCAAAGGTTTTGATTGTTTAGAAACAGAAAACCCCTACTTCTTTGGCTCGAAGGGGTTGACTAGGGACTATCTTCCTTATAACTCCAGTGTTTGGGAATTGAAAGAAATGCATGTACATCATTAGCAAGGTCTGTTCAAAAGCATATTGTATGAGATTACGGTATTGTTTCGTCATCCTCCCTCTAAAGGCTTGCAGCTTTTTATCAAGAGTTAAATGTCAAAAAGAAAGCATAAGAGTAATGAAAACGAATGAATTCAAGACAAACATATGCAATGCATTAATGAAACAGAGTTTGACATTAAAAGATAATTGTTTGAATAATACAAGAAGTTACAACTTGAAAATTCGAACGAAACAAAAAGCAATCTCAATGATTTGGCATAGGAGGAGTGATCATGTTGGGGTCTCTGGGGAACCAAACTCAATCTCCTTGGCATCGATCATGTCTTGGATCTTGTTCTTCAGAGGCCAACAGTTGTTGGTATCATGCCCCGGGCTATCAGATTGGTATTCACATCTTTCATTGGGGTGATAGGTAGGAGCAGAAGTGTTTGGGTTCCGGAGAGGAGCCCTCAATGTAATCAGATCCCTCTTCAACAAGTGTTGCAGTGCTTGAGACAGCGACATGTTGATCTTAGTGAACTGCCTCCTAGGTGCGACCTCCTTGTGCTGATGCCCCTGTCTTTGTTGAGCAGGCGTAGGACTGGAGATCAAGACTGCTCCTACGTGTTGGTCATGACGACCCTTTTGACCGTTCGCAGCATTGGACTCTTTCTTTCCGTTGTAGGGAGTTATCTGAGTATCGGAGGTTGTAGCTCCCTGGATCTTTCCACTTTTGATGCCAGCTTCGACCCTTTCGCCGGTCAGTATTAGCTCGGTGAACCCAGCTGAGGAGCTTCCAATTAAGTGCTTGAAGAAAGGCCCCGTCAAAGTTCCCATGAAGATGTCAATCAGCTCTCTGTCAGTTAAAGGGGGTTGCACCTTACCAGCCAGATCTCTCCACTTTTGGGCGTATCCCTTGAAGCTCTCGTCAGAACCCATGGTCATGTTCTGCAACTGCACACGAGTTGGTGCAAGATCGGCATTGTACTGATATTGTTCGTAAAAAGCCCTGGCTAGATCTTCCCAGGTGTGGATGCGAGAACTCTCCAATTGATAGAACCACTCGAGTTGAGCCCCTACCAGACTTTCTTGGAAGAAATGGATCCAAAGCCTTTTATCAGCTGTGTATGGTTGAATCTTGCGGACATAAGACTTTAGATGCATCTTAGGGCAAGAGACTCCATCGTACAGAGCAAAGGTAGGAACTTTGAACTTTGAAGGGATGGCCAATCCAGGAACTAGGCCCGTGTCTCCTAGATCCAAGCCAGGTATTTGTTGGATCTCCATAGCACTGAGGCGATCCTCCAACTCTTTGTATTTGTCATCAACGAGAGGATATTGCCCCTCGGAGTAGTCAGCTTCTTCTTCAACAATCTCCACATTGTGGTCTTCTTCAAAACTACCTCCTGTGTTGGATGGAGTTGCAAGGTCTTGGGGCTTAGGTCTTCTCCTCAAGTTCAGGATGCGGACTGCCTTCTTGGACTTCTTCTTCTTGTCTTCGAGAAGCAGAGCTGTCAGATCCTCTTGCCCTTTACCCATAGCCAATAGCATTTGTTGGAATTGAGCATTTTGAGCTTGAAGATCTTTCACTGTTTGTTCTATATCCATCTTACTGAAATAAACAGTAGGAAGAATAAGGAGACCTGTATGGGAGAAACCTGTTATGCAATGATATGTGTGATATATATGCAATGTTTTCAAGGGTCTCTTGGGGTAAACACAAGAAAATGTTAGAGGTTGAACTTTGCTCTTGGATTGGATAACTTTGCACCGGTGGATGTCTTTCCACGAGAATCAAGCTCACCATGTCCAGTGGGTCATAGCCACTGATTCAAGTTGTTGCACTTGATCTTTGATTGGAGAACTTTGTATTGGTGGATGTTTTTCCACGAGAATCAAGCTCACCATGTCTAGTGGGTCATAGCCACTGATTCAAGTTGTTGCACTTGATCTTTGATTGGCATTGGTTAGAGGAGAAACCTCTTGCCCTTTGGTAGACGTCTGGTTCAACGTAACCCTGCATCAAAAGAACCCTCGAGATCCTTGAAATGGTTATTTGAAAATGCTATGGTATGATGTTATGATGTTATGTACATGTATGCAAAAAGCAAGTGAGTGTATATACAGGTAATCATATTCACACAAAGCAAACAAGTCCTTAGTCTTAGGCTTGCATGGGGTTTAGGTAAGTACCCTCTTGAAGTTAGTTGGCTCATCCTGTCCTAAAATAGAAACCGGGTTCTAAGGAGCTCAATATCATTGGATTGTTTTCTGTGTTCATCGTTTTGGTTTAGCCACTTACTGGCGACCAAAATATTCCAAGAAAACAACCCTCAATGAGTGTAGTATCGAGTATCTACCAACTTCGGACTGCACCAAAGTCGGTCATCTCACTACTCCTAAAAAGACTAAGATGGTCAATTAAGGTTCTAAGAGTTCGTTAGTGCTTCACGACATCACTCAGCGGCCCCGTACTATCCTTGATTGAACTCAAGGGTTACCGGTACTCACAAATATGTCACACTAACATAGCTTACTGCTTCAACCATGTTGGTATACCCCGCACAGTTCCCTCACAGTTTTATTGCTATTTACCTAAAAAGGTGCCCCAAATCCGGGTGTAGGATTCATAACAAACCCAAACAAGGACCCAAAAGATAAATCAATCAAGTCAATCAAAGCAAGAAAGTAAAGGTGATCTAAACCCTAAGGTAACCCCACTTTTAAATGAATTCCCCAGCAGAGTCGCCAGTTCTGTGATACGGTGGGAGAACTGACTTGAGTTTTGTGTTTGTATTCGCACTTGTTCGGTTGAGCAAGAGTCGCCACCGACTTTTTATTTTATCCTAAAGGAAAGGTTAAAAAGCACAGCAAAAACCTTTTGAGATATTTCGTGGGTTCGGGGGGTAGATTATGAAAAGGGAAGGTATTAGCACCCTTTTCATCCATGGTTATCCATGGGCTCTTAGTTACTTGGTTTTTTAGATCACTTGCCTTGATTTTCGATTGCTTGAAATTGTGGTGTGTGTGTGTGTGTGTTTGAAAATGTTTTTTGAAGAAGATGCCTTGTTTTAGGCAACCAATGTAATGACTCGTGTTTGAGTATATACGAAGGTGTGTATCTTTTCGAAAAGATGTTTCAAAATGTTTTTGAAGAGTTTGTTTTGAAAGTGTTTGTGAAGTGTGGTTTTTTTGAAAAGAAGGCAAGTGTTTTTGCAAGTTGATCTCAAGTAACTAAGAGTTTTGTCTACCCCTATTGTACTCAAAGGTTTTCTCTATGTTTTCAACTCTTTTTAACAATTTTGTTCCACCATTGAATTTGGTGGACAATCTTGCGTTTAGGAAGTTTAACGGGACGGGCGCGGGTCATCGTATGGACCATGAATGCAATGGTGCCAAGTGTCTTTGGCAATTTGCTTGAAGGGACTATGATCATTCCATTTAGGCAACTTTCGAAAGCGTCATCGAGGGACTTATGATCATTTGAATTTGTTTTGCCAAAGAAACTCGACGTGCAAGCATGGCCCATTTTGGAAGGCAACATGTGGGATTACCCTAGGGGGTGCAAGTGTGATTGTGTATTGATTTCATGTATTTGTCTTGTATTAGGTTATCTAGCGTTTGATTTTATGTACATGCAAACCCTAGGTCTAACCATGGTATAATTCGAAAGCGGTAAATTGCGGGAATTTAAAAGTCTACGCTATTACAAATAGTATCCGGGAGCGGGGGTACAAATTTACAAATGGGGATGAGACTTTAGGAATGTAGTGTCTAATAATTTACAACCAAATCGAATTGCGATCAAAGTGTAAATGATGTATAGCAAAGTATAGCAAATGTATGTGTATCAAGTGTAAAGTGTATTGTGTAAGTGTACGTGTACATGTGTATTATTTACAAGTGCGAGATGTGAATTTAAATGTATTGTTAAGTATTGTCTATTTTGTTTTATATTTTGTTAATATGTACAAAAAGGTATTTTTATTAAAAGAAAGAAAAATGTTTTAAATTTTAATTATATTATGTATTTTTGTATTAATGTATAAATAAGATATTTTTAAGAAAAGAGAAGTATTTAACTTAAAAAATAAATTGTTTTTATGTATTAATATTTTTATGTACAAAAACTCTTTTAGTTAAAAGAAAACTCAAACTAAAACCTATTTTTTTTATGTATCTTGTATAAATGTTTTAAGTTAAATAAAAAGAGTTTTAATAAAAGAAATAAAAAAAATTAAGTTTTTAATTATTAATATAATTCAGTGTTTTTTTTTTAAAAAAAGGGTTAGTATATATTTTTTAGAAAAGTTAAGTTATGTATAGAAAGAAATGGGCTAAGGGGTTTTGGGCCCAAGTAAAAGAAAACAAGCAGAAAACAGAAAATGGGGGGTGAGGCGCGCTTAATGGGCTTATGCTGAACGGGTAAGGCCCACTGATTTGAGACGAATTATTTTCTTAGGGTTAATTGTTATTGTGTTCAGTTGAGGCTAGCTTAGGGTTTGTGAAACAGAAGCGCGTCGTTTGTTCATCTTCGTCTTCGTTCATCTTCTCAAGCAAACTTATCTGAATAGTACTTCCGCCAATGGCCGCCAGATGCTTCAGTCAGCTCCTTCTTCTCCAAGGTCACGTAGGCAACGGTCTATAAGGTACTGATTTTCATTTTGTATGTTTGACGCCTTTGCATGTTTTTATTTACTTATGATTCGTTTATGTTGCTCAATGTTTGTACAAGATGTGAAAAGGGAAAAAAATGAGGGATTATACCTTTTGGGAGAGCAGGTGAGGAGGACCGGAGGCACCTGGGGCGGCCAAGGACGGAGGAAAATGTGACGCGGTGGCTTGGAGTCCTGGTATTTTTGTATTTTCACCTCTTTAGGTTTAATGATGCTGTCTGAAAGCCTTTATTTGATATCATTTCTTTCTTCTTCGTTGCCTTGATGCTTTGCTTCTGTTTGCTTCTGTTTACTTCTTGCCTTTGAGTTGCCTTTTGGAATGCTGGTTGTATGCTGAGATTGAGAATTCTCTGAGCCCCTTTTTGTTGCTTCTGAACATGCTTTAGCTTGATGTGTTTGCTATCCTATGATGATTTCAACTGAGGATTCATGTTGCCTCGATGATTTTTGATGATGATATGCTGGAAATGCCTTTGAATATATTTGATTCTTTTCCTCTTCTCTTCTGGTTGCCTTGTGTTTAGTAGCCCAATGATGAGAAAAATCTGAGGGCTTTGAGTTGTTTTGTTTACAGCTTTGACAGGTTATGGTTTTTGAACTTGTTTGAGAACAGGTCCCATGGTTTAAGGCTTATGTGCTGAGGCAGGTGATGCTATTGTTGTTGGATAGTTCAGGCTTGCTCTGGTACAGGTTTTTGGGTGAACTGGTTTTGGTTATGGCCTTGGCATACTGTTTCAGTTTCTTCTTGAATGGTAGGCACAGGCTTGCATCAGTTTGTATTGTTTGTTTTAATCTTGACACAGGTTTAGGCTTTTGGTTTGAAAATGGCTCTTGGCCTTTGATGAGTTTACTGGTTATTTTGTTTGGATATGGCTTAGGCTTCAGTTTAGTGCAGGTTAAAGGCTTGTATGGACCTATTTGTGTGTTTGACAGGTTTTGATTTGAAGCTTGATGCTTCTGTCTTGCTTTAGCAGGGTGGAGGCAGTTTTGAGTTATCTTTTTTTGGTTTGTGATTTCCCCCCCCTTTTACTGAGTTAGCAACTTGCTTTTATATTTCTCTTCTGTCTCAAGCCTAAACTGTAAGCCCTATTTCTTTTTCTCTCCTTCTTCTCTCTCCAGTACAACTTAAAACAATAAAAAAATGTTTGTGTTTGTACCTTTCTGAAAAGGCAATTGCTGGAAAGTGATGATATGATTCTTTGCTTGCATTACATGTTTACTCTGCATACTTTATCTTCTTTTCCATATTTTCTGCTTCTTAGTGACAGCATTTTTGACAGCCTTGACATCCTTTTATACTTGGACAGCTTTGGACAGTTGTTAGTTCAGTTTGAACCTAGTTTGAAATTGTGACTTGCATTGTTCTCTTGGCATATTCAGTAACTATTCAGTTTGCCTTTTTGGTTACCCACTTGGATTTATGCAGGATGTTTGAAAACTTTGAACTTGTGCATTTTTTAACCTTGTGCATTTCATGCTTAGAAAGCATTATTCATCCCTTTTTGTGAACCGGGAGAAATCCCGTGATTTGCAGAAAGGGCTAACTGATTCCAGTCAGTTGCCTTTAATGATGAGTCCAAATTAATTGTCTGTCTCTTATTTATTTATCTGCTTCTATCTTTTCTTTTGTTCTTTGTTTTGCAGATAAAATTCCATGGAGCACTGGAGCAAGGGATAGAAGATGAAGAATTGAAGATTTAGAAAAATATTTAGGATAGTTTTTATTTAAATTTAAATAAATGTAATATTATCATTGTAAACATTTTGTAAACAAAAACAATTATACAAATAATTTAAAGATAAATAAAAAGTCCTTTTATTTAATTAATTCTTTTCTTCTCCAATTGTTTATTTATTATTTAAAATTCTTTAAATTATAATAATGGAAAATAAATTCCAATCATTTAAATTCAGAATAGTAAATAATTAAATAAACATTGTTTCGGCATTGATCAATTAAACTTGGTGCTTCACAAATCCAAATTAATGCACAGTCAATCACAACAACTGCCCAAATATATTCTTCCTTTTACTGATTTTTACCAGACACTGCAAATTCAATCCAAATGTTTCAATCCACATCTCAGCATAACTTGAAAAACACTGTAGAGTTAAACCTTTCTGAGGAACCGCGCATAAAAAACCCTAATTCCTGGTCAAATGTCAAAGAAACGTTCGCCTGATCAAAGTTGAGCCAAAATCAAACAAACCCTAAACAAACTGCTTGAATTGTTCCAGAGCCATGAAAATCAATGAAAACCCTAATTTTGTTTGACTGACGAAAAAAAGTATGTTTGACCGATTCTTGAGCCAGTTTGAAAGATCAGGAAACGCCTGAAGCTGTGATTTCTTGAGGAAAAATGCGAGGGCAAATTTTGGGGTACAACAGTTGCCCCTGTTCAATCTTCTTGGACCTGAAGAGTTAGATTGGCAAGTTTGCCTTTCGCGACTCGAAGGTAAAAGGAGATTGGACACTAGAGTGCCCAGAAAATTTGCACTCGGCGATGTGATGGTAGAGGTGAATGGGCTTACAGATGCCATTTGGTGATGGGCTTAAAGATGCCATCTAGGGATGCGATAGAATCTTGTCGGGGGATGGGCTTAGAGATGCCATCTGAGAATGGGCTTAAAGATGCCATTTGGTGACTGCCGGTAGGAGGATGGGCTTATAGATGCCATTTGGAAATGTTGAACTGTATGTCAATGGTGAATGGACGAGTATCAGAAAGCATCCATGTTTTGGAACATCTCTGAACTGGGGTTCTGAGCCAGCAATAGATTGACATCCGTGTCTGGAGAATCCGTGAACTATTTTCAGAAGTCTGAAGGAGGAACCGGTGTAGGGTTTCCTGATGATGAGTCCGTGTAAAACTGCATCTGGATGAACCTGGAACAAGTATCAGAAAGTCACCGTGTCCGGGTCACATCTGAACTATCTCTGAGTGAATCTGGAATAAGTATCAGAATGTCGCCATGTCTGGGTCAGATCTGAACTATTTCTAGAAAAGAAATCTCGGAAGATGATGGTCTTAGTTTGTTGACTGATCTTTCCTGAAAAGGTAAAGAGTTAGTTGTATGCAATGTCATGATGCGTGATGCAATGTATGCGACATTAATGTTTATGACATGAATGTGATGAATGCACATGTAAGCTAATGAGCTGTCTTGCTGAGGATAGATGAATCCTGGATGACTGAAGATAAAAGAATCTTGACTGCTGCCGGGGAGAACAATTCCTTGGTTGCTGCTGTGGAGGGCAAGAATCTTTGATTGTTAAAAATGAGAAGTCTTGGGACCACTGTTGGGGAAATCAGAAGCTTGGGTTGTATGCCAATCTACTGGGGAATTCTTGTCTTGAGGGGATCTTCACCGGAGAATATTCGAATATTTTGTGGGGAACTGAGAATGAGAGTCTTCAATCTGCTTGGGGATTGATAGTTGGAAGTTTTAGCTTCGCCGGGGGTAATGAAACTTGATTCTGAGGGGAATTAGCTTCTGAAAGGTTCTCTGGCTGGGGATTGCGAGAGTCCTCTGATTGCTGCAGGTGTTGGTCTGGAATAAGTTACTGAACATCGCCATCTCTGGGTCACATCTTGAACTATCTCTAGAAACAAGTCTGAATAAGTTATAGAATGTCGCCAAATCTGGGTCACATCTGAACTATATCTGGAATGAAAATCCGAATGAGTTATAGAATGTCGCCGGATCAGGGTCACATCTGAACTATATCTGGAAGGAATCTCGGAATGAGTTATAGAATGTCGCCATCTCTAGGTCACATCTTGAACTATATCTGGAAGGAATCTCGGAATGAGTTATAGAATGTCGCCATCTCCGGGTCACATCTTGAACTATATCTGGAATGAATTCTGAATGAGTTATAGAATGTCGCCATCTCTGGGTCACATCTTGAACTATATCTGGAATGAATTCTGAATGAGTTATAGAATGTCGCCATCTCTGGGTCACATCTTGAACTATATCTGGAAGGAATCTCGGAATGAGTTATAGAATGTCGCCATCTCTGGGTCACATCTTGAACTATATCTGGAATGAATTCTGAATGAGTTATAGAATGTCGCCATCTCTGGGTCACATCTTGAACTATATCTGGAATGAAAATCCGAATGAGTTATAGAATGTCGCCGGATCAGAGTCACATCTGAACTATATCTGGAAGGAATCTCGGAATGAGTTATAGAATGTCGCCATCTCTGGGTCACATCTTGAACTATATCTGGAAGGAATCTCGGAATTAGTTATAGAATGTCGCCATCTCTGGGTCACATCTTGAACTATATCTAGAATGAATTCTGAATGAGTTATAGAATGTCGCCATCTCTGGGTCACATCTTGAACTATATCTGGAAGGAAACTCGGAATGAGTTATAGAATGTCACCATCTCTGGGTCACATCTTGAACTATATCTGGAAGGAATCTCGGAATGAGTTATAGAATGTCGCCATCTCTGGGTCACATCTTGAACTATATCTGGAAGGAAACTCGGAATGATTTATAGAATGTCGCCATCTCTGGGTCACATCTTGAACTATATCTGGAAGGAATCTCGGAATGAGTTATAGAATGTTGCCATCTCTGGGTCACATCTTGAACTATATCTGGAAGGAATCTCGGAATGAGTTATAGAATGTCGCCATCTCTGGGTCACATCTTGAACTATATCTGGAATGAATTCTGAATGAGTTATAGAATGTCGCCATCTCTGGGTCACATCTTGAACTATATCTGGAAGGAATCTCGGAATGAGTTATAGAATGTCGCCATCTCTGGGTCACATCTTGAACTATATCTGGAATGAATTCTGAATGAGTTATAGAATGTCGCCATCTCTAGGTCACATCTTGAACTATATCTGGAATGAATTCTGAATGAGTTATAGAATGTCGCCAAATCTGGGTCACATCTGAACTATATCTGGAATGAAAATCCGAATGAGTTATAGAATGTCGCCGGATCAGGGTCACATCTGAACTATATCAATCTTCTGAGGTGATGAGGGAATTGCTGAGCACTTTTGACATTCGAATGCCCCAAGTGGTAATGAAGGAGTCTTGAATCAGATTACTCTGCGGATTGAGAGATTTCTTGAAATCTTGACTGGACTGCCCCAGGTTAACTGGACTTTGAAAGATCTGTCGAAACCTTGACTGGACTGCCCCAGGTTAACAGGATGGTGACATGTCATGCCCCTTGTTGATAGGAGATTGTAATGGAAGTGTCATCCTTTTGAAGTGATTTCGCTCACTGAGAGAGTTTTCGTTCCTCCGAACATTCGCTGTATGAATTTCTTCGCTGTCAAACAAAAAGCCAAATGCAGACAGTGATATTCAAGCAATGCAAAGTTTATGTTTGTCTCGAAGTTTTGAAAAATGCGTTTTTTAGCAGAAAATGTTTTATAAGACAAGCCAACATAAGATTTTAGAGCAAAGCCTTACAAGAGTCAAGATACCTTTTGAAACAGTATGCTTTCGAACTAACCCATGCTTCAATTAGGACTTTTGAAGGGTTGTAACGTGGCTTGGTTCACGGTTTAAGAAACAAAGGATAAAGGCTCAAAGTATATTTGTACCCACCCACTCTTTGTGATATTCTTGATACCTAAGCTCAGTTAATGGTGCGTCGCACTCTGTTTTGAGTTTGGAACGACTTTTGGGCGATGGTTCACCAGTTGAATTTGGGAGACAGTCATCATCTCCTTCAACATTTTTTCATGTTGTTGAGGATTTGTAATGACCTCACTATTTTTATTTTGATTTGTTATCCCTAACTTTTACCTGACTGTTTCCATTTTCGAGATTACAGTCAGCGGGATGCCCCGGCTTTCTTAAGCCTCCTTTACAGTTTTGGCTTGGTGGGCTTTTCTCTTTTGAGAGATTGACTGCCTATGTGATAGGGAACCACCCTGTCTTTTGATTCCAAGGGAATGCTTTTTTTTTTGACGTCGTTCGTTGTGTTACGAACTGAGAGTTTGCGACTTCAATGCGCATTTTCTTTTGAATTAACTGAGATACTACCCTGCCCCAGGTTTATATCAAAGGTTTTGATTGTTTAGAAACAAAAAACTCCTACTTCTTTAGCTCGAAGGGGTTGACTAGGGACTATCTTCCTTATAACTCCAGTGTTTGGGAATTGAAAGAAATGCCTGTACATCATTAGCAAGGTCTATTCAAAAGCATACTGTATGAGATTACGGTATTGTTTCGTCATCCTCCCTCTAAAGGCTTGCAGCTTTTTATCAAGAGTTAAATGTCAAAAAGAAAGCATAAGAGTAATGAAAACGAATGAATTCAAGACAAACATATGCAATGCATTAATGAAACAGAGTTTGACATTAAAAGATAATTGTTTGAATAATACAAGAAGTTACAACTTGAAAATTCGAACGAAACAAAAAGCAATCTCAATGATTTGGCATAGGAGGAGTGATCATGCTGGGGTCTCTGGGGAACCAAACTCAATCTCCTTGGCATCGATCATGTCTTGGATCTTGTTCTTCAGAGGCCAACAGTTGTTGGTATCATGCCCCGGGCTATCAGAGTGGTATTCACATCTTTCATTGGGGTGATAGGTAGGAGCAGAAGTGTTTGGGTTCCGGAGAGGAGCCCTCAATGTAATCAGATCCCTCTTCAACAAGTGTTGCAGTGCTTGAGACAGCGACATGTTGATCTTAGTGAACTGCCTCCTAAGTGCGACCTCCTTGTGCTGATGCCCCTGTCTTTATTGAGCAGGCGTAGGACTGGAGATCAAGACTGCTCCTACGTGTTGGTCATGACGACCCTTTTGACCGTTCGCAGCATTGGACTCTTTCTTTCCGTTGTAGGGAGTTATCTGAGTATCGGAGCTTGTAGCTCCCTGGATCTTTCCACTTTTAATGCCAGCTTCGACCCTTTCGCCGGTCAGTATTAGCTCGGTGAACCCAACTGAGGAGCTTCCAATTAAGTGCTTGAAGAAAGGCCCCGTCAAAGTTCCCATGAAGATGTCAATCAGCTCTTTGTCAGTTAAAGGGGGTTGCACCCTACCAGCCAGATCTCTCCACTTTTGGGCGTATCCCTTGAAGCTCTCGTCAGAACCCATGGTCATGTTCTGCAACTGCACACGAGTTGGTGCAAGATCGGCATTGTACTGATACTGTTCGTAAAAATCCCTGGCTAGATCTTCCCAGGTGTGGATGCGAGAACTCTCCAATTGATAGAACCACTCGAGTTGAGCCCCTACCAGACTTTCTTGGAAGAAATGGATCCAAAGCCTTTTATCAGCTGTGTATGGTTGAATCTTGCGGACATAAGACTTTAGATGCATCTTAGGGCAAGAGACTCCATCGTACAGAGCAAAGGTAGGAACTTTGAACTTTGAAGGGATGACCAATCCAGGAACTAGGCCCATGTCTCCTAGATCCAAGCCAGGTATTTGTTGGATCTCCATAGCACTGAGGCGATCCTCCAACTCTTTGTATTTGTCATCAACGAGAGGATATTGCCCCTCGGAGTAGTCATCTTCTTCTTCAACAATCTCCACATTGTGGTCTTCTTCAAGACTACCTCCTGTGTTGGATGGAGTTGCAAGGTCTTGGGGCTTAGGTCTTCTCCTCAAGTTCAGGATGCGGACTGCCTTCTTGGACTTCTTCTTCTTGTCTTCGAGAAGCAGAGCTGTCAGATCCTCTTGCCCTTTACCCATAGCCAGCAGCATTTGTTGGAATTGAGCATTTTGAGCTTGAAGATCTTTCACTGTTTGTTCTATATCCATCTTACTGAAATAAACAGTAGGAAGAATAAGGAGACCTGTATGGGAGAAACCTGTTATGCAATGATATGTGTGATATATATGCAATGTTTTCAAGGGTCTCTTGGGGTAAACACAAGAAAATGTTAGAGGTTGAATCATCTCCCCAGCAGGAAGCTCATCCCCAGTAGATTCTGGAAGCTTCCCCCCCTGCAGAGCACGAACGCGTCCCCCGGCTTTATTCAAAGGTTATTTCCCTACCAGGATATAACTGGGTTATCCTCAGCCAAAAGCCACGGAAAGATCATCCTCGGCGAAGTCTTCTTATCCCCAGCGGAGTCTATTAAAACTTCCAACATAGCACATCAATGGTATCCCCAGCGGAGTTATCAACATCTTAACAGAGTACCTCTCTTCCCACAGAGTATTGTTCCCCAGCAAGATCGCTAGAATAATTTTCCCCCCCGCAGAGTAATCTATTCGCCAAGTTTATTCCCCAACGGAGTCATCTTCTCCTACCGGTATTCTTGCAACCATCATCCCCAGTGGAAACAACAAAGCACTATTCTTCAGCATAAGCCCAGGATTTAACTTCCCGGCACCCGTCAAGGATTTACTTTCCCAGACAAAACATACATTCATAAACATCACATTGTCATACATTATGACATTGCATACAACTAACTCGTTACTTTTTCAGGAAAGAACGATCAACAGATAAAAGTCTTTACCTGCTGAGGTTGTAGTCTCCTAAAGATTCTCTCATCATTCTGCTGAGGTTGAAGTCGCCAAAGATTCTCTCATCATCCTGCTGAGGTTGTAGTCGCCTAAAGATTCTCTCATCATTCTGCTGAGGTTGAAGTCGCCAAAGATTCTCTCATCATTCTGCTGAGGTTGTAGTCGCCTAAAGATTCTCTCATCATTCTGCTGAGGTTGTAGTCGCCAAAGATTCTCTCATCATTCTGCTGAGGTTGTAGTCGCCTAAAGATTCTCTCATCATTCTGCTGAGGTTGAAGTCGCCAAAGATTCTCTCATCATTCTGCTGAGGTTGTAGTCGCCTAAAGATTCTCTCATCATTCTGATGAGGTTGTAGTCGCCTAAGGTTCTCTCATCATTCTGTTGAGGTAGTAATCACCCAAGGTTCTCTCATCGTCCCGTTGAGGTAGTAATCGTCCAAGGTTCTCTCATCGTTCTGTTGAGGTAGTAATCACCCAAGGTTCTCTCATCGTCCCGTTGAGGTAGTAATCGTCCAAGGTTCTCTCATCGTCCCGCTGAGGTAGTAATCGCCCAAGGTTCTCTCATCGTCCCGTTGAGGTAGTAATCACCCAAGGTTCTCTCATCGTCCCGCTGAGGTAGTAATCGCCCAAGGTTCTCTCATCGTCCCGCTGAGGTAGTAATCGCCCAAGGTTCTCTCATCGTCCCGTTGAGGTAGTAATCGCCCAAGGTTCTCTCATCGTCCCGTTGAGGTAGTAACCGTCCCTGACTCATTCATCACATCATTATCAACAAAAACCTTTTGAAGTACCAGACCCGATTCCTGTATCTTGCCAGGGTGCATCTGAAGAGTTTGAGGATCCGATTCCTGTATCTTGCCAGGGTGTATCTGTTGATGACTAACATTACCAGACCCGATTCCTGTATCTTGCCAGGGTGCGTCTGAAGAGTTCGAAGATCCGATTCCTGTATCTCGCCAGGGTGTATCTATTGACGACTGTATTCTCCGAACTCGATTCCTGTATCTCGCCAGAGCACGTCTGAAGAGTTTAAAGATTCGATTCCTGTAACTAGCCAGGGCGCATCTACATAAAGAGTTTGAAGATCAACTCCTATAACAGGCCAGGTAATTATTTTCTTGTCTCAGGTACGCAAGTTCTCGCTAAGGAAACTCTTACGCGATCGACACCCAGATGGCATCTATAAGCCCATCCACCTATCCATCACCTCTCAACATGGCATCTGTAAGCCCATCTTCCTGCCCATCAATCTCCAAATGGCATCTGTAAGCCCATTCCCACCATCATACTGCTGACATTGCTAACATGTGAGCGCAAATTTCTGGGCACTCTAGTGTTCAATCATCTTCCACCTTCGGATTACGAAGGGCACGATAGCCAATCTACATCCTCAGGTTTAAGAAGATTGAACAGGGGCAACTGTTGTACCCCAAAATTTGCCCTCCCATATTCTTCAAGGTTTGCTAAGATCATGCTTCAAAATCTCTCAAGGGTTGCACAGTCCAAATGGCCTCCTAACAGTCAAAAATTAGGGTTTTGGTTCTGGCAAAGAAATTGGAGTTTCCAAGGGTCCAATCAAGTCCCACATGCCTATAAACATTGTCAAGCATCCTTATGAAAAGTTTCAAGACTCACAGCACCAGATTGCACAGTCAAAAACCCTAAATGCTTCACAGTCAACTGCAGGGGCAAAATGGTCATTTGACAGTCAAAAGTCAAAATTTTTGGTCAACATCTTATTTTGAATCCACAAACATCATTTGATCAATTCTTGATCATGATTCTCAAGGCATGGCTCAAAAAGTCTCAAGATGCAAAAGTTTCTATTTTTGGACAGTTGAAAAAGTCAACTGCAAATTGACCAAGGCATAACTTCCACATGGTTTATCATAAAAATCCCATCCAAAGCTCATTTTGAAGAGAATGACATTTCCTACAACTAATCTTCACACTTCAAGTCCAAGAAATGCTCTCACAAAAATTTATCAATTTCAACATTATAGGTCATTTTCAAAAGTCAACAAAAAGGCACTTTAAGTCAAAGACCATAACTTGAGATTGGTAAATCAAAATGACATGGGACAAAAGGCATTGGTTAGAGGACTTCAAGACCTTTCCAAAATGTACAAGAACATGATCAAAGCTTAAAAATTGAGCAAGATATGCCTTGTGGAAGTTGGGAAATTTTTGGGAATTTTGAAAAGTCAACTTTACTTCAAATGCCTCAAAATTGCTAATGGGCCTCAATTTCTTCCATGAATCATCACCCAAAGGCTATGCACGACCCATTGACATCCAAGGGAGTTATTTTATCATTTTTGATTAATTATTTGAATTTTTATTATTATTAATTCAATTAATTAAAATTAAATATGAAAAAATAGCAAATCACACCTTTCAAATCTTTTTATGCATAGATTTCACTCATTATGTGCTCAATATCTCATGTACCATTCAAAAAGGAAAGAATCTTCCATGATTTGGCATAATTGGCATGAAAAAGATTGAAGAAAAGATATGGAAAATCAAATATTCAAAGTCATAAATGGATGATTTTGGGCTGGCTTTTTGACCTAATTCTATTCATATACATGTGCATAAGTGAAACCTAATCCCTTGGACACAAAAGCTGCGCTCAGAACACAAGAACAACTTTGCAACTTTTGACAAAAAATATCAAAACTGAAAACCTAGCTAGAGCTCGTTTCAAAGCAAAAAAACCATTCCAATACACTCCTAACACATCCAGGAAACTATTCCAATCAAAGCCAGCCTTCCATACTCAAGGAATCAGTATAACAGAGTCTTACTTTTCTTGAAAATTTTCATAATCGTATTCCATTTTCCATGCATTATTTGTGACTTTTAACCATTGATTTATACTAACATGAGTGTTCTGAAGCTAATGGCATGCTTTGATTGAACTAATAAGGCCTGTATAAGAATCCACCATGAACATATTTTAGGGTTTCAGGAGCTTTGAAATAGGGATTCCTTCATCTGGCAAAATTCCCCATTCAAACCAGTACCATTGAAATCAGAGCATCCAGACGAAACTAATCCATTATTCGCGCCCTTTTTATGTTTGCATATGCCCTATTCGCTATTATTTGCAGGTGCCATTTAGTGGGGGTTTAAAACCCCCGCTATCTATTTTGTATTTTCAGGCAAACGAAGAAGAAGGTGGACGTGTCTCAGCGTGACTGGATAGTTTGAATATTCACGTGTGATTTTTGTTTCTGCCAATAACGCTTGTTTTTCACATATATTAATCATGTTCCATTAAACTAACAAAGAAACGCGTTGGTTGGGTTGGTAGATGCGCTGTCATGCAGGTACTGGGACCTGGGTTCGATTCCCAGGTCCCCTTATATATTTCATGATTTTTTCATTAGCATGTTCCAGCGTAGCTCTCACTCAAAGGAGTACCATATGCCCTCGCCTGCTTGCTTGCCACGCGCCCAGGAGATCAATCCAATGGCCAGAACCTGGACTCCATCATGCACGCTAGTCAACCATGCCATACGCAATTCCAGAAAGTCCAAAGGGGCCTTGCATCTGTTGGGCCCAATTACTCACAATAAACCTCCTCTAGGGGCCAGATACCCCCATGGTTTGTCCAATTTTCAACTTTTATTTATTTTTCTTTCTATTCTTTTATTTGTTTTTTTAATTAATTGTTTCCTTTAAATTACATAAAAATAATTTTCATAATACAAAAAAATCAGAAATCATAAATCATAAAAATAAAAATATGTTTTATTTAATATTTAGTTCATTAATATTTTTGTAAATAAATTTTTAATAATCAATTTAATAATTTAGGTTTAAATTTAAATGTTTTTCTTAATAACTAAAATACATAGAAATTAGGTTTTTTAGCATTTTTATTCTTATTCCTAATAAATAATTTCTTCCTATCATTATTATTATTAATTATTAATTATCTTGTAAATAAACATGTCATTAATTAATTAGAGTAAATTAGGTTAAAACTTAAATATTTTTCTTTAATAATTAAAAACAATTTAGAACTAGGGTTTTATTTAACTTCCAATTTCAATTAATTTCCTTTATTTCACTAAATACAAAAAAACATAAAAAAAAATAACTTCTTTTCTTTATTTAATCATTAATTAACTTTTAATTTCAATTTAATCTTTAAAGGGTCCAACGCCCGCGCATATTCGATTCTAATTTCTTTTCGCGCGTTTGTTCTTATTTTTCGTTTTAAATATCATGTAATTGTCCAAGCCTTGTAATAGTAACTAGGAAATTTATTTACTTTCTGCATTTTATTAAAAAACGGGTCTTTGTTAATTTGGCGATGTATAGACCCGCGCCTTGTAATAGCGTAGGACTTTATTTTCCGTACTTCAATTTCCGCACCCTTAACTGCTAAATTTTGCATGAAAGAATGGATGGCCCAAATAAAATCAAAGCGTAGCTCACCAAATGCATGACAAGATAAAACATAACTGAAAACAATACACAAATTCACACACCACTCTTAGGGTACGCCTCACTGTTGCCTTACCCCTCGAAATGTGGTCGTCGAGTATAGGACGTTTTAGTAAGTCCTTATGTCCATGTCCCATGGCATAAGGGTAGCTTCTAAGGTGTCCTACTGTTGCTCTGGTGACCACACTGTCCCTAACAAACGAATTGACCCGAACACCTCCAACGGTGGTGCTACCTATCTCTCAATGGTAGGATGGCACTATCTTAAGGACATTTACACAGCCTAATTCCTTAGGGTAGGTAGATGACTCGTAGATACTTGCTCTAATTCAAAACAAATCAAAAACTCTTTTCACACCGACACTTTCAAAAAAGCTTTCAAAACAATTTTTCAAACACTCTTGAGGACTGATACAAGAGTCGATCTGAAACTTTCAAAGAAACTTTTTCAAACCCACTCACATTTGAAAAGCAAACATTTTGAAAACACAAATGAGCAAGTATCTAAGAGCCCATGGATAACCATGGATAGAAAGGTTGCTAACACCTTCCCTTTCTATAAATCTACCTCCCGAACCGAGAAACTATCTCATAAGGAATTTTGTTGTGCTTTTGTCCTGTCCATGTTGGAGAAAATAAAAGACGGTGGCGAATCTTGCTTACCGCGACATTTCGCGAAACCAGCGTTAAACAGTCAGTTCCAGATCCACCGATCACACCAGCCGGGACATCTGCTCCTAAAATGGTAACTTAACTCTGCCCGCTCCGTTTGGTTCATCATGTGGACAATTCCTCCACAAAAAATATTATTGTCTGGAAATGCATGCTTTTATGGAGGGGTTATTTCCCTCGTCGCTTACCCGCATTTATCTTGGTATACCTACCAGTGTGCCTCCTAATTCCGTGAAGTCCTTGGAGCATGTGCTATTTTTTCAGGATCCTTGTCAAGAAAGAAGTCAGTCCCTTCTTATTTCTTTTATGTTAAATTACTCGAAGAGGGAGTCGATTCACGTACTTCACCATTTCCTGGGTCGTTATCGCCCCGGTTCGGTTCTTTCTCTATTAATAAAGTCTCGGTGTGTCATTGGTCTTTCGTTTGTAGTGGGCCTAAGTAACCTAAATAGTCAAGTTAAAGGGGCCCGCATACATGTTAAAAAATCTAAGCGCGAGCGAGCCCTCGTATCCTTCTTATCTCTGTTCTCTGTGAGTAGCGGGCGGTTTTTGCTGTCAAAGTGCGGGTTTGTCAAGGGAAAGCTTTCTGAGCTGTTGATTTTCGACTTCCTTCCCTCGACAACTATTTTAATAATAGATCTTGACTACTGACCATGGGCGGGGTCGGTTAATTTTGTGATGTTTTCTCTCTGGCAACGAGTTAAATTTTTCCAAAGATGGAACTCGGCATACGCGTAGGAGCGAACAAGAAGAGTTGTCACAAGGAGATTTTAGCGTCAACCACAAGAAGCTGTAAAGAGTAGCTTGAACCTTTCTGAGTTACATAGCTGACTGCGAGAAGGAAGGTAGGAGGCATCCCCCGGGCCTTACCGAGGAAAGAAATGTTGCTTGCTTTTTGGGGGATCTTCTGCCAGGATACAAGACGGCTGGCAATGACTTTATCGATTCCTTCCTCAGTCGCAGCAGTCACGGATTCATCTGTTGAGGCAGACCCTTTCATTCATCATCTCGCACCTTCCCTACCGGACCCGTTCCCGTACTCTCGGGCCTTCAAACTGGATTTCTGATCTATTTCTTTCTTCTTAGCTTAACTGGCTAAATGGATTTCATTGGCAGTTCGGTCCGATCTGTCGGATTCATATGTATTATGGGCTATTTGCCTTGGTTTAGGGGCCTGATTCAGAGCAAATCACTAATGTCGAAACTCTCGCGGCAAAGCCTCGTGGTTGGGACTTATTTCAATTTACCGAGTTGAATAAGGATAAATAGCTTTTTAAGCCAGCTGAAGGGATAGAGCTTTCCAGTTACCTATATAAAGAAGTTTATTAAACAGCATTCTAGCAAGTTCACCTATTGTGAATAACGTAGGTCTCTACCGGCTATTACCACATTGGGGGCATCCCCTTCTATTGAATCAAAAGGATAATATTATTATACTTAGTGAATTCCTTATGCCCTGGGTCTTGGAATCAATACAAAGAATTGAGCCTCACTGACCACTCTTTCAGCTTAAGCACCTTCCTTTCGGGCATTGGAAATAGCCTTAGTTCCAGCGGATCCAGTCATTCGAATCGACTTGAGTTCTCACTAGGCTTGAGCATTCCATAAAGAAGGACGGACAGGTGAATGCTAAAATGCTTCTTCTTCGCTGCCTCACTTCTTTACAATAGGAGCAGCTTCCTAATCGACATCGGTCAGCACCTTGCCCCCTTCCATGACAGAACTAGAGAGTCGGTCTTTTTCCCGCCCTGAAAAGAGTCAAAGTTAAATAGGGAGGGATTTAGCAGCCGTTATGGTAGACTTGGATGAATCTCAATCCGAATGAGTGACCAGATCCCTATAAGAGGTGGATCCGTCTTTGCTAGATCCATCAGAAGCATGAGAGAATAACATGGGACTCTTGGGAACAAGAGGATGTGTGATACTTTATTTCTTTGCCGAACCAGGTACGTGGTCCTTCCCTGTTTGTTGGTCGACCCTAATCCTCCCATGAGCGCCATCTTTTCACCTCCTCTTCGATGCGCTCCCACGACTCGCTGTTGGGATTATTAAGGTCTCGCATTAAAATCGAAGCATAATCATGTGTCGACCCATGATACGTAAAGAGCATAATTTGATTTAGAAATAAGATTTTTGGTAGGTTTGGAGTGACACAACTTGACTCATGCATGACTTGCTATGGAATGCATATGTAAATGATAATGTTTCATGGTTTGATAGAAATAAACACCATACATATATGCAAATAAAAGATATAAAGATATACATGTGATGAAGTTATAATGAGGTCATTATAAACATGTAAATTAGAAACACATTGTTTGTAAATTAGAAATTTTTAGAAATGAACACTTATAGCATATATCATACATCAAGTATATCACAAACCTTTTGATTAATAAATAGGTAACAGAAATAACTTACATACAAAGAGAAAATAGAAATGATGCAACCTCACCATTTAATATGACGGAGGATGCACTATGTATTTCATAAGGAACTTTCGAACGAAAGATGAAACAAATGCAATGATGTGCCATAAGATCTTTAGAAATCAACTCCTTCACCACTTTTCTCTTTGTTTAAGTATCACACATCTTTCACCAAATTAAAAATACTTGTTGATGCCTTCTTGATAACAAAATCCTTCTCCATTGCCACATAGTCAATGAGATTTGGAGATGTCACATGTCATGTGCTTTGAGCTGCTATAAAAGAGATCTCATACTCTCTTTATAGGCCAAGACACTTTTCCTGCAAAATCAACAAGATGAATTAGGTATCCAATCTTTATTGGATCCTTGGGGGTAAGTAAAATCATGTTTGTATTTAGGTAACCATTAATAAACGCTCTTAGAAACTAAAAACTTCCTAAGTTTACATTTAGAAATGGTGTGACCTTTCACACAATAATAGTGACAAGTCAAATTAAGATGAGATGAGCTTTTGTCTTTTGATTCCTTTTCAACAAATGTATACCTCTTATAAGGATTATGAGTAGGTAATTTTTGTTTTGAGGTATCAATGGAAAAAGTTATCTTTAGTTCTAGAGCCTTGTCTAATTTGACTTTTAGAGACCTAACCTTATTTTTTCAAATATAACAAGTATCACAACAAAATTTAAAATACGAGAGTTTTTCATTTTCATCTCTTGCTTTTTTAATATCCACTATATAATGCTTTAGAGCTTCCATTTGTTTTTAGTTTTCGAAAACCTTAAGCTTCCAAATAATAAAAGATCTTTTTGTTTGAAGCAAGCTTTTTGAAAGATTCTATAGGTTCTTTGTGTAGATTTTCAAAAGCATCAAGTAATTCGGAAAGAGACAATTTAATACTAGGTGCGTGTTTAGGAAGACTTACATATTTTTTCTTCCTTTCATGATTATGAGCCGAGAGACACACTTCATTGTGTTTTTATGGCTTAGATTTATTTTTCTCCTTTTCATGATAGTGAGTTGAGAGGAAAATTTCATCATACTTTGATAGCTTGTCCTCTTTTTTCTTCTTTTCATTATAGTAGGCCAAGAGACAAACGGCCACCGCTTCTTCATTATCACTTGAGGACTCAATGTCACTATCCCAAGCCACATAAGCTCTTCTAGATTTCCTACACTTCATGTGTTTTTCCCTTTTCCTTATCTTTGTCAAGAGATGGATACTCCGGCCTATAATGACTCAATTTTCTACAATTATAACATATTCCTATTGACTTTCCTTTGTTGTTGACTTCTTCCTTTAAGGATGAGGATAGTCTTCTATACTTTGTGAGGATTTTTTCGGAGTGCTTTACTCCATTCTTCCTTATGTATTTATTATACCTTTTCACGAATAACCCCATTTCTTCCTCATCATCTGACTTTTCATTGTCACTATCATCAATATCACTTTGCTCATTTGTTGAGAACTTAGAACTAGAAGTCTTTAGAGCAATGAACTTCTTTTCTAGCTCCTTATTTTTTTACTTTTTTCCTTCTTTAGCTTCTTCTCATACTTTTTCTCATGTTTCTCTAAACAAGTGAGTGCTTGCTCATGTTCTTCAAGCTTACCGAATAATGTAGTAAGGTCAAGTGTTGTAAGATCTTTGACTTCCTTGATCACGATGACCTTTGGTTGTCAACTCCTAGTAGGACATCTCAAAACTTTGTTAGTAGCAATTTATTGGGAACCGGTTTCCCAAGTGTATTCAAATGATTAATGAGATGAGAGAATCTCTTTTGTATTTCCGCAATGGTATCATCATGCTTCATGTGAAAGAGTTCGAACTCTTGATTTAGTGTATTTACTCTAGTTTGTTTGACTTTATTGATTCTCTGATGGACAACTTGTAATGTGTCTCACGTAACTTTAACGGTTTCACAATAAGAGATACGATAAAACTCATCAACTCCAAAGAAGAACATGAGAATGCTTCGTGCCTTCTAATCGTAACCCCACTTCTCAAAAGCATCATGTATATAACCATACCCCTCAAAATATTCATCAAGTAAAAACATTGTATAAAAATAAATATTAGTAGTTAAAAATATATTAAGTTGTTTGAATAAATTTTAGTTTTTAATTTTAAAAATCTATTTATAAATCAATTTTAACAAACATTTTTTTAAATTATTTTTATTAGTATGATGTTATTGCCTATACAAAAATTGTGATTCAGGTTCTACCCACCATACTTTTATTTATTTTTTAAATGAATAATGTTCCTTATTTATTATGAGTTAATTGTGTATGCAAGAAAGCAAGCTCAATGTAAGTCAACCTATTATTTTTAATGGATGAGTTAAATTATTATTATTTTTTTAAATTCCAAATCTATTTATCTATTTATAATCTATTAAAATAGAGTCTCAATCATTTTTATTACTACTCAGCACCACTAATGCCACTTAAATGAAACCCTTCCACATAATTAAAAATCCAACGTGTCATAGCTCCCCCTTTATTCTATTTCACTTAAGCTTTCTATTCATTCATTTTCTCTTATAACAATAAAACCAAATGCAAATTATTAAAAAAAAAAACTGTTTAACTTAGTTACATGTAAGATCAATGGACAAAACTTTTTATTGCTATTAATTGTAGAATGGTTACATTTTGAATTTATATCAATGTTTAATAGAAAACTATAACTGTAATTTTCTTCTCTTTATAATACTCAAGCAAAATACACTCACAATGGTAGAGAATGAATGGTAACATACAATAGTTAATTTACATGAAATTCATATTGCATCTTGCATAGAATTGCTGAAATATGTAATTCGGTTCTAATTTAAGCATATTTAATTTTTATATAATTTTTTGATATCCATATCAGTAATTTGTTTCAGTGTATACAATCGGGAAACAGATCCCCTCCAATATTTTTAGTCCTGACATCTCTCCTATGCAATATTGACAGTTGGATTTGACTTCAATAGTTTAATCTTTTTTCACTTTTTTTTCTTCCATGCTATTAGATTAAGTTAGTGACCTGGATTGAAGCTGAATGAAAAGTAGCAGACACTCAACAAAAGAGGACTCAGATCCGTTTCCCCTCCAGCATTTTTAGTCCTGCCATCTCTCCTATGCAATATTGATCATTGGATTTGACTTAATAGTTTAATCTTCTTTCACTCTTTTTTTTTTCCATGTTAGACTATTTGTATCGGGGTGTTGAATAAATTCTTCAATAGTTGAATTGCTCTAATGGATTGTTGAATAAGGTGTTGAATGTGACATGGATTAATTTGTGTTGAAAACATTTAATATGTTGAATGAGAAATGAGTTTGAGCCACTTATAATACTTTGCAAAATATAATTGGTTGTTGTGATTGTTTATATTTTTATCTTACCTAAATTATTTGGAGTCAATTATTTTATAGAAAATCAATTTTCTATTTATTTTTATTTTCACCAAAATTCATCATTTTTTTGTCTATAAATAGAGCCTTGGTTCATTTGATTTGGACAAAGAAAAAAAATCTATTTTTTCTCTCTAATTTTTCTATTTAGCCTCCAATAAATTATTGTTTGTAGCTCTAAACAATTTTTTAGTAAAATGAATTCCAACAATAACCCTCTTAACACCCAAAATTCTATTAGTTATCCTTTCAACTATCTAAATCCCAACTATATATTTCAAAATTAATCTTCCAACCAACAAGTTCCCCAAAATATACCAAATTTCATAATATCGTCATCTAATCCAAACTATCGTCCATATTATAGATCTATGATGTCATATTCATCTCAAGCACCACCTTATTATTCTTCTACTCCAATGGGAAATGAAAATGTTCCTAATGTTAGACTTGATGCATTTCCTGATTTTTCTACACAAGCGGCTCTTGGTGGCATGAGCGGTGGTCATGGAGTCACTCCAAATGCAGAGGATTCAACTCCTGTTCGTCGGAAAAGCCCCAAATGGACCACTGATCAAAATTTGATTCTAATTAGTGGGTGAATTAAATATGGAACAGACAATGCTGTTGGGAGAAACCAAAAAAGTGATTCATATTGAGGTAAAATTGCTTATTACTGTAATGAACATTGCTCATTTGATTCTCCCCGTGATGGAGTTGCATGTAGAAATCATTACAACTACATGAACAAAATACTTAATAAATGGACAAGCGCTTATGATAACGTTAAGCGTATGCAAAAAAGCGGGTGGTCGGAGAATGATGTATTGGCAACTCCGTAGAATCTAGTGCTCGCCCAATGAGGAGAGATGCGGCAAAAAAAAAGCAATGGCGCAGCCTTGGAATCAGTCAATGAAGAGTGGAATGAATTCAAACAATTTAAGGAGAAAGAGTTGGAACGATTGGACAAAATAGACATGAGGCAAGAGGAAGCTAACCAATTGTTGAAAGAAAGTATTGAGGCTAAGAAGATGAAGATGTTTATGAAGCTAAGTTCAAACGAGCATCTTGATGACCGGAGCAAAGAGTTGTTGGAAAAGTTGGGTCGCGATCTGTTTGGAAATTAAATGTTGTTAAATCATTGTTTGTATTTTGTTTCTTATCTACTATTTTCTATATTATCAAGTCTTTATTAAGTCATTGTCAAGTCATTGTTTGTATTTTGTTTCTTATCTACTATTTTCTATTTTGTCATTTTATTTCTTGTCTATTATTATCTATATTATCAAGACATTGTTTGTCACTTAGTTTTTTGTCTACTATTATCTATATTATCAAGACATTGTTTGTCACTTAGTTTCTTGTCTACTATTATCTATATTATCACGATATTGTTTGTCACTTAGTTTCTTGTCTATTATTATCTATATTATCACGATATTGTTTGTCACTTAGTTTCTTGTCTATTATTATCTATATTATCAAGATATTGATTTTTATTTTGTCATTTTGTTTCTTGTCTACTATTATTTATATTATCAAGATATTAATTTCTATTTTATCACTTAGTTTCTTGTCTACTATTATCTATATTATCAAGATATTGATTTCTATTTTGTCATTTTGTTTCTTGTCTACTATTATTTATATTATCAAGACATTGATTTCTATTTTGTCACTTAGTTTCTTGTCTACTATTATATATATTATCAAGATATTTATTTCTATTTTGTCATTTTGTTTCTTGTCTACTATTATTTATATTATCAAGACATTAATTTCTATTTTGTCACTTAGTTTCTTGTCTACTTTATCTATATTATCAAGATATTGATTTCTATTTTGTCATTTTGTTTCTTGTCTACTATTATCTATATTATCAAGATATTGATTTCTATTTTATCACTTAGTTTCTTATATATTATTGATGTACCAATACCAAAAATATGATACTACTAATCTTATAAATAGAGACTCATTCTTCCATTAATGTACCAATACCAAAAATCTCATATTACTAAAAAACATCAATGGATCCTTCAGAATTTCCCTTTGATATTGAAGCTTACAAAAGGCAGTCTGAAATCGAAGAGAGGTATATCGTCAACCGGTTCAGGGAGCGACGAAACCAAATAGATGAAGGATATACACTTAATGTTAAGAGAAAATATCTCAATAGAGATCATGCAGCGGCAAACCAAAGACTAATAGAAGACTACTTTACAGACCAACCTACATATGACGATGCAATGTTTCATCGACGATTCTGGATGTGAAAATATGTGTTCCTTAGGATCGTTGGGGAACTGTATAGCAGTGACAACTACTTCACCCAAAGAGTTGACGCAACCAAAAAAGAAGGTATATCTCCATTAGCAAAATGTATCACGGCCATGCGAATGTTAGTATATGGTGTGGCGGCCGATGCGGTCCATGAATACTTTACAGACCAACCTACATATGACGATGCAATGTTTCATCGACGATTCTGGATGTGAAAATATGTGTTCCTTAGGATCGTTGGGGAACTGTATAGCAGTAACAACTACTTCACCCAAAGAGTTGACGCAACCAAAAAAGAAGGTATATCTCCATTAGCAAAATGTATCACGGCCATGTGAATGTTAGTATATGGTGTGGCGGCCGATGCGGTCCATGAATACATTAAAGTAGGAGGTACAACAACATTAGAGTGCTTGCGTAAATTCTGTGAAGGAATCATACAATTGTATGAGCCAGTATATCTCAGAGCCCCAACTCAAGATGACCTTTAAAGAATACTACATGTTAGTGAAATGCGGGGGTTCTCGGGGATGATTGAGAGTATTGATTGCATGCACTGGGAATGGAAAACTTATCCTACAGCATGGGAAGGTCAATTTACTCGGGGAGATAAGAGAACCACCACTGTTATTCTTGAAACAGTTGCAACTTATGATCTATAGATTTGGCATGCCTTCTTTGGATGTCCGGGCACATTGAACGATATAAACGTTCTAGACCGTTCACCCGTATTTGATGATGTTGAACAGGGAAAAACTCCAAGAGTGAACTTCTTTGTGAATCAACGTCTGTATAATATGGCATACTATCTTGCTGACGGTATCTATCCTTCTTATCCGACTTTCGTCAAATCAATTAGACTTCTTCAAAGTGAACCAGATAAGTTATTTACAAAATATCAGGAGGGATGTCGGAAGGACATCGAACGTGCACTTGGAGTGTTGCAGACTCGATTTAAAATCATTCGTGAACCAACCCGTTTGTGGGACATGACCGATTTGACTCTCATCATGAGGTCATGTATCACACTTAGACTTTGAAAAAATTAGATTTAACTTTTCAAAGTCTAAATGTTTTACATTAGTTTTTCATTCTAATTAATATTGAAAAGTTATATTCCTTTTTTATCAAAGAAATTATATAGTAAAAAATCATTTAAATAAAAATTATTATTTAAAAAAAATATTTATATTGAAATAAACTGGCCATCAAGTACTTTATTAAAATAGTTCTTTAGTAAACATAAATTAATAAATCTTATTATTTTGAGAAAGATAGGTGAATAACAAAAATATTTAAAAATATGTTGCAAAGTTATTGTAAAATAAATAAAAGAATATTGACTAAATTTTTTAATTGATTTTATTTATTTATTTGAACACGTAGATAGTCGAATTTAGTTTTACTTAATATTTGAGAGGAATTCAAAATAAATTCAAAAGTGTTATTGAATAATAAACTCAGTTATGTGAATTCAAAATATTAAACAAATTATAATTTTCATGTAAATTTAACATTTATATTTTATTAAAATACATTAAATTATAAAATAAATGAATATTGTTGTTCAAAAGAAAATCTTAACTATATTTATTAAAATAAATTTATAATAAATTACAATAATATAAATGTATTGACTATATTTTTTAAAAACATTATTAAAATAATTAAAATCAAATAAAAAACTCAATTACACATGTGCATCGTACGGGTATCAATCTAGTAGTCTATTGATTGAAAGCAATATTTTTTAATCAGACTAAATCGATTGATTCAACCGGTTGAATTGAGAATCAATGATGAACCCGATTCAATATGTCTTGTAAAACTGTATGCGGTCAACTTGAAATGGCTAGTGATTATAATACTTATAGGCTTTGAATTGCTCGTGTTAGACATCTTTAACACCTCTCAATTTAACTATGTTAAGTCTACCACAATTTACCTTTTTTTTGTCATGAGAAATTCTCATGTCAGAGATTTTTTTGTGGAGTAATCAAGTCATTTGTTGAAAAGAACTTTATTAACTCTTTCTTTAAGCTTTGAATCTTTTTAGTGTCATGACCAACAATCGACATGTCATGAACATATAACAAGAGAATAATAATATTGTTATTATGGAATTTCTTCAGAAACACACAATGATCAACATTAATTTTACCATAACAATTCCTTTCTATGAAAGAATTCAACTTTTCGTGCCATTTTCAGAGTTTACTTGAGATTATACAAACTTTTCTTCAATCTAAAAACAAGTTATTTATCTTTGACTTTGAAGCCCATGGGTTTCTCCATACAAAGTTCTTCCTCCAATTCACCATAAAGGAAAATAGTCTTCACATCAAGTTGTTCAATCTCTTGATTCAAGCACTACGCCAAAACAACTCTTAGGTAGCTCACTTTAGACAACGCTTGTAAATCAAAACACTGCTATATGTCACGATAAAATTTTAAATTATATATATTAGACAGTGCTTTGGAAAAAAGTGTTGCCTAAAGTTAAGAAAAAGTGTTGTCTAAACCTCACTTTAGGCAGCGCTTTATGAAAGCACTGCTAAATATCAGGATAAAACTTTAAATTTTAAATTATAATTATATTAGACAACGCTTTGAAATAAAGTGTTGCCTAAAGTTAAGAAAAAGTGCTTCCTAAGTCTCACTTTAGTCAGCGCTTTCATAAGGCGCTGCCTAAGGTCAACTAAAATTGAAATAAAAATAAATAAATTCTAGAAGCGTTGCCTAAACTCAAAGTGTTGCTATAGGTCCAACAGTAAGAAGCGTTGTCATAAGGCTAAAGCGCTGCTAAAGGCTTATTTTAGAAAGCGCTGCTATAGCCTTATAATAAATTTGAGATAAAACGCTGCTAAAGGCCTACTTTAGAAAGCGCTTTTGAGAAGCGTTGCTTAAGGCCATAAGCGCTGCTATAGTGCATACATCAGAAAGCGCTTTTAATTAGAAAGCGCTGCTAAAGGTAATATATCAAAAAGTGCTTTATAAAAAGCGCTGCCTAAGATCATTACTGTCTTATTTCTAAATTAAAAAAACTAAAACCCTAAAACTCAATTTTCGTTCTCAAAACATATTTCTCTGTAACGATTCTCCAACAACGAATGTTTCTCTGCAACTGATTTCGAACAGATTTTTCAACAACGATTATCCAACAATGATTCTCCAACAATGATTTCGCTCACTTTAGTCCGTGATTCTGTTTTGTTTTCCGCGATTATGTTTTGTTCTATGCGATTCTGTTTTTCTCGACTTTGTAAGTTCTTCAACGCGATTCTGTTTTCTTCTCTGCAATTCTGATTTCAACTGCATGTTTTTGGGAAGTGTTGTTGATAAAAAAATTGTGCTGAATGTTTCAGGAAGTTGCTCGTTGTTGTTGATTATGATACTGAGATTTTGAGATGATAAAGTTTTAATAATTTGATTCATATATAATGCATTGTGTTATAATCAAGTGTTAGTTGTTGTTGCTCATGGTTCTTTTTTGAAAGTTTTACTGATATTTTTTTCCAAGAAAGTTTTACCCCTTTTGCTTGTATAAGTTCATATATTTTTGTTCATAACGCGATTTTGTTTATATATTTCATAACTTCAATGCGATTATGTTCATATATTTATGTAAGTTTTCTGCGATTCCATAAGTTCTTCAACACGATTTTGTTTTTCTTTTGTTATTAGACCAGAGATAAAGTTGTGAGTTATGATATTCAATAGCTTGGCTTTCTAAAAGATTAGCATCTCAGGTAAGGAGTTTAAAAAGTTCGGTTCATTAATATATTACAAGATACACTCAAAACCCGTTTTGTTTTAAACATGTTTGAAATTGAAGTAGTGAACCTAATTGTTTATGTGTAGTTGCTGCCCGATTTCATAGCCGCTTTCAGAATCTTACGCTATATGGTTTCAGAAGTTGCTGACTTCTCTACAGGTAATTAGTTATTCTTTTTTTATAGCTACGTGATTAATTATAGTGTTTTTGTTTAGGCTACGTAGTAGTAAAACCATGGATAAAAAATGGATGTCTTCCAATCGATTGTCAAAAGAGTACGAGAATGAGGTATTAGAATTCATTAAGTTTGTTGTTGAACATGCCGAAAATCCCATTCGAATGAAATATCCTTGCTTAGGTTATTGTTATGGGGGTCGGGTTGACGTAGTTGGATTGGAATCGCATTTATTGAGGAATGGAATTGATCAAAGTTATACATGTTGGATATTTCATGGTGAGAAAAGTAACGGGAATATTGAACCGGAGGATAGTACGACATATGCTTCAGACGACAATGGCAGAGATACATACGATTGTGATCGTGTCGAAGAGATTGCAGAAGCACTTGAAGAAGATCTTCAGGATTGTCCCAAAATGTTTGAGAGGTTGGTAAGCGATGCAGAGAAATCGTTGTATAAAGGTTGCACTAAATTCACAAGACTGTATGCGGTATTAAAGTTATACAAATTAAAGGCGGGCAATGGATAGTTGGATGAAAGTTTCACAAAGTTATTAGTCCTTGTGAAATATATGCTTTCGGAGGATAATGTTCTTCCTGATCGAACATATGAGGCCAAAAAATGTTGTGCTCTATTGGCATGAGCTATGATAAGATACATGCTTGTCCAAATGATTACATTTTATTTCGAAAGGAATATGCATCGTTAAATGAGTGTCCTAAATACAGTTTATCTCGATATAAGAAAAAATTGTCTCCAGCAAAAGTCTTATGGTATTTTTCTATAATTTCGAGATTTAGACACATGTTTCATAGTGAAACTGATGCAAGACACTTGACTTGGCATGCAGATGAAAGAACTATTGATGGAAATTTTCGACATCCTGCAGATTCACCACAGTGGTCAAAAATTGATAATGATTATCCTGAGTTTGGAGGAGAAGCAAGAAACCTTCGCTTGACATTATCTACTGATGGAATGAACCCGCATGGTCTTCAAAGTATCTCACATACCACATGGCCTGTAATTATTATTATTTATAACATACCTCAATGGCTATGTATTAAGCACAAGTACATGATGTTATCTATGTTAACTTCTGGACCTAAACTACCAGGGAATGATATAGACTAGACGTATACTTGACACCGTTAATCGAAGATTTAAAGATTTTGTGAGAGAACGGTGTGAAGGTTTATGATGGATATAGGAAAGAAAGTTTCAATTTCAGGACGATGTTATTTGGCAAAATTAATGACTTTCCGGCATACGGAAATCTATCAGGGTATAGCATTAAAGGTCAAAAAGTGTGTCCTATTTGTGAAGAACACATAAATTGGAAGCGATTGGAATTTTGTCAAAAAAACGTATTTCCCGGTCATCGTAGATTCTTAAATTCTAATTATCACTATCATAGGTGGAGAAAGGCATTCAATGGAAATCCAGAACATGGTAGAGTTCCACCTACGTTGATAGGTGACCAAGTTTTTGAGAAGGTGAAAGAAATGAGTACTCAGTTTGGCAAGCCTTTTGCACATACGCTTGTCAAAGGTTGGTGGAAGAAGAGGTCATTTTTTTTAATTACCATATTAGAAGTCGTTGTATGTAAGACATTTTCTTGATGTTATTCATATTGAAAAAAATGTATTTGAAAGTGTTATTGGTACGTTACTCAATATACAAGGAAAGTCTAAGGATGACCTTAAAGCAAGAAAGGACTTGATACAAATGGGAATAAGAACTGAATTAGGACCCATGAAGAAAGGAACACGAACATATCTGCCGCCTGCTGCTTATACTTTTCTAGAAAGGAGAAAAAATATTGTGTAAGTTTCTAAGTGAACTTAAAGTTCCAGAAGATTACTCTTCAGATATTAGAAGACTTGTGTTTATGAAAGACCTCAAGTTAAAGAGTTTAAAGACACATGATTTCCATGTTATAATAGAGCATTTTCTACCAATAGGTATACGTTCTATTTTTCCAGAAAAAGTAAGAAGCACCCTAACTAAATTGTGTTTTTTCTTCAGGTCAATTTGTAGTAAGATGATCGATCTTGAGATCTTACAAATATTGCAAAAAGAAATATTTATTACTTTGTGTGAGCTTGAAATATGTTTTTCTCCCTCATTCTTTGACATTATGGTACATCTTGTTGTTCATCTTGTGAAAGAGAGACAATTATGTGGACCAGCTTATATGAGATGGATGTACCTTGTTGAGCGTTATATGAAAATATTAAAAGGGTACGTGAAAAATCAAAGTCGGACAGAGGCTTGTATGGTTGAACGATACATTGTTGAAGAAGCGGTTGAGTTTTGTGTTGAATATTTGACCAATGTTCAATCCATTGGACTACCCAAATATCATATTTTCGAAAGGAAGGAAGGAAAAAATTTAATCGGAAATAAAATTGTGACAGTATCAAGAGTTGAACGGGATCAAGTGCGTTTATATGTTCTTTACAGTGACAATGAGGTTGAGTCGTATGTTGAAATTCAAAAGAATGTACTTTGGGGTTTAAATCTGAATAGAAATGAAAACTGGATAGTATGAGAGCACAATCAAAATTTTATACAATGGTTCAAAGATCATATTTATTCAAAGTTTGATTTAGATCCCGCTTCAATAACAGAAAGGTTGAGATGTTTAGCATATGGTCCGAGTTTGCTCGTGTTTTCTTATAGCGCATACGTAATTAATAGATACACATTTATACCAAAGAATAAGATGATAAAAGTACTATGCAAAATAGTGGTGTCACTGTTTTAGCTGAAGCAATGCAAACTTCAAGTATGAATGACTTAAACCCCAAATATACAAATATGTCATATTTTGAGGTTATCGAGCACATTTGGGTGTTTAATTATGAGAAGTTTTAGATTCCTATCTTTGGTTGCAAGTGGGTACATAATAGAGGCATATGAATGGATAAGTCAGGATTTTTACAAGTGGATCTTAATAGGGTGGGGTACAAAGATGAGCCTTTTATTTTAGCCTCTCAAACTAAACAAGTGTTTTATGTTACTGATCTGACTAGTACGAAATGGTCTATAGTGTTTTTATCTAACAAAGTGATTGATGATAATAGTGTAAATAAAAGTGATGTTGATGTTGAGAATGAGTGATATGTTAGAGGGAATGAGTCATATGTTATAAGAAATGATCAAGATGAGAATATTATAGCGGATGAATCATATATTAGAAATGATCATAATGAGGGAATTTGGATCAATCCATCCGTCCGAGTTGTTAAGAGCCAAGTAATTCAAATTCCAACCAAGAAACGAAAGAGATGTTAGTGAAAAAGATATTAGTGAAATGTTATATGTTATGTCATTCAATAAAATTGTGTTTTTGTTTTTATATTGTGTTTATGATTTTATATTGTGTTTATGTTTTTATATTGTGTTTGTTCATTCAATGCTACTTGAATTTTATATGGTGTTTATGTTTTTCTTTAATATTACAGGTGAAATGGCTACTAATGAGGAAAAATCACATCTCGCTTCTAATATTGATGGAAATGAATCAGCTCGTGATGTGGAAAATGATATTAGGCGGGGAATAACAATTATGAAGTCAATAATTCGTGCAAGAGATAAAGGTATCAAATTTGACGTATATTGGAATGAAGACAAACAACTAATTGAGCCTAACAGTTCAATGTTGACAATTTACATTGGTTCCGTTGTGAGGAGAGAAGTTTCAATCACTTGAGATGATTGGAGAAGGCGTGAGCTGAAACCCGTCAAAGAAAAAATATGGACTGAAATACAGGTGTGATATGTGATGTCTTTTATTTTTGTTGATGCTTATGTATATAAATTACTAACGCATTATATGTATGCTTTTTATAGAGGTCTTTTAACATTGATGATGATCGAAAATCATATTGTCTTCAACTGGTCAGAAAAACACTAAGAGAGTTTCCATCTTTTTTGACAAATAAGTTTCTTAGGGATACCGATAACAATTTTATCGATGCAAAACTTCCAAAGCCGTATGCATGCTTGATTTCGCCTGAATAATGGGAAACCTTTAAATAAAAAAGAAGAACCTCATATTTTCAGGATGTGAGTGGCGTGAATTACCAACGAGCATCAAGTCCCTTGTATCCATACAAAAAAGGGCGTATGGGATATGTACGCTTGCAACAAAGATTGGTAAGTATATATAAATGATATGATATACTTGTTCATCATGTTTTATTATGATTTTATTATTTCTCTTAATGTGTAGTTAGAAGAGGAGAAAAGTCAAGAAACATCTCTTCCGGAACATGTTCTGTGGAAGGTTGCCCGGGTGGATAAGGATGGAGTTGTTAAGGAAGATGTGCTTCAAATTTATGAGAAATGTGTAAGTATATCAATATTCCTATAAATTAAATCAATATTTTATTAAAATACAGAATTTGTAAGTTTAATCACCACTAATTTATTTCGCTATGCATATGAATTTCAGGAGAGTCTATCTCAATCTTTAACTCAAGCTGAAGACCATGATTGCAGGAGCATACTTAGTCGAGTATTAAATATTCCTGAGTATACCGATCATGTGAGGGGTAAGGGATTCAGGATGACTCAAACATCTTTGGGTAACCATCAAAAGAGGAAAGGTCATAGCAATAAAGAAGTTATGGAAGAGTTAGAAAAATTAAAAGCTAAAGTTCGTGAGTTGGAAAAGGAAAAAGAAAGATACATGTCAAAAAGACAAGGTTCAGGGTTCAAGGATACTAGTGACAAAGATAGTATCAATTGTGATTTCCAACAAAAAATTTCCGAGGTAACATATATTATTATGAATTAGCATAATTTTTTTAATTGATATTTATAAACATTAACAATTTCATATTTATTATTGGTTTAGGGAATTTTACCTTGTCAGCTATATTTATCGTCACCGACTTATCGCATGGTTGACAAGGGAAAAGTGCATAACACCTTGGGAGAAGTACTTCACCATAAACTTCTCCCTGCTTGATTTTTGAAAGTATCAATTGATATTGCTTTAGAGAGGTATGTGCCATTATCGTTGCCTGACGATATTTCAGATGTAACATTGGTTGGAGAGGCAATAGGATCTTATGTTGCATGGCCGTCAAGCCTCATTTGCATAGATGATGAGGTATATTGAAAATTATTATGAAACTTTGAGTATTCAAATTTTTTACGACCATTTAACGTACATTTTTTTATGGTAATGTTAGACTCCCACAAAATCCAAATCAAAAGATAAGGAGATTAATCTGCAAGATCGAGTCAGTTGCATCCAAAAAGGAAGTAAATTGATATATATATATTATACATAGAAAAAGTTAATTCACGATCTTATACTTCACCTAACTTATTATATGCATTTGATCTTTAGATTCATGTTAAAGACGTGCAACAAGTCCATATGAGTAAGAAGCCTGAAATTGGCAACATGTCCGCACAAAAAAAAGGATGTGGCAAAGTCTGTGGCTAGAAAAAGCCTACTTCTCGGTATAGGTCTTGCCTTCAGACATTAATGGGAATTTCAGATTTGGCTGACGGGTGTGCTCGTAATATACCTATGGAGGAAGGTATTTTTGGTTTTTTCTATTACGAAACAATAAGTAAAGAGGATGTGGATCAAGTTCTTAGACATGAAGAATTAGTCCTCGATGTTGTCAATACATACATCAGGTATTCTCCGATCAAATTTATTTAATTTATTGAACAATTTATCTACTAATTTTAATGAATGGTCTTAATGTTAATGATGTTTTATTTAAGTTTCATGTATGCCAACTTGATACGCCCGCGTCAATTGGATCAAAGATTCTCCTTCTTATCTCCAAACAATATCAACGCACTATTAATCGAACAACGACCAGATGATGTCAAAGAGTATCTTGTCCGTACATTTATGACCAACAAAGATATGGAAAATTGTCTTTTTTCCATTTAATAGTGGCAATGGGTAAGATTTTTATTCAAACTTCATCTATTATAATTTTTCATGTTTTGATATTCTGTAGAAAGTTTCTATCTAACCTTTGTTAATCTTATAGTGGACACTGGTTGTTGGTTGCAATTAATCCAATAAGAGAAGTTGTATATTATTTGAATTCGTTAGAAGGATATTGGACAAAATACCCAAATATGAAGGAGATGGTTGATACAAAAGTTAGATTGTTCTAAATCTTAGTTTGTATACTTAATTATTTTTTATGTGAGGAAAGTCATTAGGTGCATTAGTTTGTATACCCACATTCGCCTTGTCAGGAAAGTCATTAGGTGCATTAACCATCACCTTCTCATGAGAAGAATGATTTTAGAGTTTCAGTGAAGACTTTTATCATCGCTTCCTCCATCCTAGAAGGATTGACTTAGGCGGCAACCAGAATTTCAACCAAACCAGCTAAGCGCTCCACACTAGCTTTCAAATTAGTCATCTCTCTACGGAGTTCAGAAATCTCTTGCTTGATATTCTCCATAGTTCTCTTAGCGCGAGTGTTGTACTGGTGAGACCAAGGGAAAAATAAGACTTGGAAAAAGACTTTTGAAATTGAAACAAAAAATGTAGAATGATGTATGATATGCAAAAGAGAGTTTTTATTTGATTTTCAAGGAACTCAAGATATTAAGTTGTAAACATCAATGTATGAAGATAGAAGATGAATTTTAAATTGGCTCCAAACATTGATCAAGTTATCATCAAGATCAATCATCCATTTTGGTGGATTAGGGTTTTCGCCCTATCAACACCCAAGATCCATTGAGCTTGACGAAACTTGTGATGTTTACAAAGAAAGACCTCCAAATTCCTTCAAAGTCAAGTGAAAAGGATTTTATGGATGCGTGAATGCATGGCTATGCAACAACCACAAGCAAGGTCACAAATAAAGTCGAAAGGTTCAACGTCACGAGTATGGAGTCAAGGTAAGGAACACCCCCAAGGTATGTACTAACGGTTTAATCACACCTGTAGAACAAGGTTCTAAGAGTTCCCGGAGTCTACATTCCTCCTTCGGATATTACCAACGTCTTGATTACTCAATAATCAGCAATATTCTCAAGAGAAACTCATCCGAGCGTAGCATTGCGTAACAATTACTTCCGGATTACTCCGTTATAATCTCCGCGCTACACCTAAAAGGCCAAGATGGGTTAGGGTTCTATGGTTCCCAGCTTCTCTGGCTCCCAGGTCGAAAATGATAATGTCTTCCCGATTACTCGGTAAACAAATATTACGTTCAAAAGGGTCTTCCACTGAGTGGGGGATCTCATGCCTCCTTCTTCGGGATTACTCCCTCAAAGTTAACATGACTATACCGCCCGTCCTATTCCTAAGTGTAACTTAGTCCGGGTATAGGACTTGTCCTTTGCAAAAACCCAAATAACAACAATATATCACAAATAATCAAACAAACAAGTAATAATAACAAAAACAAATATGACAAATTAGGCTTAACCCACTTTAGGGATGGACCAGCAAGAGGTCAATCTGTCCCCAGCAGAGTCGCCAATTCTGTAGCGGTGAAAATCGGAGATCAAGCTATTAATTAACTTGACTCGCAAAAGCAAGAGTCGCCACCGCGCTTTATTATTTCCAAGGGAAAAGGGAAAAGAGCGAAATAAAACCCTAAAATATGCAATGTAAAATAATACTTAAAAGTAATAAAATACAATGCGTTTTTGAAAGAGATCGAGAGTTCGGGGGTTGGTTATACAATGGGAAGGTATTAGCACCCAATGCATCTGCGGTACTCCGCAGGAACCTTTTGAAATATCTGTTTTTGGTTAAAATTGTTTGTTTGATTAAAATGGTTCGTTTGGCTAAAAATCGGTGTTGGAAAGATTTTGAAGAGACGACGACCTAGTGTCGAAGTTTTGACTTAAAAGGTGTGAGTTTAAAAATGGAGTCTTTTGGGAGAATTATCTTAAGTTTGGAAAAATAGTAAATAAGCAAAAAATGGATGAGGGTATTCGCACGATTGTAACAAATATATTTGATGACATGAAGTCAACGAAGTTAAAAAACATTTCCCTTGGAATTGAGCAAACAAGCGAAATAAGATAAACATCAAATTACAAATATTCGAAAATCCACAAGGAAATAAAACAGATAAATGTAACTAATCATCTAAAAAAGTTATTTGAACTAAATTGAAAAAAATTAAGATTACTTGTTAAAATAATTCTAAACTAACTATAAATTCTAAGGCTATAAAAAAAATTCTAAAATTACTAAATTAGATCTAAACTAAATTAACATTTTAAAATTAGTAAATTACATTTAAATTAAATCGAAATTATAAAGGCATTAAATTAAATCTAAATGAAAACTCTAAAATTATTAAATTAAAACCTAAATCAAATTAAACCTAAACCAAATAAAATTCTAAAGTTACTAAATTAAATCAAATGAAACTCTAAAATCACTAAACTAAAACTAAAATTAAACTAATTCTAAATCAAATAAAAATTATAAATTTATTAAACTAACTCTAAATTAAATAAAAATTTTAAAGTTAACTAAATAGAAGTCAAATGAAATTCTAAACTAAAACTAAACTAAAACTAAACTAAAATTTACTAATATTTTGTTTATATTTTTTTTTAAAATGAAAGTTTATTTACATTAAAACTTTAACATCCCAAACTTAACACAATACAACATCACCAATTAATTCAATTAAAACAATATAGAAATTAATTAAGTGGAAAAAAAAATGGTGAAAGAAAGGTTACTGAAGTGGCAGCTGGCGGTAGCATTTGATGCACATGGCGTGGCAGCAGTTAGGCAAAACCATTTTAGTACAAGGCTCTAAGCAAATCCCACATTCATCCTCTCTTTGTAAATCAACATTGGTTAGTTTCTCATCTCCTTCAATCACCTTCTTGCCACAAACCGAACCTTCTCGCCCTTTCTCAGCTTTTCAACTATCTCAACTACTTTCTCTGGGGTTACATCTTCAAAATAATTATAAGTATATCCTTCTGAACCATTAGAGTAATCAGCCACTGTAATCATTGGAGCATTCACACAGCATCCCATGCATTCCATTTCTCCAACAGAAAAGAAACCATCTTGTGTTACTTCATTTCGTTTCACTCCTAAGTGTTTCAGTAATGCTTCTTCAATACTCGTGAACCACGTATCATACAAGGTGTAGTTCCACAGACCAACAGATGATGTTTGCCAACCTTAGATCGATTGAACATTGAATAAAATATGGCAACCTCATATACCCGAATAGGAGCAACCTCTATAACCTGAGCCACCGCATCCATTGCAGAAACAGGAAGCCAGCCTCCATGCTGTTGTTGTGCAAGATCCAGCAGAGGGATGATAGCAGATCGCTTATAGTTGGATGGATAGTGAGATAAAATCTCCTTCACCTTTTCTTTGTTGGCATTGTTGAATTCCCAAGGAAGATCGGGGTTTGGCGCTGGCTGGTGGTCGCGTTCTGATGGGCGGCGGCCGTAAAGGGTGATTCCGGAGGAGTGGAGTCCGGCGAGGAGATCCGCGGTGTTCGCAGAGGTTGACGGAGCGTTCTCGTCGAGATGCAACAGTGGCGGAGATAGATTGCAGAGTGTATTCGCAGTGTCGATGTTGAAGGATCTTGCCACTCTCTTCTTCTCCTTATTCTCTTCGATCTGGTTTTCATTACAGGTTGATGTTGTCTTGGTGAATTGGTTATTGGATTGATTTTGATATTAATTGCAAGATTGTTTATTTACAGAATTACATGTTGGAGTTATAGTGTTAAAGGTTTTGTTGGAGATGCTCAATGGTGTTTGATTGAGAGAGGGATTGAAGAAGGTGGGTAAGGAATGTTAGTGGTGTTGCGGTATTCGGTGAAGAGAAGGGAGTATGGGTTGTTATGGATGTTTTGAAGAGAAGGTTGTATCGTATACAACGAAGATGAAGCCGAATGTGAGAGGAAATTTGATGAAGGGAGAATGAAGATGGTATGTTGTTGGTAGGAAAACGAAAGGGAGTTTTTGATTGTTTCTTTCTCGAGAGAGGAAGTAGAGGAAAGGAAAGGGATGTGTGTGTTTTTTGTTTTTTTACCCCCCCCCCCCCCCCCCAAGTGATGTTGATGATGGTGATTGGGTAATAGATGAAAGGGTGTATGGTGGTGTGATCCTCAATTTCATCCAAGAGCCAATAGGAATATAGTATTGTGTGTGTATCGATCCTCAATCTCATCCAACAGCCAATAGGAATAGAGTATAGTGTAACAATATATTTTTGTGACCAAATAGTCCTTAGATGATAAAAATAACCAAAAAACTAAATGTATTAAAATTAACTCAATTTAAATGATTTTTTTTTGAATGTTTTATGAATAAAGAATAAAGACCCAAAATGACCGAAAATGATAAAACACGGACGAAAATTTATCCGAAAAAATAAAATGAACACATTAAAATAATCTACATGTCACAAAGATTAAAGAAAAAATATTCAAGAAGTCAAAAAATCAAAAATAAAATAATAATAAAAATATCAGACTAAACAGACGTTTAAGGTTAAAAACGAGACTTCGAACTGTACCGAAAAATAAAGCAAGCATACCGTCATAATCTACGCGAAGCGCAGATTCATAAAATGATCGGTAAAAGGTGAAAACTTGAAATATTTTCTCGCTATTTTCCCGCATAGTGTTGAATTGCTTTTAACAGTCTGTCTATAAAGTCAGAATATTTTTATTATCGACATATAAACAACTTGGAGCAGTGCGAGAAAAATAGTAAACAGATAAAAATGAATGAAGTGAAATGTCGGGTATTTTACAACTGAAAGACGATGCAAACTTTGATTTAAACTGACTTTTTTCTGGTCAACTTAAATACGACTAATGATGCAAAATGTGATGAATGAAGATATTTACTAATGATTGTGACCAAATGACAAAATATGGTATGAATGTGCGACTGAAAAAAAATAGGGGCGAAATTAAGGATGCAACAGTGTGCCTTGATGAATCAGTCTTTGAGAATCCACAATCAACCGTACTTCTGGCTTGAGAGACTCAAAACCTTAATTGAGGCGCGACACCTGATGCTCTTGATTCAAACCTGTCTCTGCACATGACACAAAAGAAAACATGAACATACACCTTTGTATGCGATTAGAAATTAGTGATACATAGGCTAAAAATGTTCAAAACACTTGACAATCTTCGCATAGTCAACGCTTGAAAGTGAGAGGTTAAAACCGACTGTATTTCGTGACCTTGACTTATCTTAAAAAATGCAAAAATAAAAATGGGATCTTAGGTCAAAAATTGGGGTACAACAGCTGCCCCTATTTAAGTTTCTTCTATCTGGAGATATGAAGATTGGGATCTTCATTTCGACGAGATTGAAGGGACTTAAATATAGAATACACAATTTTTGGCCTTAAGATACCGCGATTATGTTCATGATATGATATGAATGTAATGCTCTGAATTTTATGGGGAATGACGCCATATGAGACAGACTATGCTGGAGAAACCAAGCACATTATACAGTAATCCCACGGAGGAAGAAGTTGTAACTCCACTGGGGAAACAAAGTCATAGACTTCAAATGAGAGGCTCTTGAATGATTTACATCAGTATTGGGACTGGAAAAGGTAATGATTGACATCAGCACTGTGACTGGAAAAGGAAATGATGGACATCAGTACTGAGACTGAAAAATGATTGACATCAGCACTGTGGCTGGAAAACAAAATGATTGACATCAGCACTGTGGCTGGAGATGAACATCTCTGATTTCTGAATTTTACCAAGAACGGTAACACATTTCTGCTCTAACCAAGATATCGCTTGAAACGGATAAAATAACAAACTTCCCCACGGGACTTTTCCGAAAGGGATGCCATTTGCTGAGTAGACATTATTGTTGGGGATACACAAGCTGCTTAAATAAAGAGGCCGCCACTTGCTATCTTTCAAAGGTGTCGATAACATACGAGTTGCTCACGAAGAGACCGCCGCTTGTTGTTTTTCAAAGATAACAATAACACACAAGTTGCTCATGAAGAGACCGCCGCTTGCTGTTTTCAAAGGCGACAATAACATACAAGTTGCTCATGAAGAGGCTGCCGCTTGCTGTTTTCTCTAAGGTATCAGTAACATACAAGTTGTCTCATGAAGAGACCGCCGCTTGCTGTTTTCAAAGGTAACAATAACACACAAGTTGCTCATGAAGAGACCGCCGCTTGCTGTTTTCAAAGGTGACAATAACATACAAGTTGCTCATGAAGAGGCTGCCGCTTGCTGTCTTTTCAAGGTATCAATAACACACAAGTTGTCTCATGAAGAAACTGCCGCTTGTTGTCTTTTCAAGGTATCAATAACACACAAGTTGTCTCATGAAGAAACTGCCGCTTGTTGTCTTTTCAAGGTATCAATAACACACAAGTTGTCTCATGAAGAAACTGCCGCTTGTTGTCTTTTCAAGGTATCAATAACACACAAGTTGTCTCATGAAGAAACTGCCGCTTGTTGTTTTTTCAAGGTATCAATAACACACAAGTTGTCTCATGAAGAAACTGCCGCTTGTTGTTTCTAAAAGTGTTGATAACATACAAGTTGTCCATGAAGAGACTGCCGCTTGCTGTTTTCTCGAAGATATTAATAACATACAAGTTGCTCATGAAGAGACCGTCGCTTAATGTTTGTCAAGAGTATCCATAACACACAAGTTGCCTCATGAAGAGACTGCCGCTTGTTGTTTCCCAAAAAGATACCCATAAAATATCGTGAAGATATTGTTGGAGGTGAGAACCAATAATTTCATCGAGGAAGGACAAACTGCTCATGAAGAGACCGCCATTTGTCGTAGAGATATCAGAAATAATCAAACTGCTCAAATAAAGAGCCAGTCGCTTGTTGTCATGTCGATATTCCAGAAGAAGGTTGTGATAACACTGCTGGGGAATAAAATTCATCCTCAATGGGGAACCATGAATAAATCCTTCCTGAGAAGACCAGCTATTTGAATTGCAAAATAAATGTACTCTCCATCTAGGTTTCACGGCTTAGAGAGATCCACAGGGTATCGTTCCCAAGAGACAAAGCTCAATCCAGGAATAAACTGCAGAGAAAATAGTCAAACAAGACTCCACCCAATGAGGAAACAACTCAAATGGGGATTTATCCTATCCAGAGATGGAAAAGGAAAGCTAAAGCAAGATTCTTCCACGAGAGTTAACTCAGTGGGGAATTAGAAAAAGAGGCGCACTTTCTGCTTAAGTTGACACTCTATTTGGAAAGATCAAATACGCTATTTGAATAGACATAACCAAGGTATACGTACTCAAAGACATCAACAAATACAAATGTGCGTGCATGATGCAAGTATGAACGAATGAATGAATGTTATGTATATGTTGACAAAACAGACAGGGGAGATAGACAGAAGATGATAAGACGTCCCAGTACAACCCGACGCTCGGCTAATCTCAACAAAAGGGGAACATTACTGGAGATAGAAAACAAAAGCCATCATTGGAGCAAAGTCCTTTTACAAGGCTTAAATCTCTTTGGAGAGGAAGATATTTTTTGGTAGGAAGCCCAAAGTTCAGTCTTCTATTGTCAACAATCCATTGAAAGGATAACAACACAATGTTTTAGCTGGAAAAAGTCATGCTTAACTGGAGATACTGGGAACACCACCCTCTGATAATGTGTGCAATACATATCACATATCTTGACAAATCTAGATTGCCCCTAGGACTAATTTTGGATGCCCCAAGTTTACTGCTGATGAGCTGCATGTTGCACGACAATTCTTGCGAATAGCTTCACTTCTAACATGTCCCAAGCTATCTGGTTGATGAGGAGAAATCGTCTCAAGAGGATTTTACAAAAGACCTGGCATTCACCATGCTCTGGTGTCTTCAAACTCTTAGAGGAATTCATCAAATCTCGACGTGATTGCCCCGGATTGACTGTAGTTGGCACAACAAAGTCTTCTATTTTTGCCCCCAATAAAGGGTAAACAAGTTGGGAAAGCATTAACTGGGAGAAGCAACATGTTCGTGCTTACGGTCTTCAGGTGACATGCCCCTGGATATGATTTTTCTTAAAATGATACTCCAATTACTCAATCATAGTTTCAGGCCTTAAAAGAATAAACTCATCACTGGTGCTTATGTGAGCTTCTTTGATATCAAACAAATGTTTTGCAGTTAGAAAGAGTTTACAATGAGAATGAAAATTCTAATGCAACAGTTATGTAAGTCTTGAAGATTTTGAAAGATATCGCACAAATTTTGCGAGTTAAAGCACCATTTATTTTTGTATAGGAAAAACATATGATACCAACATAACTATTTAGAACATTCATGGGAGTCAGGAACACTATCTCATTGAAGTATGCTTTCAAAATAACCTTGCTTCAATTAGGACTTTTGAAGGTTGTAACGTGGTCTGGTTCATGGTTTTAGAAAAAAAAAATTTAAGGCTCAAAATATTTGGTGCCCACCCACTTCATGATGTTCTCCAATCCTATGTTCAGTTAATTCAACATGAGTGTTCATCTCTCAAAAGGACTTTGTGACGATTAAGGAAACGACGAGGCTTTCGGAGTAGAAACCACCCTCATGTCTTCGTATTTGTAGTCACCAATTTGTTCTTTGCTGAGGACTTTTTTTTGCAGTCCTTTTCTTTGCGATTTTTATTTTCCCTAACTTTTGCCTGAATTAATTCTTTTGAATTGATAATCCAGCGGGATGCCTTAATTTTTCCTAAGTCACACGTTTTCATGTTTTTTGACTTAGTAGGCTTTTCTTTTTCTTGATTTTTGACTTTTTGAACAAAATGTGTGACATTAGCTTGTCTTTGCTTGTTGAGAGGATTGTGATTGCCTCATTTCTTGATGAATGAGGGACAACATTGTGGTTCCACATTCTCTAGATTCATTATACATGAAGGATAGCCCTCGTAGTTTCTCTTCAAAAAACATCTTCCTTATGAATTTTGAACACTCAGTCGGATTAACTAAAACTACCCTGCCCCAGGTTAAAATTCAAGGTTTTTTCATAAAAAGAAACTTATGCTTCAAAGGCTCAAAAGGGGTTAGAAAGGGATTATCTTCCTTATATCTCCGGTGTTTAGGGATTTGAAACAATGCCTGTACATCATCAGCAAGATTTTATCCAAAAGCAAACAACCAGAGATTTTGCGTTCTTTAGATCATCATCCTCCCTTCAATCTCTGCCTAGGCAAGAGAATGGGCAACAAGTTGGTATCATAATGCAAAAAGAAATTTAAAATTTGAAAACAAATATGAGTGAAACGAATGAATTTCTTCAAGACAAACATATTCATTGTATTAAGATAATCATTCAGACGCAAACAAATTCTTACATGCAAACAATGTTTTGATAAACAAGAAAAATTACAAAAAGCAGAAATAAGTTAATGATCGGGGAAGGCTTTCCATCTGGACTTGAATCACCGAAAACATCCTTCAAAAATCAAAGTCACTATCAATCGTGTTTACTCTTCGGCGCATGCTTGATTTGAACTTCAAAAACAACGTCCTTGAATGACAAGATACCACTTCTGACCAACTTCTGAACCTCAATATTCAAAGCAAAGCAACCCTCCAAGTCATGCTCAGGAGCACCTTGATGAAAAGTACAAGCCAAATCAGCTTTGTAGTACCAATGTATCTTTTCAGGAACCTTCGGTGGAGGTCGGGTCTGAACCAAATTCCTCTGCAATAGGATAGGGAACAACTCTGTATAGGTGATTGGAATTGGATCAAATTGGGTTTTCCTCTAATTAGGGACTTGCTGATTCTGTTGATGAATAGGAGAAACATGATGATTCTGACGATGATTATTTCTTCCTCTGGTTCCCTTCTTGGAAAAGTTATTATCAAACTTCTTCACACCATTAGCTGAGCTACCATCTTCATATGAACATCCCTTCCCAACATCTTCTTCTAGACGCACTCCCACATTCGCCTTGTCAGGAAAGTCATTAGGTGCATTAACCATCACCTTCTCATGAGAAGAATGATTTTAGAGTTTCAGTGAAGACTTTTATCATCGCTTCCTCCATCCTAGAAGGATTGACTTAGGCGGCAACCAGAATTTCAACCAAACCAGCTAAGCGCTCCACACTAGCTTTCAAATTAGTCATCTCTATACGGAGTTCAGAAATCTCTTGCTTGATATTCTCCATAGTTCTCTTAGCGCGAGTGTTGTACTGGTGAGACCAAGGGAAAAATAAGACTTGGAAAAAGACTTTTGAAATTGAAACAAAAAATGTAGAATGATGTATGATATGCAAAAGAGAGTTTTTATTTGATTTTCAAGGAACTCAAGATATTAAGTTGTAAACATCAATGTATGAAGATAGAAGATGAATTTTAAATTGGCTCCAAACATTGATCAAGTTATCATCAAGATCAATCATCCATTTTGGTGGATTAGGGTTTTCGCCCTATCAACACCCAAGATCCATTGAGCTTGACGAAACTTGTGATGTTTACAAAGAAAGACCTCCAAATTCCTTCAAAGTCAAGTGAAAAGGGTTTTATGGATGCGTGAATGCATGGCTATGCAACAACCACAAGCAAGGTCACAAATAAAGTCGAAAGGTTCAACGTCACGAGCATGGAGTCAAGGTAAGGAACACCCCCAAGGTATGTACTAACGGTTTAATCACACCTGTAGAACAAGGTTCTAAGAGTTCCCGGAGTCTACATTCCTCCTTCGGATATTACCAACGTCTTGATTACTCAATAATCAGCAATATTCTCAAGAGAAACTCATCCGAGCGTAGCATCGCGTAACAATTACTTCCGGATTACTCCGTTATAATCTCCGCGCTACACCTAAAAGGCCAAGATGGATTAGGGTTCTATGGTTCCCAGCTTCTCTGGCTCCCAGGTCGAAAATGATAATGTCTTCCCGATTACTCGGTAAACAAATATTACGTTCAAAAGGGCCTTCCACTGAGTGGGGGATCTCATGCCTCCTTCTTCGGGATTACTCCCTCAAAGTTAACATGACTATACCGCCCGTCCTATTCCTAAGTGTAACTTAGTCCGGGTATAGGACTTGTCCTTTGCAAAAACCCAAATAACAACAATATATCACAAATAATCAAACAAACAAGTAATAATAACAAAAACAAATATGACAAATTAGGCTTAACCCACTTTAGGGATGGACCAGCAAGAGGTCAATCTGTCCCCAGCAGAGTCGCCAATTCTGTAGCGGTGAAAATCGGAGATCAAGCTATTAATTAACTTGACTCGCAAAAGCAAGAGTCGCCACCGCGCTTTATTATTTCCAAGGGAAAAGGGAAAAGAGCGAAATAAAACCCTAAAATATGCAATGTAAAATAATACTTAAAAGTAATAAAATACAATGCGTTTTTGAAAGAGATCGAGAGTTCGGGGGTTGGTTATACAATGGGAAGGTATTAGCACCCAATGCATCTGCGGTACTCCGCAGGAACCTTTTGAAATATCTGTTTTTGGTTAAAATTGTTTGTTTGATTAAAATGGTTCGTTTGGCTAAAAATCGGTGTTGGAAAGATTTTGAAGAGACGACGACCTAGTGTCGAAGTTTTGACTTAAAAGGTGTGAGTTTAAAAATGGAGTCTTTTGGGAGAATTATCTTAAGTTTGGAAAAATAGTAAATAAGCAAAAAATGGATGAGGGTATTCGCACGATTGTAACAAATATATTTGATGACATGAAGTCAACGAAGTTAAAAAACATTTCCCTTGGAATTGAGCAAACAAGCGAAATAAGATAAACATCAAATTACAAATAATCGAAAATCCACAAGGAAATAAAACAGATAAATGTAACTAATCATCTAAAAAAGTTATTTGAACTAAATTGAAAAAAATTAAGATTACTTGTTAAAATAATTCTAAACTAACTATAAATTCTAAGGCTATAAAAAAAATTCTAAAATTACTAAATTAGATCTAAACTAAATTAACATTTTAAAATTAGTAAATTACATTTAAATTAAATCGAAATTATAAAGGCATTAAATTAAATCTAAATGAAAACTCTAAAATTATTAAATTAAAACCTAAATCAAATTAAACCTAAACCAAATAAAATTCTAAAGTTACTAAATTAAATCAAATGAAACTCTAAAATCACTAAACTAAAACTAAAATTAAACTAATTCTAAATCAAATAAAAATTATAAATTTATTAAACTAACTCTAAATTAAATAAAAATTTTAAAGTTAACTAAATAGAAGTCAAATGAAATTCTAAACTAAAACTAAACTAAAACTAAACTAAAATTTACTAATATTTTGTTTATATTTTTTTTTAAAATGAAAGTTTATTTACATTAAAACTTTAACATCCCAAACTTAACACAATACAACATCACCAATTAATTCAATTAAAACAATATAGAAATTAATTAAGTGAAAAAAAAATGGTGAAAGAAATGTTACTGAAGTGGCAGCTGGCGGTAGCATTTGATGCACATGGCGTGGCAGCAGTTAGGCAAAACCATTTTAGTACAAGGCTCTAAGCAAATCCCACATTCATCCTCTCTTTGTAAATCAACATTGGTTAGTTTCTCATCTCCTTCAATCACCTTCTTGCCACAAACCGAACCTTCTCGCCCTTTCTCAGCTTTTCAACTATCTCAACTACTTTCTCTGGGGTTACATCTTCAAAATAATTATAAGTATATCCTTCTGAACCATTAGAGTAATCAGCCACTGTAATCATTGGAGCATTCACACAGCATCCCATGCATTCCATTTCTCCAACAGAAAAGAAACCATCTTGTGTTACTTCATTTCGTTTCACTCCTAAGTGTTTCAGTAATGCTTCTTCAATACTCGTGAACCACGTATCATACAAGGTGTAGTTCCACAGACCAACAGATGATGTTTGCCAACCTTAGATCGATTGAACATTGAATAAAATATGGCAACCTCATATAACCGAATAGGAGCAACCTCTATAACCTGAGCCACCGCATCCATTGCAGAAACAGGAAGCCAGCCTCCATGCTGTTGTTGTGCAAGATCCAGCAGAGGGATGACAGCAGATCGCTTATAGTTGGATGGATAGTGAGATAAAATCTCCTTCACCTTTTCTTTGTTGGCATTGTTGAATTCCCAAGGAAGATCGGGGTTTGGCGCTGGCTGGTGGTCGCGTTCTGATGGGCGGCGGCCGTAAAGGGTGATTCCGGAGGAGTGGAGTCCGGCGAGGAGATCCGCGGTGTTCGCAGAGGTTGACGGAGCGTTCTCGTCGAGATGCAACAGTGGCGGAGATAGATTGCAGAGTGTATTCGCAGTGTCGATGTTGAAGGATCTTGCCACTCTCTTCTTCTCCTTATTCTCTTCGATCTGGTTTTCATTACAGGTTGATGTTGTCTTGGTGAATTGGTTATTGGATTGATTTTGATATTAATTGCAAGATTGTTTATTTACAGAATTACATGTTGGAGTTATAGTGTTAAAGGTTTTGTTGGAGATGCGCAGTGGTGTTTGATTGAGAGAGGGATTGAAGAAGGTGGGTAAGGAATGTTAGTGGTGTTGCGGTATTCGGTGAAGAGAAGGGAGTATGGGTTGTTATGGATGTTTTGAAGAGAAGGTTGTATCGTATACAACGAAGATGAAGCCGAATGTGAGAGGAAATTTGATGAAGGGAGAATGAAGATGGTATGTTGTTGGTAGGAAAACGAAAGGGAGTTTTTGATTGTTTCTTTCTCGAGAGAGGAAGTAGAGGAAAGGAAAGGGATGTGTGTGTTTTTTGTTTTTTTACCCCCCCCCCCCCCCAAGTGATGTTGATGATGGTGATTGGGTAATAGATGAAAGGGTGTATGGTGGTGTGATCCTCAATTTCATCCAAGAGCCAATAGGAATATAGTATTGTGTGTGTATCGATCCTCAATCTCATCCAACAGCCAATAGGAATAGAGTATAGTGTAACAATATATTTTTGTGACCAAATAGTCCTTAGATGATAAAAATAACCAAAAAACTAAATGTATTAAAATTAACTCAATTTAAATGATTTTTTTTTGAATGTTTTATGAATAAAGAATAAAGACCCAAAATGACCGAAAATGATAAAACACGGACGAAAATTTATCCGAAAAAATAAAATGAACACATTAAAATAATCTACATGTCACAAAGATTAAAGAAAAAATATTCAAGAAGTCAAAAAATCAAAAATAAAATAATAATAAAAATATCAGACTAAACAGATGTTTAAGGTTAAAAACGAGACTTCGAACTGTACCGAAAAATAAAGCGAGCATACCGTCATAATCTACGCGAAGCGCAGATTCATAAAATGATCGGTAAAAGGTGAAAACTTGAAATATTTTCTCGCTATTTTCCCGCATAGTGTCGAATCGCTTTTAACAGTCTGTCTATAAAATCAGAATATTTTTATTATCGACATATAAACAACTTGGAGCAGTGCGAGAAAAATAGTAAACAGATAAAAATGAATGAAGTGAAATGTCGGGTATTTTACAACTGAAAGACGATGCAAACTTTGATTTAAACTGACTTTTTTCTGGTCAACTTAAATACGACTAATGATGCAAAATGTGATGAATGAAGATATTTACTAATGATTGTGACCAAATGACAAAATATGGTATGAATGTGCGACTGAAAAAAAATAGGGGCGAAATTAAGGATGCAACAGTGTGCCTTGATGAATCAGTCTTTGAGAATCCACAATCAACCGTACTTCTGGCTTGAGAGACTCAAAACCTTAATTGAGGCGCGACACCTGATGCTCTTGATTCAAACCTGTCTCTGCACATGACACAAAAGAAAACATGAACATACACCTTTGTATGCGATTAGAAATTAGTGATACATAGGCTAAAAATGTTCAAAACACTTGACAATCTTCGCATAGTCAACGCTTGAAAGTGAGAGGTTAAAACCGACTGTATTTCGTGACCTTGACTTATCTTAAAAAATGCAAAAATAAAAATGGGATCTTAGGTCAAAAATTGGGGTACAACAGCTGCCCCTATTTAAGTTTCTTCTATCTGGAGATATGAAGATTGGGATCTTCATTTCGACGAGATTGAAGGGACTTAAATATAGAATACACAATTTTTGGCCTTAAGATACCGCGATTATGTTCATGATATGATATGAATGTAATGCTCTGAATTTTATGGGGAATGACGCCATATGAGACAGACTATGCTGGAGAAACCAAGCACATTATACAGTAATCCCACGGAGGAAGAAGTTGTAACTCCACTGGGGAAACAAAGTCATAGACTTCAAATGAGAGGCTCTTGAATGATTTACATCAGTATTGGGACTGGAAAAGGTAATGATTGACATCAGCACTGTGACTGGAAAAGGAAATGATGGACATCAGTACTGAGACTGAAAAATGATTGACATCAGCACTGTGGCTGGAAAACAAAATGATTGACATCAGCACTGTGGCTGGAGATGAACATCTCTGATTTCTGAATTTTACCAAGAACGGTAACACATTTCTGCTCTAACCAAGATATCGCTTGAAAAGGATAAAATAACAAACTTCCCCACGGGACTTTTCCGAAAGGGATGCCATTTGCTGAGTAGACATTATTGTTGGGGATACACAAGCTGCTCAAATAAAGAGGCCGCCACTTGCTATCTTTCAAAGGTGTCGATAACATACGAGTTGCTCACGAAGAGACCGCCGCTTGCTGTTTTTCAAAGATAACAATAACACACAAGTTGCTCATGAAGAGACCGCCGCTTGCTGTTTTCAAAGGTGACAATAACATACAAGTTGCTCATGAAGAGGCTGCCGCTTGCTGTTTTCTCTAAGGTATCAGTAACATACAAGTTGTCTCATGAAGAGACCGCCGCTTGCTGTTTTCAAAGGTAACAATAACACACAAGTTGCTCATGAAGAGACCGCCGCTTGCTGTTTTCAAAGGTGACAATAACATACAAGTTGCTCATGAAGAGGCTGCCGCTTGCTGTCTTTTCAAGGTATCAATAACACACAAGTTGTCTCATGAAGAAACTGCCGCTTGTTGTCTTTTCAAGGTATCAATAACACACAAGTTGTCTCATGAAGAAACTGCCGCTTGTTGTCTTTTCAAGGTATCAATAACACACAAGTTGTCTCATGAAGAAAATGCCGCTTGTTGTCTTTTCAAGGTATCAATAACACACAAGTTGTCTCATGAAGAAACTGCTGCTTGTTGTTTTTTCAAGGTATCAATAACACACAAGTTGTCTCATGAAGAAACTGCCGCTTGTTGTTTCTAAAAGTGTTGATAACATACAAGTTGTCCATGAAGAGACTGCCGCTTGCTGTTTTCTCGAAGATATTAATAACATACAAGTTGCTCATGAAGAGACCGCCGCTTGATGTTTGTCAAGAGTATCCATAACACACAAGTTGCCTCATGAAGAGACTGCCTCTTGTTGTTTCCCAAAAAGATACCCATAAAATATCGTGAAGATATTGTTGGAGGTGAGAACCAATAATTTCATCGAGGAAGGACAAACTGCTCATGAAGAGACCGCCATTTGTCGTAGAGATATCAGAAATAATCAAACTGCTCAAATAAAGAGTCAGGTGCTTGTTGTCATGTCGATATTCCAGAAGAAGGTTGTGATAACACTGCTGGGGAATAAAATTCATCCTCAATGGGGAACCATGAATAAATCCTTCCTGAGAAGACCAGCTATTTGAATTGCAAAATAAATGTACTCTCCATCTAGGTTTCACGGCTTAGAGAGATCCACAGGGTATCGTTCCCAAGAGACAAAGCTCAATCCAGGAATAAACTGCAGAGAAAATAGTCAAACAAGACTCCACCCAATGAGGAAACAACTCAAATGGGGATTTATCCTATCCAGAGATGGAAAAGGAAAGCTAAAGCAAGATTCTTCCATGAGAGTTAACTCAGTGGGGAATTAGAAAAAGAGGCGCACTTTCATCTTAAGTTGACACTCTATTTGGAAAGATCAAATACGCTATTTGAATAGACATAACCAAGGTATACGTACTCAAAGACATCAACAAATACAAATGTGCGTGCATGATGCAAGTATGAACAAATGAATGAATGTTATGTATATGTTGACAAAACAGACAGGGGAGATAGACAGAAGATGATAAGACGTCCCAGTACAACCCGACGCTCGGCTAATCTCAACAAAAGGGGAACATTACTGGAGATAGAAAACAAAAGCCATCATTGGAGCAAAGTCCTTTTACAAGGCTTAAATCTCTTTGGAGAGGAAGATATTTTTCGGTAGGAAGCCCAAAGTTCAGTCTTCTATTGTCAACAATCCATTGAAAGGATAACAACACAATGTTTTAGCTGGAAAAAGTCATGCTTAACTGGAGATACTGGGAACACCACCCTCTGATAATGTGTGCAATACATATCACATATCTTGACAAATCTAGATTGCCCCTAGGACTAATTTTGGATGCCCCAAGTTTACTGCTGATGAGCTGCATGTTGCACGACAATTCTTGCGAATAGCTTCACTTCTAACATGTCCCAAGCTATCTGGTTGATGAGGAGAAATCGTCTCAAGAGGATTTTACAAAAGACCTGGCATTCACCATGCTCTGGTGTCTTCAAACTCTTAGAGGAATTCATCAAATCTCGACGTGATTGCCCCGGATTGACTGTAGTTGGCACAACAAAGTCTTCTATTTTTGCCCCAATAAAGGGTAAACAAGTCGGGAAAGCATTAACTGGGAGAAGCAACATGTTCGTGCTTACGGTCTTCAGGTGACATGCCCCTGGATATGATTTTTCTTAAAATCATACTCCAATTACTCAATCATAGTTTCAGGCCTTAAAAGAATAAACTCATCACTGGTGCTTATGTGAGCTTCTTTGATATCAAACAAATGTTTTGCAGTTAGAAAGAGTTTACAATGAGAATGAAAATTCTAATGCAACAGTTATGTAAGTCTTGAAGATTTTTAAAGATATCGCACAAATTTTGCGAGTTAAAGCACCATTTATTTTTGTATAGGAAAAACATATGATACCAACATAACTATTTAGAACATTCATGGGAGTCAGGAACACTATCTCATTGAAGTATGCTTTCAAAATAACCTTGCTTCAATTAGGACTTTTGAAGGTTGTAACGTGGTCTGGTTCATGGTTTTAGAAAAAAAAAATTTAAGGCTCAAAATATTTGGTGCCCACCCACTTCATGATGTTCTCCAATCCTATGTTCAGTTAATTCAACATGAGTGTTCATCTCTCAAAAGGACTTTGTGACGATTAAGGAAACGACGAGGCTTTCGGAGTAGAAACCACCCTCATGTCTTCGTATTTGTAGTCACCAATTTGTTCTTTGCTGAGGACTTTTTTTTGCAGTCCTTTTCTTTGCGATTTTTATTTTCCCTAACTTTTGCCTGAATTAATTCTTTTGAATTGATAATCCAGCGGGATGCCTTAATTTTTCCTAAGTCACACGTTTTCATGTTTTTTGACTTAGTAGGCTTTTCTTTTTCTTGATTTTTGACTTTTTGAACAAAATGTGTGACATTAGCTTGTCTTTGCTTGTTGAGAGGATTGTGATTGCCTCATTTCTTGATGAATGAGGGACAACATTGTGGTTCCACATTCTCTAGATTCATTATACATGAAGGATAGCCCTCGTAGTTTCTCTTCAAAAAACATCTTCCTTATGAATTTTGAACACTCAGTCGGATTAACTAAAACTACCCTGCCCCAGGTTAAAATTCAAGGTTTTTTCATAAAAAGAAACTTATGCTTCAAAGGCTCAAAAGGGGTTAGAAAGGGATTATCTTCCTTATATCTCCGGTGTTTAGGGATTTGAAACAATGTCTGTACATCATCAGCAAGATTTTATCCAAAAGCAAACAACCAGAGATTTTGCGTTCTTTAGATCATCATCCTCCCTTCAATCTCGGCCTAGGCAAGAGAATGGGAAACAAGTTGGTATCATAATGCAAAAAGAAATTTAAAATTTGAAAACAAATATGAGTGAAACGAATGAATTTCTTCAAGACAAACATATTCATTGTATTAAGATAATCATTCAGACGCAAACAAATTCTTACATGCAAACAATGTTTTGATAAACAAGAAAAATTACAAAAAGCAGAAATAAGTTAATGATCGGGGAAGGCTTTCCATCTGGACTTGAATCACCGAAAACATCCTTCAAAAATCAAAGTCACTATCAATTGTGTTTACTCTTCGGCGCATGCTTGATTTGAACTTCAAAAACAACGTCCTTGAATGACAAGATACCACTTCTGACCAACTTCTGAACCTCAATATTCAAAGCAAAGCAACCCTCCAAGTCATGCTCAGGAGCACCTTGATGAAAAGTACAAGCCAAACCAGCTTTGTAGTACCAATGTATCTTTTCAGGAACCTTCGGTGGAGGTCGGGTCTGAACCAAATTCCTCTGCAACAGGATAGGGAACAACTCTGTATAGGTGATTGGAATTGGATCAAATTGGGTTTTCCTCTGATTAGGGACTTGCTGATTCTGTTGATTAATAGGAGAAACATGATGATTCTGACGATGATTATTTCTTCCTCTGGTTCCCTTCTTAGAAAAGTTATTATCAAACTTCTTCACACCATTAGCTGAGCTACCATCTTCATATGAACATCCCTTCCCAACATCTTCTTCTAGACGCACTCCCACATTCGCCTTGTCAGGAAAGTCATTAGGTGCATTAACCATCACCTTCTCATGAGAAGAATGATTTTAGAGTTTCAGTGAAGACTTTTATCATCGCTTCCTCCATCCTAGAAGGATTGACTTAGGCGGCAACCAGAATTTCAACCAAACCAGCTAAGCGCTCCACACTAGCTTTCAAATTAGTCATCTCTCTACGGAGTTCAGAAATCTCTTGCTTGATATTCTCCATAGTTCTCTTAGCGCGAGTGTTGTACTGGTGAGACCAAGGGAAAAATAAGACTTGGAAAAAGACTTTTGAAATTGAAACAAAAAATGTAGAATGATGTATGATATGCAAAAGAGAGTTTTTATTTGATTTTCAAGGAACTCAAGATATTAAGTTGTAAACATCAATGTATGAAGATAGAAGATGAATTTTAAATTGGCTCCAAACATTGATCAAGTTATCATCAAGATCAATCATCCATTTTGGTGGATTAGGGTTTTTGCCCTATCAACACCCAAGATCCATTGAGCTTGACGAAACTTGTGATGTTTACAAAGAAAGACCTCCAAATTCCTTCAAAGTCAAGTGAAAAGGGTTTTATGGATGCGTGAATGCATGGCTATGCAACAACCACAAGCAAGGTCACAAATAAAGTCGAAAGGTTCAACGTCACGAGCATGGAGTCAAGGTAAGGAACACCCCCAAGGTATGTACTAACGGTTTAATCACACCTGTAGAACAAGGTTCTAAGAGTTCCCAGAGTCTACATTCCTCCTTCGGATATTACCAACGTCTTGATTACTCAATAATCAGCAATATTCTCAAGAGAAACTCATCCGAGCGTAGCATCGCGTAACAATTACTTCCGGATTACTCCGTTATAATCTCCGCGCTACACCTAAAAGGCCAAGATGGGTTAGGGTTCTATGGTTCCCAGCTTCTCTGGCTCCCAGGTCGAAAATGATAATGTCTTCCCGATTACTCGGTAAACAAATATTACGTTCAAAAGGGCCTTCCACTGAGTGGGGGATCTCATGCCTCCTTCTTCGGGATTACTGCCTCAAAGTTAACATGACTATACCGCCCGTCCTATTCCTAAGTGTAACTTAGTCCGGGTATAGGACTTGTCCTTTGCAAAAACCCAAATAACAACAATATATCACAAATAATCAAACAAACAAGTAATAATAACAAAAACAAATATGACAAATTAGGCTTAACCCACTTTAGGGATGGACCAGCAAGAGGTCAATCTATCCCCAGCAGAGTCGCCAATTCTGTAGCGGTGAAAATCGGAGATCAAGCTATTAATTAACTTGACTCGCAAAAGCAAGAGTCGCCACCGCGCTTTATTATTTCCAAGGGAAAAGGGAAAAGAGCGAAATAAAACCCTAAAATATGCAATGTAAAATAATACTTAAAAGTAATAAAATACAATGCGTTTTTGAAAGAGATCGAGAGTTCGGGGGTTGGTTATACAATGGGAAGGTATTAGCACCCAATGCATCTGCGGTACTCCGCAGGAACCTTTTGAAATATCTGTTTTTGGTTAAAATTGTTTGTTTGATTAAAATGGTTCGTTTGGCTAAAAATCGGTGTTGGAAAGATTTTGAAGAGACGACGACCTAGTGTCGAAGTTTTGACTTAAAAGGTGTGAGTTTAAAAATGGAGTCTTTTGGGAGAATTATCTTAAGTTTGGAAAAATAGTAAATAAGCAAAAAATGGATGAGGGTATTCGCACGATTGTAACAAATATATTTGATGACATGAAGTCAACGAAGTTAAAAAAACATTTCCCTTGGAATTGAGCAAACAAGCGAAATAAGATAAACATCAAATTACAAATATTCGAAAATCCACAAAGAAATAAAACAGATAAATGTAACTAATCATCTAAAAAAGTTATTTGAACTAAATTGAAAAAAATTAAGATTACTTGTTAAAATAATTCTAAACTAACTATAAATTCTAAGGCTATAAAAAAAATTCTAAAATTACTAAATTAGATCTAAACTAAATTAACATTTTAAAATTAGTAAATTACATTTAAATTAAATCGAAATTATAAAGGCATTAAATTAAATCTAAATGAAAACTCTAAAATTATTAAATTAAAACCTAAATCAAATTAAACCTAAACCAAATAAAATTCTAAAGTTACTAAATTAAATCAAATGAAACTCTAAAATCACTAAACTAAAACTAAAATTAAACTAATTCTAAATCAAATAAAAATTATAAATTTATTAAACTAACTCTAAATTAAATAAAAATTTTAAAGTTAACTAAATAGAAGTCAAATGAAATTCTAAACTAAAACTAAACTAAAACTAAACTAAAACTAAACTAAAATTTACTAATATTTTGTTTATATTTTTTTTTAAAATGAAAGTTTATTTACATTAAAACTTTAACATCCCAAACTTAACACAATACAACATCACCAATTAATTCAATTAAAACAATATAGAAATTAATTAAGTGAAAAAAAAATGGTGAAAGAAATGTTACTGAAGTGGCAGCTGGCGGTAGCATTTGATGCACATGGCGTGGCAGCAGTTAGGCAAAACCATTTTAGTACAAGGCTCTAAGCAAATCCCACATTCATCCTCTCTTTGTAAATCAACATTGGTTAGTTTCTCATCTCCTTCAATCACCTTCTTGCCACAAACCGAACCTTCTCGCCCTTTCTCAGCTTTTCAACTATCTCAACTACTTTCTCTGGGGTTACATCTTCAAAATAATTATAAGTATATCCTTCTGAACCATTAGAGTAATCAGCCACTGTAATCATTGGAGCATTCACACAGCATCCCATGCATTCCATTTCTCCAACAGAAAAGAAACCATCTTGTGTTACTTCATTTCGTTTCACTCCTAAGTGTTTCAGTAATGCTTCTTCAATACTCGTGAACCACGTATCATACAAGGTGTAGTTCCACAGACCAACAGATGATGTTTGCCAACCTTAGATCGATTGAACATTGAATAAAATATGGCAACCTCATATACCTGAATAGGAGCAACCTCTATAACCTGAGCCACCGCATCCATTGCAGAAACAGGAAGCCAGCCTCCATGCTGTTGTTGTGCAAGATCCAGCAGAGGGATGACAGCAGATCGCTTATAGTTGGATGGATAGTGAGATAAAATCTCCTTCACCTTTTCTTTGTTGGCATTGTTGAATTCCCAAGGAAGATCGGGGTTTGGCGCTGGCTGGTGGTCGCGTTCTGATGGGCGGCGGCCGTAAAGGGTGATTCCGGAGGAGTGGAGTCTGGCGAGGAGATCCGAGGTGTTCGCAGAGGTTGACGGAGTGTTCTCGTCGAGATGCAACTGTGGCGGAGATAGATTGCAGAGTGTATTCGCAGTGTCGATGTTGAAGGATCTTGCCACTCTCTTCTTCTCCTTATTCTCTTCGATCTGGTTTTCATTACAGGTTGATGTTGTCTTGGTGAATTGGTTATTGGATTGATTTTGATATTAATTGCAAGATTGTTTATTTACAGAATTACATGTTGGAGTTATAGTGTTAAAGGTTTTGTTGGAGATGCGCAATGGTGTTTGATTGAGAGAGGGATTGAAGAAGGTGGGTAAGGAATGTTAGTGGTGTTGCGGTATTCGGTGAAGAGAAGGGAGTATGGGTTGTTATGGATGTTTTGAAGAGAAGGTTGTATCGTATACAACGAAGATGAAGCCGAATGTGAGAGGAAATTTGATGAAGGGAGAATGAAGATGGTATGTTGTTGGTAGGAAAACGAAAGGGAGTTTTTGATTGTTTCTTTCTCGAGAGAGGAAGTAGAGGAAAGGAAAGGGATGTGTGTGTTTTTTGTTTTTTTACCCCCCCAAGTGATGTTGATGATGGTGATTGGGTAATAGATGAAAGGGTGTATGGTGGTGTGATCCTCAATTTCATCCAATAGCCAATAGGAATATAGTATTGTGTGTGTATCGATCCTCAATCTCATCCAACAGCCAATAGGAATAGAGTATAGTGTAACAATATATTTTTGTGACCAAATAGTCCTTAGATGATAAAAATAACCAAAAAACTAAATGTATTAAAATTAACTCAATTTAAATGATTTTTTTTTGAATGTTTTATGAATAAAGAATAAAGACCCAAAATGACCGAAAATGATAAAACACGGACGAAAATTTATCCGAAAAAATAAAATGAACACATTAAAATAATCTACATGTCACAAAGATTAAAGAAAAAATATTCAAGAAGTCAAAAAATCAAAAATAAAATAATAATAAAAATATCAGACTAAACAGACGTTTAAGGTTAAAAACGAGACTTCGAACTGTACCGAAAAATAAAGCGAGCATACCGTCATAATCTACGCGAAGCGCAGATTCATAAAATGATCGGTAAAAGGTGAAAACTTGAAATATTTTCTCGCTATTTTCCCGCATAGTGTCGAATCTCTTTTAACAGTCTGTCTATAAAATCAGAATATTTTTATTATCGACATATAAACAACTTGGAGCAGTGCGAGAAAAATAGTAAACAGATAAAAATGAATGAAGTGAAATGTCGGGTATTTTACAACTGAAAGACGATGCAAACTTTGATTTAAACTGACTTTTTTCTGGTCAACTTAAATACGACTAATGATGCAAAATGTGATGAATGAAGATATTTACTAATGATTGTGACCAAATGACAAAATATGGTATGAATGTGCGACTGAAAAAAAATTGGGGCGAAATTAAGGATGCAACAGTGTGCCTTGATGAATCAGTCTTTGAGAATCCACAATCAACCGTACTTCTGGCTTGAGAGACTCAAAACCTTAATTGAGGCGCGACACCTGATGCTCTTGATTCAAACCTGTCTCTGCACATGACACAAAAGAAAACATGAACATACACCTTTGTATGCGATTAGAAATTAGTGATACATAGGCTAAAAATGTTCAAAACACTTGACAATCTTCGCATAGTCAACGCTTGAAAGTGAGAGGTTAAAACCGACTGTATTTCGTGACCTTGACTTATCTTAAAAAATGCAAAAATAAAAATGGGATCTTAGGTCAAAAATTGGGGTACAACAGCTGCCCCTATTTAAGTTTCTTCTATCTGGAGATATGAAGATTGGGATCTTCATTTCGACGAGATTGAAGGGACTTAAATATAGAATACACAATTTTTGGCCTTAAGATACCGCGATTATGTTCATGATATGATATGAATGTAATGCTCTGAATTTTATGGGGAATGACGCCATATGAGACAGACTATGCTGGAGAAACCAAGCACATTATACAGTAATCCCACGGAGGAAGAAGTTGTAACTCCACTGGGGAAACAAAGTCATAGACTTCAAATGAGAGGCTCTTGAATGATTTACATCAGTATTGGGACTGGAAAAGGTAATGATTGACATCAGCACTGTGACTGGAAAAGGAAATGATGGACATCAGTACTGAGACCGAAAAATGATTGACATCAGCACTGTGGCTGGAAAACAAAATGATTGACATCAGCACTGTGGCTGGAGATGAACATCTCTGATTTCTGAATTTTACCAAGAACGGTAACACATTTCTGCTCTAACCAAGATATCGCTTGAAAAGGATAAAATAACAAACTTCCCCAAGGGACTTTTCCGAAAGGGATGCCATTTGCTGAGTAGACATTATTGTTGGGGATACACAAGCTGCTCAAATAAAGAGGCCGCCACTTGCTATCTTTCAAAGGTGTCGATAACATACGAGTTGCTCACGAAGAGACCGCCGCTTGCTGTTTTTCAAAGATAACAATAACACACAAGTTGCTCATGAAGAGACCGCCGCTTGCTGTTTTCAAAGGTGACAATAACATACAAGTTGCTCATGAAGAGGCTGCCGCTTGCTGTTTTCTCTAAGGTATCAGTAACATACAAGTTGTCTCATGAAGAGACCGCCGCTTGCTGTTTTCAAAGGTAACAATAACACACAAGTTGCTCATGAAGAGACCACCGCTTGCTGTTTTCAAAGGTGACAATAACATACAAGTTGCTCATGAAGAGGCTGCCGCTTGCTGTCTTTTCAAGGTATCAATAACACACAAGTTGTCTCATGAAGAAACTGCCGCTTGTTGTCTTTTCAAGGTATCAATAACACACAAGTTGTCTCATGAAGAAACTGCCGCTTGTTGTCTTTTCAAGGTATCAATAACACACAAGTTGTCTCATGAAGAAACTGTCGCTTGTTGTCTTTTCAAGGTATCAATAACACACAAGTTGTCTCATGAAGAAACTGCCGCTTGTTGTTTTTTCAAGGTATCAATAACACACAAGTTGTCTCATGAAGAAACTGCCGCTTGTTGTTTCTAAAAGTGTTGATAACATACAAGTTGTCCATGAAGAGACTGCCGCTTGCTGTTTTCTCGAAGATATTAATAACATACAAGTTGCTCATGAAGAGACCGCCGCTTGATGTTTGTCAAGAGTATCCATAACACACAAGTTGCCTCATGAAGAGACTGCCGCTTGTTGTTTCCCAAAAAGATACCCATAAAATATCGTGAAGATATTGTTGGAGGTGAGAACCAATAATTTCATCGAGGAAGGACAAACTGCTCATGAAGAGACCGCCATTTTTCGTAGAGATATCAGAAATAATCAAACTGCTCAAATAAAGAGTCAGTCGCTTGTTGTCATGTCGATATTCCAGAAGAAGGTTGTGATAACACTGCTGGGGAATAAAATTCATCCTCAATGGGGAACCATGAATAAATCCTTCCTGAGAAGACCAGCTATTTGAATTGCAAAATAAATGTACTCTCCATCTAGGTTTCACGGCTTAGAGAGATCCACAGGGTATCGTTCCCAAGAGACAAAGCTCAATCCAGGAATAAACTGCAGAGAAAATAGTCAAACAAGACTCCACCCAATGAGGAAACAACTCAAATGGGGATTTATCCTATCCAGAGATGGAAAAGGAAAGCTAAAGCAAGATTCTTCCACGAGAGTTAACTCAGTGGGGAATTAGAAACAGAGGCGCACTTTCTGCTTAAGTTGACACTCTATTTGGAAAGATCAAATACGCTATTTGAATAGACATAACCAAGGTATATGTACTCAAAGACATCAACAAATACAAATGTGCGTGCATGATGCAAGTATGAACGAATGAATGAATGTTATGTATATGTTGACAAAACAGACAGGGGAGATAGACAGAAGATGATAAGACGTCCCAGTACAACCCGACGCTCGGCTAATCTCAACAAAAGGGGAACATTACTGGAGATAGAAAACAAAAGCCATCATTGGAGCAAAGTCCTTTTACAAGGCTTAAATCTCTTTGGAGAGGAAGATATTTTTTGGTAGGAAGCCCAGAGTTCAGTCTTCTATTGTCAACAATCCATTGAAAGGATAACAACACAATGTTTTAGCTGGAAAAAGTCATGCTTAACTGGAGATACTGGGAACACCACCCTCTGATAATGTGTGCAATACATATCACATATCTTGACAAATCTAGATTGCCCCTAGGACTAATTTTGGATGCCCCAAGTTTACTGCTGATGAGCTGCATGTTGCACGACAATTCTTGCGAATAGCTTCACTTCTAACATGTCCCAAGCTATCTGGTTGATGAGGAGAAATCGTCTCAAGAGGATTTTACAAAAGACCTGGCATTCACCATGCTCTGGTGTCTTCAAACTCTTAGAGGAATTCATCAAATCTCGACGTGATTGCCCCGGATTGACTGTAGTTGGCACAACAAAGTCTTCTATTTTTGCCCCAATAAAGGGTAAACAAGTTGGGAAAGCATTAACTGGGAGAAGCAACATGTTCGTGCTTACGGTCTTCAGGTGACATGCCCCTGGATATGATTTTTCTTAAAATGATACTCCAATTACTCAATCATAGTTTCAGGCCTTAAAAGAATAAACTCATCACTGGTGCTTATGTGAGCTTCTTTGATATCAAACAAATGTTTTGCAGTTAGAAAGAGTTTACAATGAGAATGAAAATTCTAATGCAACAGTTACGTAAGTCTTGAAGATTTTGAAAGATATCGCACAAATTTTGCGAGTTAAAGCACCATTTATTTTTGTATAGGAAAAACATATGATACCAACATAACTATTTAGAACATTCATGGGAGTCAGGAACACTATCTCATTGAAGTATGCTTTCAAAATAACCTTGCTTCAATTAGGACTTTTGAAGGTTGTAACGTGGTCTGGTTCATGGTTTTAGAAAAAAAAAATTTTAAGGCTCAAAATATTTGGTGCCCACCCACTTCATGATGTTCTCCAATCCTATGTTCAGTTAATTCAACATGAGTGTTCATCTCTCAAAAGGACTTTGTGACGATTAAGGAAACAACGAGGCTTTCGGAGTAGAAACCACCCTCATGTCTTCGTATTTGTAGTCACCAATTTGTTCTTTGCTGAGGACTTTTTTTTGCAGTCCTTTTCTTTGCGATTTTTATTTTCCCTAACTTTTGCCTGAATTAATTCTTTTGAATTGATAATCCAGCGGGATGCCTTAATTTTTCCTAAGTCACACGTTTTCATGTTTTTTGACTTAGTAGGCTTTTCTTTTTCTTGATTTTTGACTTTTTGAACAAAATGTGTGACATTAGCTTGTCTTTGCTTGTTGAGAGGATTGTGATTGCCTCATTTCTTGATGAATGAGGGACAACATTGTGGTTCCACATTCTCTAGATTCATTATACATGAAGGATAGCCCTCGTAGTTTCTCTTCAAAAAACATCTTCCTTATGAATTTTGAACACTCAGTCGGATTAACTAAAACTACCCTGCCCCAGGTTAAAATTCAAGGTTTTTTCATAAAAAGAAACTTATGCTTCAAAGGCTCAAAAGGGGTTAGAAAGGGATTATCTTCCTTATATCTCCGGTGTTTAGGGATTTGAAACAATGCCTGTACATCATCAGCAAGATTTTATCCAAAAGCAAACAACCAGAGATTTTGCGTTCTTTAGATCATCATCCTCCCTTCAATCTCTGCCTAGGCAAGAGAATGGGCAACAAGTTGGTATCATAATGCAAAAAGAAATTTAAAATTTGAAAACAAATATGAGTGAAACGAATGAATTTCTTCAAGACAAACATATTCATTGTATTAAGATAATCATTCAGACGCAAACAAATTCTTACATGCAAACAATGTTTTGATAAACAAGAAAAATTACAAAAAGCAGAAATAAGTTAATGATCGGGGAAGGCTTTCCATCTGGACTTGAATCACCGAAAACATCCTTCAAAAATCAAAGTCACTATCAATCGTGTTTACTCTTCGGCGCATGTTTGATTTGAACTTCAAAAACAACGTCCTTGAATGACAAGATACCACTTCTGACCAACTTCTGAACCTCAATATTCAAAGCAAAGCAACCCTCCAAGTCATGCTCAGGAGCACCTTGATGAAAAGTACAAGCCAAATCAGCTTTGTAGTACCAATGTATCTTTTCAGGAACCTTCGGTGGAGGTCGGGTCTGAACCAAATTCCTCTGCAATAGGATAGGGAACAACGCTGTATAGGTGATTGGAATTGGATCAAATTGGGTTTTCCTCTAATTAGGGACTTGCTGATTCTGTTGATGAATAGGAGAAACATGATGATTCTGACGATGATTATTTCTTCCTCTGGTTCCCTTCTTGGAAAAGTTATTATCAAACTTCTTCACACCATTAGCTGAGCTACCATCTTCATATGAACATCCCTTCCCAACATCTTCTTCTAGACGCACTCCCACATTCGCCTTGTCAGGAAAGTCATTAGGTGCATTAACCATCACCTTCTCATGAGAAGAATGATTTTAGAGTTTCAGTGAAGACTTTTATCATCGCTTCCTCCATCCTAGAAGGATTGACTTAGGCGGCAACCAGAATTTCAACCAAACCAGCTAAGCGCTCCACACTAGCTTTCAAATTAGTCATCTCTATACGGAGTTCAGAAATCTCTTGCTTGATATTCTCCATAGTTCTCTTAGCGCGAGTGTTGTACTGGTGAGACCAAGGGAAAAATAAGACTTGGAAAAAGACTTTTGAAATTGAAACAAAAAATGTAGAATGATGTATGATATGCAAAAGAGAGTTTTTATTTGATTTTCAAGGAACTCAAGATATTAAGTTGTAAACATCAATGTATGAAGATAGAAGATGAATTTTAAATTGGCTCCAAACATTGATCAAGTTATCATCAAGATCAATCATCCATTTTGGTGGATTAGGGTTTTCGCCCTATCAACACCCAAGATCCATTGAGCTTGACGAAACTTGTGATGTTTACAAAGAAAGACCTCCAAATTCCTTCAAAGTCAAGTGAAAAGGGTTTTATGGATGCGTGAATGCATGGCTATGCAACAACCACAAGCAAGGTCACAAATAAAGTCGAAAGGTTCAACGTCACGAGCATGGAGTCAAGGTAAGGAACACCCCCAAGGTATGTACTAACGGTTTAATCACACCTGTAGAACAAGGTTCTAAGAGTTCCCGGAGTCTACATTCCTCCTTCGGATATTACCAACGTCTTGATTACTCAATAATCAGCAATATTCTCAAGAGAAACTCATCCGAGCGTAGCATCGCGTAACAATTACTTCCGGATTACTCCGTTATAATCTCCGCGCTACACCTAAAAGGCCAAGATGGATTAGGGTTCTATGGTTCCCAGCTTCTCTGGCTCCCAGGTCGAAAATGATAATGTCTTCCCGATTACTCGGTAAACAAATATTACGTTCAAAAGGGCCTTCCACTGAGTGGGGGATCTCATGCCTCCTTCTTCGGGATTACTCCCTCAAAGTTAACATGACTATACCGCCCGTCCTATTCCTAAGTGTAACTTAGTCCGGGTATAGGACTTGTCCTTTGCAAAAACCCAAATAACAACAATATATCACAAATAATCAAACAAACAAGTAATAATAACAAAAACAAATATGACAAATTAGGCTTAACCCACTTTAGGGATGGACCAGCAAGAGGTCAATCTGTCCCCAGCAGAGTCGCCAATTCTGTAGCGGTGAAAATCGGAGATCAAGCTATTAATTAACTTGACTCGCAAAAGCAAGAGTCGCCACCGCGCTTTATTATTTCCAAGGGAAAAGGGAAAAGAGCGAAATAAAACCCTAAAATATGCAATGTAAAATAATACTTAAAAGTAATAAAATACAATGCGTTTTTGAAAGAGATCGAGAGTTCGGGGGTTGGTTATACAATGGGAAGGTATTAGCACCCAATGCATCTGCGGTACTCCGCAGGAACCTTTTGAAATATCTGTTTTTGGTTAAAATTGTTTGTTTGATTAAAATGGTTCGTTTGGCTAAAAATCGGTGTTGGAAAGATTTTGAAGAGACGACGACCTAGTGTCGAAGTTTTGACTTAAAAGGTGTGAGTTTAAAAATGGAGTCTTTTGGGAGAATTATCTTAAGTTTGAAAAAATAGTAAATAAGCAAAAAATGGATGAGGGTATTCGCACGATTGTAACAAATATATTTGATGACATGAAGTCAACGAAGTTAAAAAACATTTCCCTTGGAATTGAGCAAACAAGCGAAATAAGATAAACATCAAATTACAAATATTCGAAAATCCACAAGGAAATAAAACAGATAAATGTAACTAATCATCTAAAAAAGTTATTTGAACTAAATTGAAAAAAATTAAGATTACTTGTTAAAATAATTCTAAACTAACTATAAATTCTAAGGCTATAAAAAAATTCTAAAATTACTAAATTAGATCTAAACTAAATTAACATTTTAAAATTAGTAAATTACATTTAAATTAAATCGAAATTATAAAGGCATTAAATTAAATCTAAATGAAAACTCTAAAATTATTAAATTAAAACCTAAATCAAATTAAACCTAAACCAAATAAAATTCTAAAGTTACTAAATTAAATCAAATGAAACTCTAAAATCACTAAACTAAAACTAAAATTAAACTAATTCTAAATTAAATAAAAATTATAAATTTATTAAACTAACTCTAAATTAAATAAAAATTTTAAAGTTAACTAAATAGAAGTCAAATGAAATTCTAAACTAAAACTAAACTAAAACTAAACTAAAACTAAACTAAAATTTACTAATATTTTGTTTATATTTTTTTTTAAAATGAAAGTTTATTTACATTAAAACTTTAACATCCCAAACTTAACACAATACAACATCACCAATTAATTCAATTAAAACAATATAGAAATTAATTAAGTGAAAAAAAAAATGGTGAAAGAAATGTTACTGAAGTGGCAGCTGGCGGTAGCATTTGATGCACATGGCGTGGCAGCAGTTAGGCAAAACCATTTTAGTACAAGGCTCTAAGAAAATCCCACATTCATCCTCTCTTTGTAAATCAACATTGGTTAGTTTCTCATCTCCTTCAATCACCTTCTTGCCACAAACCAAACCTTCTCGCCCTTTCTCAGCTTTTCAACTATCTCAACTACTTTCTCTGGGGTTACATCTTCAAAATAATTATAAGTATATCCTTCTGAACCATTAGAGTAATCAGCCACTGTAATCATTGGAGCATTCACACAGCATCCCATGCATTCCATTTCTCCAACAGAAAAGAAACCATCTTGTGTTACTTCATTTCGTTTCACTCCTAAGTGTTTCAGTAATGCTTCTTCAATACTCGTGAACCACGTATCATACAAGGTGTAGTTCCACAGACCAACAGGTGATGTTTGCCAACCTTAGATCGATTGAACATTGAATAAAATATGGCAACCTCATATACCCGAATAGGAGCAACCTCTATAACCTGAGCCACCGCATCCATTGCAGAAACAGGAAGCCAGCCTCCATGCTGTTGTTGTGCAAGATCCAGCAGAGGGATGACAGCAGATCGCTTATAGTTGGATGGATAGTGAGATAAAATCTCCTTCACCTTTTCTTTGTTGGCATTGTTGAATTCCCAAGGAAGATCGGGGTTTGGCGCTGGCTGGTGGTCGCGTTCTGATGGGCGGCGGCCGTAAAGGGTGATTCCGGAGGAGTGGAGTCCGGCGAGGAGATCCGCGGTGTTCGCAGAGGTTGACGGAGCGTTCTCGTCGAGATGCAACAGTGGCGAAGATAGATTGCAGAGTGTATTCGCAGTGTCGATGTTGAAGGATCTTGCCACTCTCTTCTTCTCCTTATTCTCTTCGATCTGGTTTTCATTACAGGTTGATGTTGTCTTGGTGAATTGGTTATTGGATTGATTTTGATATTAATTGCAAGATTGTTTATTTACATAATTACATGTTGGAGTTATAGTGTTAAAGGTTTTGTTGGAGATGCGCAGTGGTGTTTGATTGAGAGAGGGATTGAAGAAGGTGGGTAAGGAATGTTAGTGGTGTTGCGGTATTCGGTGAAGAGAAGGGAGTATGGGTTGTTATGGATGTTTTGAAGAGAAGGTTGTATCGTATACAACGAAGATGAAGCCGAATGTGAGAGGAAATTTGATGAAGGGAGAACGAAGATGGTATGTTGTTGGTAGGAAAACGAAAGGGAGTTTTTGATTGTTTCTTTCTCGAGAGAGGAAGTAGAGGAAAGGAAAGGGATGTGTGTGTTTTTTGTTTTTTTACCCCCCCCCCCCCCCCCCCCAAGTGATGTTGATGATGGTGATTGGGTAATAGATGAAAGGGTGTATGGTGGTGTGATCCTCAATTTCATCCAAGAGCCAATAGGAATATAGTATTGTGTGTGTATCGATCCTCAATCTCATCCAACAGCCAATAGGAATAGAGTATAGTGTAACAATATATTTTTGTGACCAAATAGTCCTTAGATGATAAAAATAACCAAAAAACTAAATGTATTAAAATTAACTCAATTTAAATGATTTTTTTTTTAATGTTTTATGAATAAAGAATAAAGACCCAAAATGACCGAAAATGATAAAACACGGACGAAAATTTATCCGAAAAAATAAAATGAACACATTAAAATAATCTACATGTCACAAAGATTAAAGAAAAAATATTCAAGAAGTCAAAAAATCAAAAATAAAATAATAATAAAAATATCAGACTAAACAGACGTTTAAGGTTAAAAACGAGACTTCGAACTGTACCGAAAAATAAAGCGAGCATGCCGTCATAATCTACGCGAAGCGCAGATTCATAAAATGATCGGTAAAAGGTGAAAACTTGAAATATTTTCTCGCTATTTTCCCGCATAGTGTCGAATCGCTTTTAACAGTCTGTCTATAAAATCAGAATATTTTTATTATCGACATATAAACAACTTGGAGCAGTGCGAGAAAAATAGTAAACAGATAAAAATGAATGAAGTGAAATGTCGGGTATTTTACAACTGAAAGACGATGCAAACTTTGATTTAAACTGACTTTTTTCTAGTCAACTTAAATACGACTAATGATGCAAAATGTGATGAATGAAGATATTTACTAATGATTGTGACCAAATGACAAAATATGGTATGAATGTGCGACTTAAAAAAAATAGGGGCGAAATTAAGGATGCAACAGTGTGCCTTGATGAATCAGTCTTTGAGAATCCACAATCAACCGTACTTCTGGCTTGAGAGACTCAAAACCTTAATTGAGGCGCGACACCTGATGCTCTTGATTCAAACCTGTCTCTGCACATGACACAAAAGAAAACATGAACATACACCTTTGTATGCGATTAGAAATTAGTGATACATAGGCTAAAAATGTTCAAAACACTTGACAATCTTCGCATAGTCAACGCTTGAAAGTGAGAGGTTAAAACTGACTGTATTTCGTGACCTTGACTTATCTTAAAAAATGCAAAAATAAAAATGGGATCTTAGGTCAAAAATTGGGGTACAACAATGGTTGATACATAAGTTAGATTGTTCTAAATCTTAGTTTGTATACTTAATTATTTTTTATGTGAGATTTTTCTAAATCTTCATTTATATTTTGTTAGGGTTATACAAATTTTTATATTACAAAGAGATATCCAAGTATCAAAGAGTAAGGCAAACAATATTACATGGATTAGAGTGGAGGTATATTTTCACAATTTTGACTATATGAGTGATGAATTTTTTTTATTAATAACCAAGTATTAAAAAAATATTTCGCAAATAACCGGGTTTCGGAAAAAATTACGCAAATAACCATGTTTGAGATGGCTCCACAAAGGAGGAGCCAAGTCATTTGGCGCATGCACCTAGGGTTTTGCCCTAGGCGCCATCTCACTTGGCGCCTCCATAGGCTTTTAGCCAAGTGAGATGGCGCATGCTCCTTAAAAAGGAGAGGAGGCACCATCTCACTTGGCGCCTAGGGCAAAACTAGGGTTTTTTGCTGTTTTATAAATAATTCGTCCGTTTCTTTGAAATTTCTCACACTTTCTCGCACTGTATTTTTATTTTGTACTCCCTTATTTACGTAATGACGTCGCCTATGATTTTTAGCAGAGATGGTTACGTTATATTCTCCGCCATGAAACCCGCGATGAAAATGAAATTCTGGCACATTCACTCCATGGAGCGTCTGAAGCGGGAGTTGATGCGGTGGCTAGATGGAGACATCGCCGAGGGGGAAAAAATTCGAAGGATCCAGCGAAAACGAACAACAACCTCGCATGCGACAGGAAGACCTAATGTGTGGTTGGAGGAAGTCAAAACAGACAGTGATGTAATGCTGATGATGCATGGGTCAGATGAAATTGTGTTAACAGTTGTAATTTCCTAGATTGATTATCGTTAATCATTGTTGTACGCGAAAACCCTAATGTAATTTCCTATATTGATTATCGTTAATCATTGTTGTACGCGAAAACCCTAATGTAATTTCCTATATTGAATTTCTTAAATTGTGTGAACAGTTTTATTAACGGAAAACCCATAATGTTTACAACACAAATATTGAAAAGATTTATTGTATTACAAAATTTATGTGGTCGAGCCAGACGCCCGATTCGGACAGTTTTTGCGATTGTGTCCGACCTGACGGCATAAACCACACTTTCTTTCCAACCTGTCAAGATCGTCCATTTCTGTTGTTATGCGCCTGCTTTTGGGACGACCCTTCTTGTTCCTTCGCATTTGGTCATTGTGCCAAACTATATCACCGTTGTATTCAGGCCAATAGTCCGGTTTTGCCACCAAAGGAAAGTTGTTGTTGTAAACAGTGAGCAACGTTTCAGATTTATAAACGTTTGAGAGCAGTTGAAGCGCGTCTTGATGGGTATGCGCACAAGCGGCAATGACATGAGAGCAAGGCATACGAAAAGCTTGAAACCTGCCACAATCGCACCATTGAGAAGGTAAAATGACCCTGTATTCTTGTCTTGCCAGGCCTTCATTGTGGTTAATTGTCTCTTTCACAATGAAGTTGTGGCTATGGCGGTCAAACCGTGTAACCATGTGAGTGTTGGCTTTAGCACTTTCAGCCTTAATGTATTTCATACAGCTTTCACTCCATAGTTGTCCTGATTGCAAGACCGCATACCACATTTCACCTCTTTTGGCAAATAACGCAGCCATCCTAAAATACGTGGATTTCACCAAGGCAGTGATGGGGAGGTTTCGTATGCCCTTGAATACCCCATTCATTGATTCAATCAGATTTGTTGTCATATGCCCCCATCTTTGGCCATTGTCGTATGACCTAGTCCACTTTTCGACCGGTATATTGTCGATCCACGTACCGGCTTCTGGGTTAGACAAACGGATCTCGTTGCGGTAATATTTGAATGTGGGCTGTGTCAGTGCGTATCCCGCATTCATCACCGCTTTCCTCAATGTTTTGTCCTTGACCTCCCTCGAGAAATTCTGGACGATATGCCTGACGCAATAGACATGCGTAGAAGGAGGGTCATGCCAACCATTTGCCGGATTATTATAGGCACTTTCAATGGAGGCATGTCTGTCCGAGATCAAACAGAGATCTGGTTGAGGAGCCACGTGTGTACGAAGATTTTTCAGGAAAAAGCTCCAAGCACCACCGGTCTCCCCCTCGACAAGGGCAAACGCAACGGGGAAAATGTTATTGTTGCCATCTTGTGCAACTGCCATCAAAAGCGTGCCTTTGTACTTCCCATACAACCAAGTCCCGTCTATTTGTAGAATTGGTTTGCATGATGCAAACCCTGCGATGCATGGTTGAAAAGCCCAGATTCAATGTCGCACTCTACCGGAATCTGTTGGATCACTTAGGCCCAGATGACGTAAGTCGTAGCTTTTAACTTTTGTTCATTTTAATTATTTATACATTACTTTTGCGCTTACCTGATTTAAATTTTATCGCAGTTCGTCTGGAGACCATATTCGGGTTTGGACCATTCTCCAAATCCAGAGGATGCAGCAACTTGGACTGCAAAGACTGCACTCATTCGGTTCAACATTGTGGAGATGCACCACAGCGACCGTGTGAAGATGCAGTTCGGAATGATCCAAGAGATACCAAGTGACCCAACAGATTTGTCCCCCTGGCATCTAAAAAGGGTCGACGCCCAGTGGAATCTAACCAACTGGAAAGACTTTGCTCCAGAATGGTGTAAAATGTGGCAAAGGCGTCACCGCTACATCTTGCAATCCCCTATTTTCCTTACTCAAGGTAACATGCGACACACCGATCAATATATGTCGTGGTACAGGTCGGTTAGTAACCCAGATATGCACGTGTCTCATCCGAGGTACTTGGTTGACCCACGCACATAATGGGCACAACCCTCGATTCCCCACCAACAAACCCAAAATCCATCAACCTCAAACCAACCCCCAAGAAGAAACAGACCAACAAACACACAACCACATTCCCCACCACAACACAACTACAACCAAATGTCGTACTACCAACCACAATCACCGCCAAACTACCAATACCCAGATATGCCTCAAACCCAACCACAATACCAACCCCAATACCAGCAAACCCACATACCCCATACACAATTTCAGTCTTCCACATATCCCAATATGGGGCCCTCAACATCCAGCCTTAGCCCTGATATGGGAATGTCAGAAGATTATGACCAACCCGACCAAACCTACCATCAACCACCATATCACCAAACAACCCAACAACCACAGTACCAAACACCCCAAGATCCATTTCCTTTCTACCCCCCATACTCAGACGACCAATGCTACCGACCAACCATGGAACCCCACCCACCGCCAACACGACCAAACTTCGAGGGTATGGGTAACCGACTGTACCAGAGCGGATCTTCGAGATATGGAGATCTTACTGATTTTATGGATTCGGATCGCATTGACTTCGCTGGGCCATCGACCTTGCCGCAACAGGAAACGAGACGGCACCCAGCAAGAGAAAGGCGAGGATGGGGATGCGGAACTGGGGGTCATTACCGGGTTCCTGGGGATCATTGATGTATCTTTTTTTTTTCCAGTATTTTTTGTATCTATTTTTTTACTGTTATTTAAATGTAAAACATTTGAATGTAATTATTTTTTTTCAAATAAAAAATCAATTTTGGTTATCTCTGTCTAATACGCAACGCGCAGGAAAGGAAAAAAAAAATTTTTTTTTGACCTAATTTTGCACATAGGCGCCATCTCATTTGGCTTAGGGCTTGCCATTTGCCCTTAGGCGCCAAATGAGATGGCGCCTCCCTTATAAAAATAGGAGGATGCGCCAAATGAGATGGCTCCTCCTTTGTGGAGCCATCTCAAACATGGTTATTTGCGTAATTTTTTCGGAAACCCGGTTATTCGCGAAATATTTTTTTAATACTTGGTTATTAATAAAAAAAATTCTATGAGTGATGCTACTTGATAAAACAAGTTAAACTATATTTTTTCATGTGTAGTATCCTCGTCAGCGCAATGGTATAGATTGCAGTTATTTCATGTTGAGGTTTATGAAATAAATTATTCTTTTAAATCAAATAGAGATTCCATCCATGATATGAGTTTCTAACTTATGATTTATTTTTATATTTAACACATTTCATCTAATTAATTAGTTTTAACTAAATCATGTTATGTTATATTATGTAGTACTTTGATGAATACAAGTCTTCTACTTATTCGAAAGATCATTTGGACGAAATTAAGAAGGATTGGTGTCAATATATTATTGAGATGAGAATTTTATAAGGTATTGTGACACTTTCATTGATGAGAATTTTGAGTATATATAAGTTTGAATTTTGATGAGATACTATGTCGTCATAGTGTGGTAAATTATTGCAATATTGTTGTTGTTACGTGGAAGGTTAGTTATGATGGTATTGGATTTAAATTCAAACAAAATTTTATTTGTATCATTGTGTGAATCTGAGAATTTTTAATGGTGGGTTATAACGGATTCTTGATTTGTTTTTGTTATATTGATTTATATTAAATTATAATAGTTATAAGATTTAAGTGTTATATATATATATATATATATATATATATATATATATATATATATATATCTTGGTTATGATATATATGACTTTGTTGGTTTTGTTTCAGGTAGGTGCATATGTGTTTACCGTGGAAATTGGTAAACAACCGCTGATCCTCCAAAAGGTTACTTATTTGGTGACTCGCAGGATCGATCAGATTGATCCTAAGACATGGTTGATTTTTGGGGTTTTGACTAAGTTTAATGATGGTTAAATGACAAGAAAATAAAGACGCTTTATGTAAATTGCATGAAGGAAAAAACTTGGTAGAATAAAAGAAAGCTTTAAGTAAAGGCTTCGACTGGGAAAAGTAAATGAAAAGCAATAAAGTTCTGGAAAATAAATGACTTTGATTAATTAAAATGGTGTTTCACACATACATTCTCAACAATTCTTTCGCTCACACTGGGTACTTGAATCTATATGAGTGACTTGTATATAATTGTGAACACACGCGAAAAACTACGTGAACAACTAGTATTTATACTAAATACATCTCAAGTAACCGTCGGGCAGTTATGCTGCTTCGAGATGACTCCACTTGGCATGCTCACAGCATTCGACGCTCCTGATCTTGGCACGTTGCACTTGGTAACCGCCGGGAACTGTTTTCCCTCCAAACATTTGAATATCAAACCGTTCCACTTTGAGCGTCGAATACCTCTGTCGAGAAGCACCTTCGACGTCGAAGGCAACAGGATTTTTACTTAGAAGAAATTCTCCAAGTACCTTGCCATCTTCTGATGAGCATTTCGACAGAATCAGCTGATCGAAACCGTCCCTCATGATTAATGGTTTATATTAATAAAAACAAGGGTGTCGAGTTTAGGAGCCAACAAATTGCCCCCCAAGAATGCCTTATTTCGACGCTGAAAAGAAAAAGGCATTCTTTGAGATTCCACTTGACACCTGTCCTTCATTCTTAGCCACAAATTAACCTGTGCGTTTTTTGTCTTCTACCAACCAACTGACAATCCCAAGAAAAAGCCATCATTCCATCTGTACCTAAGACTCACCTCAGTAAGGCGTTTAGCGTGCCCAATGTCTTTTCACAAATTGTCATCATGACAATTTCCCAAAAACGAGGGCGCACGCTGCAACGTTTCGTTTTTGCATAACGGCTATGTCAGCAAGGGAGCGCCACGTGTCCCACTATCTTCTGCAACATTAAATGGCCTCGAATTTTGTGATTTCCCAACCACTATAAATAGCGCTAGGTACCCATTGTGGGACTTTTTCACGCTATTCTGCATTCAAACCTTCTTGTTGAACACAAAAACTTCTGCAAACCTGCAAACACTTTGTTCTTCACTCCACCTTCAATCTTAACCCAAAAATGGCTTCAGGCTCCTCTAATGCTCCCAGTTCCAACATTCCTTCTAGAAATGCTAAACCAAAAATCTTCACAACTGTTCCAACAGTTACCTCTACAGGCCTGCGAAGGGTTCTTGAACCCCTTGGAACTGCTGAGCGTGAAGCTTATTCACATCAACTACTGATTCCGGTTGGATACTCCAACCAGATTTTCGCCATGTCTGGCCCGTTATCCACATGCATTGATGAATCTACTAAGATCAAGAACTTCTTCCCAGTGCTTGAGGCGCTCAAACCTGTTGGGTGTTCCAAAAAAGCTGCAGATGACAACGAAGATCCCGCTAAGGAGAAGATAGATCTTCGCTTCTTCAATAGGGGTGTTAGGGCTTTTAGGTCTAGCCCTAGCCTCACACCAGACTACAGCGCTTGGCTAGAGAAGATGGAAAAAAGCCAGGCTTCGATCTGGAAGAACCTGGGGATATACGACCTAGTCATGCTGTCGAAGACGGGTCTTAACTACTCCCCTGAGATGCTGATAGCCTCTTTGCTTTTCTGGGATTATACTCATTTCACTTTCTAACTTCCTTGTGGAATGCTAACACCCACGCTTTTCGACGTGGCTGCCATCACCGGTCTTCGACCAACTGGGGATTATTTCGACCCAGAGGAAATGTCGGAAGACCAAATTGGGTTCTCAGCTACTAAACCCACCTATACCACCTATATCAACCATTACCATGACAGGTCGACAGCCAATGTGACGAATGTGGAGCACATTGCGTTTCTAGCCCTTTGGCTGTCACGCTTTGTGTTCTGTACAAAGTCTCTACAGGTGACAAAGAAAATGGTCACCCTTGCTACCCAGCTTCACCATGGCCAAAACATTTGTTTGGCAGAATTAATCCTAGCGAATCTGTATGAATCGATCAGCAGTGGAGCGACTCTGTTAAAGGTCATCGAAAATAGAGCCAGTTTGTTGCTTGCAGGACCCTTTTGGCGACTTCAACTGTGGCTAAATGCCACTTTTGAGTCTTTCTTACCTCAGAAAACTCAGATAAATGAGCAAGCTCCTGAGATAGCCAAAAGGTGTATCGAAGGCACCAGATTGGCTCTACTGACCCCGACTGAAGATGGGCTGGAACTTCAACAGACTTTTGCAAACTTCGTCTTGATGTTTGCAAGAAGAAAAGAATTCACTTCGACCATGGCTCCTTTCGCTCGTCGAAAGGTTGGTCCAGAATGATTCACCAGACCCCATCCCAAGTCGTCAGGTGACCCTCATGTCGAAGAACACACAATAATGTGGGAAGCATTTCTCACACCCAGAATAATGCCACTGCGCTTTAAGAGCTCCAAGAATCACCTGAGCTTGATCGCTTACCAGCCAAACTTGGTCTCTCGACAGTTTGGTATCATTCAATCACTTCCTTCTCCTATTTTTCCTAGGGAGAAATCCATGTTATATTTTTGCAATGACTATACTGAGGATGCTGCCACCAAGCATATTGGCAGGTATGCTGGTCGAACAGTACTTTCACTGTTCGACTATCAACTTAACTTCCTCTGTTCACCATCTTTCGAAGATTGGTGGAAGAGTTATTATGCTGAAGAGTTCTTCGACGAAAAAGATTTTGTGGACGAACTTCAGAAGTCCTTTGTTCTAGTCCTTGACAAAATAAAGAAATGTACGTTCACTCTCCAAATTACTTTTGTCTTTTCATCTCGACTTGTAACTTGTTAATTATAACTTGTGAACGCGTCTTCTTTCAGTTGTTCGAAAGCCTGCAGCAAAGAAAGCTGCAGAAGGTCATCAGGGAGGAGGTCCCTTGACAAAACCTTCAGCACCGGCGAAAACTACAGAAAGCCATCAGGGGGAAGGTCCTTCGAAAAAACCTTCAGCACCGGTAACCAAACTTTTATTATTTCCTTCTGGTTTTAACATTCTGATTTTTGATGTAGCGTTCTAAATCGAACTCCAATTGGTTTTCAGGCACCTTCACCCAAGAAACGACCTGCACTAACGGTCGAATCTGGGAGTGACGATGAGGACGAATCTCCCCCCGCTCCTCTTAAATGGAGAAAACTGAAGAAAGATGCTCCTTCTCCTGAGCCTCGACCCACGATCAGAATAAAGGTTGCAGGGAGAAGACCCAGGCCACCTCCCGTGATTATCGAAGAGCCAACAGAGGAGGAGCTAAATGTTTTGCTCAATAAACCCATCGAAAGTGATAATTCCAGCCCTGGGGCTGAAATTCCTCTGCAGGTAGTTTCTCTGACCATTTTTAACTCAGGTGTCGATGCTCACGTTCGATTGTGTCTCTTTCTAAACCAAAAGATTCTTCCTCTCCTATTTTCAGGTGACCACCGAAAGTTCAGCACCAAAGACTTCAGAGACACTAGACTCTGCTGAACACAGTAGGCCACAAGAGGAGGAATTGGCGAACGATGAAGCCAATGCCGAAGCAGAGGAACAACAACCAAAGGAAACTCAAGTGATCGATCTGTCAGAGGAACAACATGACGAAGGGGATCACGTTGATGCTGGCACTGCTGAACTACAGGTCGAAGAGAGTCATGTCGATGCAAACGCTACTCAACAACTTCAACCCCAAGACAACGCTGTTGTAAGGGTTACCACCTCGACAAAGCCTAAGTCTAAAGAAGACTTAGCACTCTTGAAGCAAACTGATCCCATTGGCTACCTGAATTCCATTATCGAGAGTAGGGGAAGTTCATCTGACCTTAGTCATGATGCTTCTACTGCATCGGGGAAGTCCACTTTGACTTCTCCTCTTGATGAGGCTTTGATGAAGGTCAAGGCTCAGTTCTTCAAGAAAGATCTGATGAAGGCTTTGGAGGGGGATCCCACTGCTCCGTCTTGTTTGGGAGCTATTTTGAATGCAGTCGACTTGCTTGCTGTGACTCCAGAGGTTTCGAGCTTTATCATGGAGTTATACTCCATTGTTGACCAAGTCTCTGCGGATTATCAACGTCAGAGGGGCTTCAACAGCCAGCTCGAAGCGCTACATGGCAAAAGTTCTTCTGCCTGGACTGAGGTAGCTGAGACGACTTCTCGAATTGCAGAGTTATCGAAGCAAAAAGCATCCAAGCAAGAAGAAATTGACGCCATAGATCGAGACAATGCCTCTATAAAGGCGCAAATCGAAGAGCTGGAGGCAAAGATAAATGCTAATACCAAACGCAAGGAGGAGCTTCTCTCGACTGTTTCAGACACAGAGAGCCAAGCTGAAGTTACACGAGGCCTAGAGTTTGCTGAGAAAGCCCAAGCCTTCGATGACCAAATTGCCAAGCTTTCCCAGGTGAATGCCTTGTGCGACAAAAGACTGGAGCTGCAGCAGGCCAAGTACCTTCGACTTAGAGATTCTATCCCCTTCTAATTTACTCAGCCATTTATTAACCATGTATTGTAATATTTATTTGACAATGTAACCATTTTGGCTAATTCTTATAAAATTTTCCATTTTGGCTGTTTATGGTTACTTTAGTCATTACTTGCTATTTATTTTGATCTCTTGGAGCATAGGTTTATATTTTTTCAAATATTTTCCATTTACTCTCAAGAGTCTTTTATCTTCACCTAATTCTTCGACTTCATAAGCTCCACCAGAAAAAGTTTGGATAATTTTGAATGGTCCTTCCCATTTGGGTGACCATTTTCCCATGCTTCGATCTCTTCGATCCATGGGGAGAATCACCTTCCAAACTAATTCTCCAGGCGAGAATGCCTTAGGTTTTACTTTTTTATTGTAAGAGTCTTCTACTCTTTTGAATCCTTAGTAGGTCGAGAGCGCGTAGTCTCTCTTCGTCTAAATCTATTAGTTCGTCTAACATCATATCCCAATAAACCTTAGAGGGGATATCATGATGTCTCTGAACCCTTGCAGATTGAAGACAAATTTCCGCTGGCAACACTGCGTCATGACCAAAAGTTAACCGATATGGTGTTGTACCTATGGCTTCTTTTGGGGACGTTCGACAGGCCCACAAGATCTGGTCTAACGTCTTATGCCAATTTTTTGGCTTCTTCCCTACATGCTTTTTTATCAAGCCAATCACTATTTTATTCGCTGCTTCGACTTGACCGTTTTCCTGTGCATAATAAGGCGTTGATGTTAGGAGTCTAAAGCCTGTTTCTTGAGCGAATTCCTGCATCTTTCGACCGGTGAAAACTGATCCTTGATCAGTCGTTATAGTTTCAGGGATTCCAAATCTACAGATAATGTTCTTTTGAATAAATTCAATGACATTTTCTTGGTCTACATTGACTAAAGGAATAGCTTCGATCCACTTAGTGAAATAACCAATGCCTACCAATATATACTTCTGGCTCTTTGATGATGTTGGTCGAATCTCTCCAATAAGGTCCAACGCCCATCCTCTAAAGGGCCAAGGTTTCACTATTGAGTGAAGTTCGCTTGCTGGTACATGTTGGATGCCTGTATGGACTTGACATTCTTGGCAACCCTTTGCGAACTCGACACAATCTTTCAAGATGGTGGGCCAGTATAGTCCTTGTCGAAACAACAACCATTTCATCTTATGGCCTACTTGGTGAGCCCCACATGCTCCAGCGTGCGTAGTCGAAAGGTCTATGTATGCTTCAGTTTAACTTAAGCACTTTAGCAATACCCCCTTCAGGCGTCTTTTTAAATAACTCATTACCCATGAGTACGTAACTCAACGCCCTATATTTTATTTTTCGTTCTGTCGAAGCTGCTGGATTTTGTAGATAATCCACAATGGGTTTCCTCCAATCTTGCTCTGACAAATTGTCTATGAACGAAATTTCAAAGTTCCTTTGATCAGCATACCCTAGTCTTGTCGATTTCAAATCTGTTGGTAACAGACTAGTTGCTTTTATTTTTTCTCGGACTTCGATTGCTCTTTGTAATCTCGTTTTTGAAATTTTGTACCCAGATGCAATTTGTGCCAAATCGTTGGCTATTTGATTTTCCAATCTGGGTATGTGTCGAATGTTGACCATTTCAAACTTTTTCAATAAACGATTTGCTATCACAAAGTACATAATAAGATTTTCTCTTATGCACTTATATTCTTTTGTGACTTGCTTAATGACTAACTCTGAGTCTCCCATTATTTCGACTCGAGTTGCCCCCAATTCCAACAATATCTCAAGGCCAGTAATTAGAGCTTCGTACTCAGCCTCATTGTTCGAACAAGTATCTGATATCTTGTACTTGAATGTTGTTGGAATTTTTTCTGGAGAAATAATCAAGACCCCTACTCCTGTTCCATCTTTATGACTGGAACCATCGAAGTAGAATTTCCAAGGCTCTATCTCCATATAATTTATATTCTCAACCTGAATTGAGTGGTCGACTATAAAGTCTGCCACTACTTGCCCTTTCACTGCCCTAAGAGGCATAAAGGTCAAGGAGTACTCAGTTAACGCTAGCGCCCACTTGCCAATTCGGCTGTGCAGGATGGGTTTCGACAACATGTACTTGAAAACATCAAAATGAGACGAAACATACACATCAACTGGTTTTATATATTGTTTGAGCTTTGTACAAGAGAAATAAAGACATAGACATAATTTTTCAACTTCGCTATATCTAGTTTCTGCATCGTTCAAAACTCTACTAAGATAGTAAATGGATCTTTCGACTCCATTTTCATCTTCTTGGGCTAACATGCTTCCCAAAGTTTTGTCGGATGCAGCTATGTACAATCTCATACTCCTGTTGCTGCAAGGAGGCACCAAAATAGGTGGCTTTGTGAGATACCCTTTGATTTTGTCGAAGGCTTCTTGTTTCTCTTTCCCCCATTCGAATCTTTCTTTGTTCAATCGAAGTAAGGGTGAAAAGGATTGAGCTTTCCCACTTAGGTTAGATATGAATCTCCTCAAGAAATTTATCTTGCCTAACAGAGATTGCAGTTCCTTTTTGTTCGCTGGCGCTTTCGCTTCCAGATTTTCCTTCGTCTTGTTCTGGTTGATTTCGATTCCTTTCTTGTGGACGACGAAGCCCAAGAAATCTCCAGCTTTTACACAGAATGCACACTTCAAAGGGTTCATTTTCAGACCATGTTCTCTCATTCTTTCGAATGATTGTCGAAGGTGGTCTATATGGTTCTTCCTGGAAACAGATTTTACAACAATGTCATCAATATATACTTGCATAAAAGTGTTAATAAAATCATGGAAGATAGAGTTCATCGCTCGCTGATATGTTGCCCCAGCGTTCTTTAGGCCAAAAGGCATCACTACCCATTCGTAAGTGCCTAAAGCCCCGGGGCATCGAAAAGCTGTTTTCGACACATCTTCTTCAGCAATGAATATTTGATTATATCCTGAATAACCATCGAGCATACTCAGGTACTCGTAGCCAGTGGCAGAATCGACTAGCATTTCCGCCACCGACATAGGATATTCATCTTTGGGTGTAGCGGCATTCAAATCTCTGAAATCTATGCACACCCTCAGTGTACCATTTTTCTTAATCACTGGCACAATGTTTGCAATCCATTCGACATACCTCGTGGCTCGTATGAATTTGCACTTCAGCAGTCTTTCGACTTCCGTTTTGATCTTCGACAGTATTTCTGGAGCGAAGCGTCTTGGACTTTGCTTGACTGGCTTCTTCCCAGGTTTGATTGGCAACTGAAGTTCCACCAATCCTCTGTCGAGACCAGGCATCTCGTCGTAATCCCATGCAAAACAGTCCTTGAACTCCTTTAACAAATGGATTACTTCCAACTTGAGTTCTGGGTCTATTTTTACGCTAATGTAAGTTGGATTTTTCTCCAACCCTTCGCCCAAGTTGATTTCTTCTAAAGGATCTTGCACTAACATTTTGATGTTGTTGGCTAAGGGGTCCTTTTCGAATCCCAAAGGCTCATCGTCGTAGATGGCGTCGAGCCTTTGTTCCTGCATTCCTTCTGGCATGATATCAGGAGGTTCTGGATCGAAATCCTTTCCAGGACCTGCAGAAGGTAACTCTTGATCATTGGCTTGTGCGGCCATATATTTTACTTTGGCTTTGAGAGCCGTTATCAACCTTGTTTCGGATACGTAAGCCGAAATTCGCTGCAGTGATTGTGACTCAGTCATTGTCACTGAATTCACTTCCCCAACCAGTTGGCTGGATATCAGTTAGCCCACTAAAATCAATGTGGGACAAGTCTTCTCTGTCCCATTGAAAACCATGCTCAGGGTGCAGGTATAAGGAACAAAAAGTATTTAGCGCTGGCGCCAAGTCGAAGTCAGGTGTTGGGCATGGCCCAATGTGAGCCAAGTTTTTGTCGAAGTCTGCCAGCCCTAGGTGATTTACTTCGCCCAAGTAATAGCTCTGATCCGCTTCTATGTTTTCGACCATTCCATCAGGATGCCATAATATCAACCTTTGGTGCATTGATGATGGTACAGCTCCAACACCATGTATCCATTCACGGCCCAACAAAAGATTATAATTTGGTTTGGCCGATATGACCATAAACATAGTTGGTCGAAGGATGTGAAATTCCTGGTATGTCACAGACTCAGGATGTCTAATGGAATGTTAAGACATCTGATCTGACATTAAGCGTTGTACAGGTAGAATAGGCTGTACTTTTGATATATGTTCTACAACAGTCACTGAATTATCATACCAGAACCTGCAACACCTTTTGACAAACGCAGGTTCTGATTTACTGAAGTTCAGAGCAGTTAAGGTTAATCATATACATTGAAGTCATGAGGAATGTTGTGACATCAAAAAAATAACCAATGCAGAAAGTAAATAACACACAGAATTGTTCACCCAGTTCGGTTCAACCAACCTACATCTGGAGGCTTCCAAGCCAGGGATAAAGTTCACTATTAGTAGTATCAATTCAAAGACCCTACAGCCAACACACCCGTTGACAACCTTCTCACTTAATCACTACCCAATGACACTTTTACCTAAGATCCAATCCTAGATATGAGACCCCTCTCACTCCCCCTCAATCACCGCAGTGATAACTTTCTACAGTACATAAACTGTTCAGAAGATACACTTCCATTACACATCTTGATCATGGTTAAAAGCTTCAATCAAGTACAATGCATACATCCTCTAACCTACAGGTTTCAAGGAGTATGGTGACCATCCCACAGCCCGGGTGGTTCACAACAAAACTGGCCCTAAATGATTACATCTTGTCAATACGCGACCTTCTCAAATTAGGTTACAATACTTCTATTTATAACACTTTTTACCCAACTGGATTTGGGCCTTCATATGACAGCAATGCAGCTTTAACGACCTGCATAAAGTAAGCAGAAAACTTCTGCTGTAAGTTAGGTCTTCAATCGAGCTTTTCTCCTTATCCTTAGCTTCTGATTGAATCTTCTAGGGCTCCACATATGCCTTCAATTTTCGCTACTTGTTATGCATTCTATTTGGCAGAATATTCTGCATAACTTCAGGAACAGAACTGCATCAGACTTGACAGTTCAGTAGCTTGATGTCTGGTATGATGTTATGACATCTCTTGAGACATGTTGTTCCAGATGTTGATTTAAATCAACACAACATGTTTAGGCATTTACAATAGGATTTTCAGGCTGTTCTTATTGTACATTACATTACATTATTGTTGTTACTATTTGTTTTACAAGAAATGAGCCAATCCTAAACGAAGGCACTTACAATCTCCCCCTTTGGCAAATTTTGGCTAAAACAAATACAACAACAATAAAAAAATAAAAGTGTTCAGGATTACACACAGAAGGATGTCTTGACATCTTTGGTTGTAACCACACTAACCATCCAGGACCTCTTGAAGCACAGGAGGAAGAGGATGCACCTCATTCCCTTTTAGACCACGAACCATTTCTTGTCACTGGTGGTGGAAAAAGAGGACCGTGGGAGATAAACTATCCTTTCAGAGGCATCAGAGAACCTTTAAGGAGTGACCAGAATATCTCCCTTGTAACTCAGAACACAGGTCACAACTGTGTTCATAACTCAGATCACAAGTCACAAAGAAATTCGAATTTCTGCTGAATTTGTGACAAGTCTTTGTGATCAAAATTTTGAGTAGCTGCTGCAACGAGGACAATGTCAAACCGTAACAGTACTCCTTTACTCCTTTCTCCCCCTTTTTGGCCAAAAATTGACAAAGAAAGCCCTCACAAAACCAGATCCAAGAACAGTTTTCCCAGATCCGTACAAACCCCATGATGGTTGTGAGAGAAAAGAATGTGTGACAGGAGGTTATATAAGGAGATAACAGGTTCAAGAAGATGGCAATATAAAATCTTGGTCAAGGATACCTGTTAAAGTTGTTGCATGTTTCAGACTGACTGTGCATGAAATTTAGACGCATTTGTTTGTTTCTGCCAAAAGAACCAGTCCTAATACATGCATAAGTTTAGGTCAAGGCAATTCCTGAATAAAATCAGCCTTTGACCGACTTTTAAGGTTGAAGATTCTTTTGGGAAATAGAATACCAAATATAGCTCCTGAATAGCTACACTTACGTGGTGAAGTTATTTTCCACGTATTCTTCTTGATTTCCCCAAGGTTGCAATGTCGTTGGTAATGTCATGACACTTACTTAGACATTCTTCAACAACAGCAGCCTTCTTTTTACTTCTCTCAGTTAGGCACAGAGAAGGACACTTTAAACAGCCAGTAGCAAGAGACTAGTAGCATTAAGCATGGCCATCAATCATGCTTTCTTAAGTGTTGCTGAGATCCACCACAATTACTTTCTACCTTCTTCCAGACAGCAAAATAAGGAAGGAGGGAATAAACCAGAAGACTCCAAAAATGCTTCACAAGACATCACAGATTAGTTCTAATACACAAAATTTAGATGCCACTTCAATTTCTTGTAGTAAAAGAACCCCTTGAACATATGCTGAATATATCAGATTTCTGATTTACCAGACCAAGTTGTTATTGATAAGATCTGAATCTTCCAAATTGCTCCAAAAGTATCAAAACTGCCACTTATGAGATTTTTAAGAATCTCTGAGATTTTCTTCCTAAACCCAGACAGATAACAAGAGCAATTCTTCAATCTCCTGATGTTGAGACATTATTCATGACTTCACTTAGAAGTTCACAATGTCATATTATCAGCATACCACCGTCCTCTTCTGACTTCTGATCTTCAGATTAAGTCCAACAATACACATACAAAGTCTCCCTTCAATGTATATTGTAATTGGGGAAAGTGCAACACTCAGTGACTCCCCTTGTTGATGCCAATCAAAACCGTAGCGTGGAAACCAGTAGCACTAGCTCTGAGGTGGTAACTTCAAGCACCCTGAACTAGTCTTAGAACAGTAAGGACATCTCTGATTCATGACTCTCTGGATGGCTGAGAAATCATGTAGCCATAGTCTGAAACCAACCTCCAACCTTCTTAGTGTGCTTACAAGCTTTACTAAGATTCAGACTTTCTAGAAGGATTGTCCTTTGATCGTGTCATCCTTCTGTATAATATATTTACTAGTAGTTGCTAATACTAGTAAATTCTTCAGACCACAACAGTAGTTATGCATTGTTAAGCATACTACTTTTAAACACAAGTAGAATCTACTTATTCCAAACCAACAATAGAACTGCCACACTAGAATATTAAGATTCACAGTCCCAAGTCTCTGCCACAGACTTCTAACAATAATGATGTTACAGCATGAACCTATCTGCTTGGGTTCTGAAGTTAACATCCAGGGGATTGATGCCCTTTTATATTCCCCATAAGAAAGGTATGATTACTCACCAGAATACTCTTAGAGAGAAATAAACTCTCTACCAAGTTCTGAGAAATAGGTTCAGAATACAGCCTTGCATGCATATTATACAAACACTTAGTCTCCCATCAAAGTGCTTATATATATCTTTATGCAAGATCCTAATGAATACTTAGTCTCCCGTCAAAGTATTCATTATTAGTTAGATTATGCCATCTTCTCAAGGTAGGATAATTATTCTAACAATCTTCTGTTCCATGCATGAAGAACCAACTGGTCCTTACAAGCTTCCTTTGCTGAAGAGGCCCTTCGTTTGAGATGATGTTGCAACATCAGATCTGACATTGATCTCAACCATATGAGCCTGGCTTATACTATGGTTTTGGATGAACATCCATAGCAATCAAAGCACACTTTTCTTACATCCTTTATGATCATACCCACAACAACCACATAACCATGCAGCAACTAGCATGTATCACCTTCACCTTGTCTGCTGACCCTTGAACAGTACAAAGGAGTTAATTGTACCATACTCCTGTAGACAAGAGTAGACCAAGTTGTTCTATTATGTGAGGACACCACATAAATGAACTTCAAGTAAAAAGAGGATCTTCTCAGGAACCCATGATCTTTTGAAGATAACTCCTCCTTGCTACATACAACTAACAAGTTCATCCTAGGTGATGGGGATGACTTGTCAAAGTGCAGATATCCACCATTTGACTTTGGTCCAGGATGTCAAGACATTTTGTATGACATGTCTTCCAAGATCTTCAGGTTAAGGACTCCCCCTGAAACTCAGCTCAGATCTTTGTAGAGAATTAAGTGAATTCTCCTTCACATGCTGCAGTTTATGTGATTGATAGACATAACCTGTTCTATTCCTATCCTCCTAGGAAATCACTAAGATCATGAGAAATAAACTCAAGCATCTTATAGAACAAGGTAAGATGAACTCCCTTTCACATCAGCTTGATCATACTACTCCCTATGAACAAAATGTTATCCAACTTCCCTCTTTATGGATACAGTGTTGAGCTCTTTACTTTAGACACATAGTAAGTACTCTTTATTTGGAATTTATCTGTCTTTCATCAACAACTGATGTCTTCAACAGTTGTGATGTTGTACATCCTTTATCATCACAAGCTTTAGAACTTTTGATTCTGATTTCCATATATTTATCACATAAAGATTCTGCTTCCATCATTTATTCAGTTAGAATTATCTTAATCACACTAGAGGATCCTGACTGATTACTTCTTCATGCTTGCTAAGCATATTTACTTGGCTGAAGACACAGAAATGATGTTCCATCATCCATCACATGAGGGGAAACCTGGAAATCACAGCTTTAAAGTCCTTTTAAGTGCATTTAGCTCAGCACATATACTCCCTTAAACTCACAACTGGAGTAGATGACCTGTTGATCGTGTCCTGATCAATTATTTCAAAACAGATGTCTCCTCTTCCAGATCAGGAGTAGGTTCCAAACATATGTACTCACATTACATGTGTTTAGCACCCAGAACATCTGTTCTTCAACTGGCAGTTGCATGATGTTCTAACATCCTTAAGAACATCAGTTCCATCTCCTTGGAACACATCATCCTTGATAATCTTCAAGGTCTTCAAGCAGCTTGCAGATGTATATGAGAATCATTGATCAATTGATACTCATCAACACTAATAATAAAAGCCTTTATGAGTGGACTTGAGGAAATCTCAAGTATCTTTGACATTATTGATAGATTGCAAAATCTGCTTACAAATTCTGTTGAAAATAATAACCCTAGAGTTCTTCTTTCACTTCAGGGGTTGTATCAGAAGCTATGCAGGGAATAGCAGTACTTCACCAGAACTTACACAGTGCTTACTCCATATAGCAAGCATGACACATAAGGATTGAAAATAAATCAATCCTACAAGTTGTTTGCTTCTTCACCAAGCAACTTTCTAGACCCAACTCTACAGCCCTGTTAAAAGAAATCTTTATAAACACATATGATGCCTTATCAATATCTTCACTCCCGCATGAAGGTTTTGATAATATTCTTCTCTGTGCTGAATACAGGTTGAACAATGCACTCCAAAATCTTCACTCCCGCATGAGGTCTTTGAATTTGTTCAAACACTTTCATCTTCCTTCAACATAGCTGATCTAGTTTCTCCCAAATTGGTCCATCCTCCACTCCTAGGGACCAAACAATATGAACACTACTGGTTCAAACAATATTCTACCTTGTACACAACCGGAAAGTATCCCCCATGGATCTCATCCAGAGACAGACAGGATGCCTGCTCTGATACCAATTGAAATTCCTGGTATGTCACAGACTCAGGATGTCTAATGGAATGTTAAGACATCTGATCTGACATTAAGCGCTGTACATGTAGAATAGGCTGTACTTTTGATATCTGTTCTACAACAGTCACTGGATTATCATACCAGAACCTGCAACACCTTTTGACAAACGCAGGTTCTGATTTACTGAAGTTCAGAGCAGTTAAGGTTAATCATATACATTGAAGTCATGAGGAATGTTGTGACATCAAACAAATAACCAATGCAGAAAGTAAATAACACACAGAATTGTTCACCCAGTTCGGTTCAACCAACCTACATCTGGAGGCTTCCAAGCCAAGGATAAAGTTCACTATTAGTAGTATCAATTCAAAGACCCTACAGCCAACACACCCGTTGACAGCCTTCTCACTTAATCACTACCCAATGACACTTTTACCTAAGATCCAATCCTAGATATGAGACCCCTCTCACTCCCCCTCAATCACCGCAGTGATAACTTTCTACAGTACATAAACTGTTCAGAAGATACACTTCCATTACACATCTTGATCATGCTTAAAAGCTTCAATCAAGTACAATGCATACATCCTCTAACCTACAGGTTTCAAGGAGTATGGTGACCATCCCACAGCCCGGGTGGTTCACAACAAAACTGGCCCTAAATGATTACATCTTGTCAATACGCGACCTTCTCAAATTAGGTTACAATACTTCTATTTATAACACTTTTTACCCAACTGGATTTGGGCCTTCATATGACAGCAATGCAGCTTTAACGACCTGCATAAAGTAAGCAGAAAACTTCTGCTGTAAGTTAGGTCTTCAATCGAGCTTTTCTCCTTATCCTTAGCTTCTGATTGAATCTTCTAGGGCTCCACATATGCCTTCAATTTTCGCTACTTGTTATGCATTCTATTTGGCAGAATATTCTGCATAACTTCAGGAACAGAACTGCATCAGACTTGACAGTTCAGTAGCTTGATGTCTGGTATGATGTTATGACATCTCTTGAGACATGTTGTTCCAGATGTTGATTTAAATCAACACAACATGTTTAGGCATTTACAATAGGATTTTCAGGCTGTTCTTATTGTACATTACATTACATTATTGTTGTTACTATTTGTTTTACAAGAAATGAGCCAATCCTAAACGAAGGCACTTACAGGATGGATCCCACCTTGATGTCCAGTTGGATCACACCCATAGTGGTCCCAATTCCGCCTTCATAATTCGACAGGACCATGTTGTGAGGCTTGATGTTTTCATCACTCTTGCCTATTTTTCTCAGCATAAAGTGAGGGATGATGTTGATGGTTGCCCCACAGTCTACCAAGATCTTATTTACTGTGGTTTCTTCGAGTTTAGCCCTTATGAATAAAGGCTTAAGGTGATTTTTCATCGCCTCTGTAGGAGGTTCGAAGAACCCATTCTGCTCTTCAGTAGCGCCATTATCCATGACGAAATAGCACACTGGCCTATGCTTGGCCATTTCTTGTTCAACTTCCCAATCGCTTGCTTCGACCTCCACCTGGCGGTTGAACTCTCTTGGCAAAACTGAGACTATGTTCACCATGATATCTAAAGTGTCATCAGACTCAGAGCCATCTTCATTGTCAACTTCACCCTGGTTAGGCCAGACTAGCCTATTGGTCACTGGTTGTCTTTCCAGAGGCTTCCTCTGCTTTCTCTGAGGGACATTTGAACTTGATTCTGGCTTTGGTTCATTAGCAGCTTCCCTCTCAGCTTTTCGCCGCCTCTGGTATCTTCTCCATTGAGATCGGGACATGGGATTCTTTCCCTTGTAGTTGCTTGATACCTGGGTCACTTTAGGGGTAGCAACCTGAGGTTCTTTCTTATGTGTAAAAGATGAACCTCTTGGCACTTCGAAGGAGTGCCATCTTTCCTCGCTTGGCCTCTTTCGACCTGATGTTTTGTACCATGTATCAACTGGCACATTGGTTGGAGGCCTGAAAGTCAGTGGCCTCTTTTCTTGATTTGAACCCTTTTGGTAGGTTCTTCTGGGGTCATGTCGAGTATCAACACTTTCCCTTTTTCTGTTTGCTGCTCTTACACCTTGGATATGTTCAGCAGCTTTTTTGTCGAAGATCGAGCTGCATCGAGGACACAACATCACTTCTGACTTCTTCTTCTGGCATCTTTGTAGGAAATCTGCCAGATTTTCATTTTCCCGAGGGAAAGCTGTTTTGTTGGCTTGTTCTTGCCTAATGGCCTCCTCTAATGCTTTTGGTTCAGAGACTTCAACCATGTTGACATTCATGGTGTCTTTGGTGGCAAGAGTCAACTGCTTCATCTGAATCTCCAAGTCCTCTGTCTGGCCTTGAACTGCAGCCAAGTAAGAACTGGGTTTTGTGGTGGATTTTTGGGCTCCAATTGTCTCTAGCTTTGGGCTTTCGACCACCTTTTGGACCGCTTCAATTGTCTTTCTGGATAGATTCCCAGAAAAACTGCCAAAGATTGGCATGTTGACATGATCCTTGGTGACTTCGACCATAGTGATTCCTGGCCTCTTCGCCTGGCTTCTGGATGCCTCGATCATGTTCACCTCTGAAGGTTCAGCATAATGGGCTTCAGCCTGCAAAGGGTTAGAGTCCACAGTTATGGGGGTCTTGTCAGCAAATTTCAGCCTCCCTTCTTCGATAGCGTCTTGCACGAGATTCCTGAAAAGAAAACATTGAGATGTTTTATGGCCCAGAAAATTATGATATTTACAAAAGCCTCTTTTCTTTCTTTGATCAAGAGGAGGCACTTTTACCCCTGGGGGTACTATCATTTGGCCATCTTTTACAAGTAAGTCGAAAATTTCATCACATTTTGTAATATCAAAACTGTAAATCTTTTTGGGGAACCTATCGTTGGTCCTTTCCGGACCAGTGGGATTTTTTCCACTTGAGGGGACTAGCAGTTTGCAAGAGTATGGTGGCCCTTGTTTTAGTTCTGCTAAATCGACCTCGCTTTCTTCGACGGTTATAGTTTCATCGAAGGTTTCTGGATCTTCATCATCCATTTCGACATACGCTATCCTTTCTCTTTTATGAGTTTTTGTCGCCTTGGCTTTTTCAGCTTTAAGGCGTTCTACCTGTCGAACTCTATCGGCCAATTGGGCCATGTCTCTCAGGTATTGAGTGTCTAATTTCTTCCTAATGGAATAATCTAAGCCCCCTGCGGCTATTTCGACTAACTCATGTTCTGGCACTTGCGTAAAGCATCTTGCTTTGAGCAACCTAAACCTATTTAGATATTCGTCTATAGGTTCAGTGAAACGTCTCTTTACACTGGCCAATTCTTTCAGGCTTATCTTGGTTTGTCCCATGTAGAATTGCTCATGGAACAATCTCTCCAACTGGGTCCAATGATGGATCGAATTGGGGGGAGAGTTATGAACCAAGTAAACGCGTTCTTTGTTAAAGAACTTGGGAAATACTTAATCCTCAGGTTTTCGTTGTTTGAAATATCTCCTGCTTCGATCAAGTATCTCGCCACATGTTCGACAGTAGATTTTGTCGTGTCCCCTGAGAATTTAGTGAACTTAGGGACTTTACATCTAGGAGGTAAGTCTGTTTGTAACACATATTCTGACAGTGGGGATGTGAAGTTGGGCCTACGAAAGCCCATATTCATCCCATTTTGCGTCATGATTCTTTCGATCATGGCTGCCAGGTTATTTTCCAAACCCATGTTCTGGTATTGGATGTGCTGAACTACTTCGTCAGCATTTTGGTTTCTGTTGACCATCCTTACCTCTGGGGCTATGACCCTAGGTTCTTCGACCCCGGGTTGCTCCAATCGCGCCCTAAGGTTTTCTTCGACAGGCTGCTGGACTTGGTTAATAGTGGTTTCTTCCTCTAAAAGTATACTTTGGTTTCCCCTTATTTGCGCCCTTTGGGGCTGTCGAATAGGTTGGGGTACCCCAAAGAAATCAGCCAGACGCGCCATTTGCGCTGTCATCTGCTGATTCGACTGGGTGGTGTTTTGTATTAGAGGGTTCAACATTGAACTTAAAGTTTGTGCCAACATTTGAACCATATCGTGGTTGCTTTCGTCCATTTGTTGCCTCGAGACTGTTGTCGGGGCATTTGTAAGGCCATGCGCTACTTGGGACGTTCCTCCTAAGAGTTGGGTCCTATTTCTGTTCGCCATACCAACGCCAGAACCTTGGAGTGGCGAAGAAGCGCTCACTAAAGGGTCTGAAAAAGTGGACGCAGCGTTCGTCAGGCTAGCCAATTCATACGTTGGCATGCCATAGAGTGGTTCTCGATTTGGACCGCCTGTCATAAATCCTGGGGGAACATAAGGTCTAGTTCCTGGATTTCCCCTTGGTGGGGAAGTTCCCAAAGGCGCTCTGGGGCCAGTGAACGGAGGTAATAGCCCTGTTTGTGTGACTGTTACTGCTGGTGTTGAACCAGCGGTTATCGCTTCACTTACGGTTGGGATAACCGTTGTTCCCACATTCGTATGTGGGATTTCGCCATTGTTTGGCGGATTCGCCATCGCTTCTCTTCTTCTGGCAGTATTGGTATTGTTAGTGTATATTCTACCACTTCTCAATAACATTCAATACTTCTCGAAAAAGATGATATTCTGTATAAATACGGTTAACCTTCAAAATCAACACAAGGTCCCACCAGGTGTGCCAATTTGTTTACCGTGGAAATTGGTAAACAACCGCTGATCCTCCAAAAGGTTACTTATTTGGTGACTCGCAGGATCGATCAGATTGATCCTAAGACATGGTTGATTTTTGGGGTTTTGACTAAGTTTAATGATGGTTAAATGACAAGAAAATAAAGACGCTTTATGTAAATTACATGAAGGAAAAAACTTGGTAGAATAAAAGAAAGCTTTAAGTAAAGGCTTCGACTGGGAAAAGTAAATGAAAAGCAATAAAGTTCTGGAAAATAAATGACTTTGATTAATTAAAATGGTGTTTCACACATACATTCTCAACAATTCTTTCGCTCACACTGGGTACTTGAATCTATATGAGTGACTTGTATATAATTGTGAACACACGCGAAAAACTACGTGAACAACTAGTATTTATACTAAATACATCTCAAGTAACCGTCGGGCAGTTATGCTGCTTCGAGATGACTCCACTTGGCATGCTCACAGCATTCGACGCTCCTGATCTTGGCACGTTGCACTTGGTAACCGCCGGGAACTGTTTTCCCTCCAAACATTTGAATATCAAACCGTTCCACTCTGAGCGTCGAATACCTCTATCGAGAAGCACCTTCGACGTCGAAGGCAACAGGATTCTTACTTAGAAGAAATTCTCCAAGTACCTTGCCATCTTCTGATGAGCATTTCGACAGAATCAGCTGATCGAAACCGTCCCTCATGATTAATGGTTTATATTAATAAAAACAAGGGTGTCGAGTTTAGGAGCCAACAATATGTAGAAGATATATAGATTCATTTAGGATTCTTCATTGTTGTTGTTTGTAGAGAATATAATAGCTCTAGAAGATAACAGTATGTACATTTGGTGCATATTTATTGGTTTATAAAGTTGTATATGTAAATATTTAAATTTATGTATATATAAATTATTGAATTCTTTAAGTTGTATCTCATTTATGTATATGTAAATTGTTGGCTTAAAGTTGTATATATAAATATGTAAATTTGGTGCATACTTATTGGATTGAAGCTTCAAAATTATAAAATATGGTGCAAATTTAAAAGGCAGCGCTTAAATTTTAAGTGATTATGTGTACAGGACGCTTAAAATATAAGCCGAATATATTAAAAAATCGATGAATATTAGACAGCGCTTTAAACCAAAAAGTGCTGCCTGTGATGGGGAATAGAAAGCGCTTGTGAAATAACAAGTGTTGCTTTAAAGGGGACTTTAGAAAGCGCTTCAAAATAAAGCGCTACCTAAAATATAAAAAAAAAAGAGAAAAAAAATACATTAGACAGCGCTTTCTGAAGCGTTGTCTAAAGTGAAAGCGCTGCTATAAGCACACTATAGAAAGCGCTTATAATGTTAAAAGCGCTGCCTATAAAGGCATTTAGAAAGCACTTATTCAATAAAGTGTTGTCTAAAGTCTATATTAAGCAGCGCTTTCACATAGACAAAAAGCGTTGTCTATGGTTACAACAGGGTAGGAATAAGCAGCACTTATAAGCGCTGTCTAAGACAAAAAAAGTGTTGTCTATTCCCTTATATGGCGTAGTGAAGGTTGCTTCTAATTCAAACATAACTCTAATATAACTCACCTTCGCCATATGTGAGGAAATTTCTTCAAAGTCAATACTTTTCATAATTGAAATCTTTCAGAACCAATCTTGCTTTGTATTTTAGTTGGAATTAATTCTCTTCAGATTTTATCTTGTATACTTATTTGTCCTTGAATGCTCTTCTGCCCTTAGGCAATTTCACCTAATCAAATGTGTAATTCTCGTGCAAGAAATGCATCTCTTCTTGTATGACCTTCAACCACTATATTTACCAACATTTGAAATGACCTCTTGGTAGTGTTTAGACTCTCCGCTATTAGTGATATCACTTACTACTCCCGTGGAGAATATCTTTGAAAAATTAGATACTCTCTAGTAGATATTCTCAACTCAAGCTCAATCGATGGCTCGGATGGAACCTCTTCAACGGACCCATCATAATGAGAATTTTGGTCATTAGTTAAATTATCATCATTATTTATACATCTCCCTCATCTACAAAAAAAAAAATTATTAGAAAGTTTAAGCACAACATTCTAACATCAAATTTTGCCTTCTCGACATTATCAAAATTTTAAATAATTCGATCTTCAACAAATTCATGAAAGAAAATTAATATATAAGAATATTTGCCGTTGATTTCTCCATAGTATTCTAATGATTCAATAAACCCTCAAAGCTAATAGTTTTTTACCAATTGGAAGCAAAACATATAACTTATGCTTTTCTTGTCACTGTCCTTTCTTGTCAAGGATTTGATTCCAAGCCAATATGAATGAGCACAAGGAGAGGCAGATGAGTTACATTAACAATCTCATAAAGGTGTTACTTACCCATCAAATGTCACAATGTTTAATATTTCAAACATGTGTTTTTCTAAAGCCAAACCGTACATGCAGCCTCAGTTGCTTATGTAGTACAACACTTTGTGCCAATTGGTCGTTGTCTCAATCACAAAAATATGAGTTTGCAAGCAAACAAAAAAGGCTGCTACCTTCATGAAAAGGAAATTAAATGGTTACTTTACTCGTAGCATTGTGAGATTAAATCATATCTAATATAATAGCAATTTTAGTTGGTTTTAGAATTTGGTTAACTTCTTGATATTTTAATAGACTTCATCATATAATTAACAATACTTTAGTTTTCTAGTATATAGTCATGGAATCTTAACCTTACCTAACATTTTCATGACAAATTCATATGTCACCTAATTTAGCTAATACTTTAAAATAAAATTTGACATTTTCATGACAATTTCAATGTCATTGTGAAATAATATTTTAAAAATTGAGTCGAAAATTAAACTATTAGTTTGGTCATGATTCAACTAAAAATAAAAAATAAAATATCACATATTTTTATTATATCGGGTTCAAAATAAAATTTCTGCAATTGTGTGTGAGTTTAAGTTGATTATTTTTATCATTTTGTCTATTTCGAAGGGAAAAAATTACAAATTTATTTTGAAATTCATAAACTAGACTCAATTATTAATTATTAAGGTGAAGCATTATGATCTTAACAAAGATACAAAGGAAAAAACTTAAAGAAAGGAAGGACCCATGGCCAACTATGAAAAAGCAATTGTTTCTAAAAATACTGGGAACATTAGTTTGTGGTGTCATATCAACCATGATAAAAAAAAAAATAACACTGTAATATGGGACACATGAGACATCACAAGTACATTTGATTCAAAATTTCACTGGGAATATCATAAAGGGGATCTGTAACTAATAAATTACATTGGTTTATTTCGAAAATTCCAAAGAAAAAAGTGATGCTTTGTATATATGAAATGAATGACATTGTTATTAGTTAGTGACATTGAAAGTGGTGACTCTATAGACATTAAGTTTTATCTCAATTAATAAATGTTTATGATGTTAAGTTGAATAACAACACTTAACTTTTAACTCGGAATATCATAATTATGTAAATTTTTAATTTGTAAGCTCCGATTTCCATTGATGAAAAGAAGATCATGCATCGAAAGTGATGATAAGGATCTCTCAAAATCAGTTGAGAACCAATTCTAAATGTTCAAATCAAAATAGAAAGAGCATAAAAGAAATTGGTGAGTGTCTTCAAATCCTATCACATATGGTAGTGGTTAATTTGAATATGCAAAGATGGTGAGTTTCTTCAAATATGAATATCAACTTGCTCATTAAATAAGTTGACAATGTGGACAAGTCTATATCCTATCACATAAACAACAATAGTGCAGCAACAAGACAAGGACCAAAGAGTTTCCTCAAAGATAATGCAAATCCGCCAATAGGTTTAAGAAATTCTGAATACCACACCTTTTTTATAAGACAAGTCCATTTTATATCAATACATTATTCTTAAATTGAAAAGTAAGCTATCATGCCTTAACCTATAGACATGAATATACCACTAAAAGCCAAATACAAGTAAAAAAAAAAATGTAGAGACACATGTGAGAAGACAATAATAAAGTCGTTGAATTAATTTAACGATTGATCATCGCAGATTTTAGATTAATTCGTTGTAGAATTTGAATATATATATATATATATATATATATATATATATATATATATATATATAATTTAAGAGAATTAATCATATCATCTATTTGTGTGGTTTGTCTAAATTAAGAATAAAATATATATAAATTTGATTCATAGAAATTGTTTACACTTAACCAAATTTCATTTGCTATCATCACAAATCACACGCATTCATGAAGTTAAATTATTGCGAATCATAAATTCAAATCGGACAACTTACACTCGATTCAACCATCACTAATGTTATGACCACATGAATGCGTGAATTTGTGACCTAAAAAGATAGAAATCGTTGTAGGACATAGAGATTCTAGATCCATAGTAAATTGTATAGTGCTCTACATAAGTTCCAATCAAAGTAGTATACAATACAAATCTTTCTCTCTCCGTCTCTCACTTTCTCACATTCACACAAATAGATGTCTTAAGTTTTAGGTCTCTCAATATTAAGACCTTGTAACTGTAAAATAGTCCTATATGTTTCTATACATAGCACTAAGCATTTATTGTTGTTACAACATTTACAACAAACTTCATCTCTCTTGCAGTTAAACCAAACTTAGATAACAACAATACTAAGCTTATACTTGCATTATATTTCCTATCACATGAGCTTCTAAAGCCATAACCATATCATCTCAAAAACTTGAATCTTCCAAGCCAACAAACTTCTATGGATACTACAAAACAAAAACATGAATCATCTTCTCAACTTGTACTTGATCTAAGTCTCTCTAGCAAAGATTCATGTGACGATGAATCAAAGCCGGAACTAAACCTCCTCAATTGTTTCCATGAAAATTTATTAGAAAGCTCGTCGGAATCAAGTCATGAAAATGAACTTGATCCAAGAGTTTTCTCATGCAACTACTGCCAAAGAAAATTCTACAGCTCGCAAGCTCTAGGAGGACACCAGAATGCTCATAAGCGCGAAAGAACTTTGGCGAGAAGAGGCTATACAACTAGCATGGCTTCTTCTCTTCCTTCTTACGGCTTATGTAACAAATCACTTGGAATTCAAGTGCATTCTATGATTAACAAACCTTCTTATCAAACACAAACACCCTTTTTTGGATTTTGTTCAAATGGACAGAATGGTTGGAAAAGACAGATTTTTGATTCACAGCCAGCAATCGGAAAGCCTCCATCTGGAAACTTTCATGCGAGGAATGAAACTGAACCATCTTTTGGCAGTGGCATTCAAAGGGTAGCTATGTTTCCTAAAAGTCTTGTGAATGAAGAATTTGGACTTGGAGGATACTTATTGGATAACAGCATTTCACATTTGAAGTCTAAACAAGAGAAGTTGCAGAAACTTGACTTATCCCTTAAGCTCTAAATATATTCTCCTCCTCCAACAGACTTGTCATTTGTTCGAATCCGAACAATCATTCATCAGACTTTACTTATCTCCCGGTTGAATTCTAGAAAACCGGAGCGTTGAGACCAAAAAAATAACACATTATTAGCTAAAGAGCTTTCAACTTTTCTTTTCTTCCTTCTTCACTTTTTTGTTTTCATGTATCTCTCTTGTTCAACTAGGTTTGAATGCATTTTGATTACTTACAAGAGGTTCTGATTTGCTGTTATTTGCTTTATGTTTTTGTCATAAAAATAAAATTACTTATTATTACTATATTTGATGAATTTCAAGAAATGATATGAAAGTAATAAAGGTTGATTGGTCTGCATGTGTCTATGATTCATCCAAAAACAAAGGCAGTTATATATATGATAAATTAGAAAGAAAAACAAACAAAAAGTAGAAAAAATAAGTGCTGATATCACTTGATAACTATTTTTTTAATATATTTAGGTCATGCTTTTACTTAGTTATCAACTAATATGAACTATAAATTTTTTTGGGTAAAATAAGTAATATACTCCAACTCATTTAGATTGATTTATTCATGAAAGGTTGAGATTTTTTGCTTTATCTTTAAGGCTTCCTTTAGAGGAGAAAAATCCAAAATGTATGAGCATCTTTTGTTCCCACAATTAAGAACTTGTCTAACACCAAATTTTAATATTAAATATGTGTCGGTGTCTTATATATATGTTTGTAAACAATATACAATTATTTTATGTTGGTATCACGTGTTAGGGTTGTGTATGTAATTCATGAAATGTAATACTACCAAATAGTTATTTAATTTAACTTCTTGCAAAGGAGTAAAAAAAATAGGAATAATTGAACAGCAAGGAGTAAAAAAAATAAATAGGAATGATTGAATTTGAAAGTGGACTAAATGTCAACCTAGGACTATTTGAATCAAGGTAGTACAAGATGTATGTCACATATATTGGGTGACAAAGATCTACTGTAGACATTTGAAAGTTAGTGAGTGTCATATTTTTAGTACTTTTTTGAAAATATTGGTCCACCAAAATGAATGAATATTTTAATGGTTGCAAATGTGTCACTAACTCCTACTTTAACCTACTTGTGGTTGGAGAAATGAACCATCTCTATTGGGATAAAAAAAATTGTGGGGTAAACCATGTGGAAATAAGCCAAATAACACTCAGATATGATATCAAAATCATATCATTTCAAAAGAAAAATTTTACCCTAATGTTTCTTAATAATTAGTTTTTTTAAAATAATTGTTGATTTATACAAATTGTCTACATTGCCAATTAAACAGTAAACCAACAATTTACATTTTTATAATTCAACTAACAAGTACAAATTAAATTACCCTACAATAATTAATTTATTGATCATTTCACACATAAAAAAAAATTTGTACGGGAATATGATATGTTCGGACAGTTTCGAATTTAAAATAGCTCACTTATCACAAGTAATTGGTGTTGAAGCGGTAAAACGGCAAGCAATAAAAGTTTTGGAAATATTTATCCGAAAATTTATCGTGTCCACGGAGATTGGTTATTGATTTGTCGTTCGACAATTTCTCGCGCTTATGAGTTTGGGAAAAGAATGATTTTGTTTATAAGGTGCGGGAATTAAAAGTTATAGACATAAAGAATTTCATTCTTCGATTAGTAAAGAACTCTCGAGTTTGTACTTAGTTTACCCTATCAAATACTTAAATTTATTATCCAGTTGCACTTAACCTTAATTACTCATCAATATCATCATGTATCGCTCACACAGAGGTCATTTCTAACGCAGAGTGAGATATCAACCGTATCGCTTTATGTCGACGATCTCTCAGCACAACATAAACAACACGAAGGCATTAAGAGTCGATACCTAAGTGATTACTAAGCCTCAATCTATCTCTAGAATCTAAGCCTAGTAGATATTCATCCTAAGTCTGGATTCAATATGTCCATCTCTGCAACATCTCAAACCCAAACCCTTAGCAAGCTAAAAAGGATAAACATCAATAAAGATTTATAAAGAATGTTTCATACAACACAATGAGCAGTAAATATACATATAATCAAGGTAAAGTTACATACAAGATCCAACAAATAATAGTTACAAAGAGAGGAAGAGGAGAGAAAACCAAATTTCCCACGGTGTCAACACGATCCATCAAGCTCCCGCCCCCGGATCATCCAATTGCAAACCACAAATGTTGTTTTCTAAGCTCTAAATATCAAAGAATGAAGGTGATGAAGTTTGGGAACAAATATCCCAAAAACCATAACCTAGAAAATGACTAAAATTTATTTTTATAAAACTATTCTCAGCAGACCGCGCTAAGCGGCCTCAGCGCGCTAAACGGGCTGCACAATATTTACACACTAAACTGACCTAAATCGCGCTAAGCGGACTTCAAAACTTTAGTTCTGCCAAAACAATAAACGCAAGCAGCGCACTACAAAATGCGTTGAGCGCCACTCGCGCTTAGCAGCCTCCTGCGCGCTAAGCGGGCTCTCCTAGACAGCAAGTCCCAAAACTGATCTTTTATTCAGGAAATGCGCATCTAGAGTTGTACCTTTAACACCTTATTCCTCGATGCTCCAAATATGCGACAAATACCTACAAAATAGACCAAAACTATCAAACGGTACACTATTTACATAAGAACACAATTATTCACAAAGTAAACGTATTTATAAACAAAGCGGGGAATTATTCAAAGAATATTAACAAAAGTATCAATAAGTGCAACAAAACTTATATACAGAATAGCTACAATTTGCACTTATCGGTGTGTTAAAATTTCACTGATAATTTTTTTAAAACAAAACACACACTCAGAAATATATATATATATATATATATATATATATATATATATATATATATATATATATATATATATAGAGAGAGAGAGAGAGAGAGAAACTATTGGATCAAAATTCTAGTGTCGAGACACTACGCCACATAAGGAAATAGACATCGCTTATAAACGCTGCCTATTTCTGCGCTGCTGTAAGTAAAGACAACGCTTTTTGTCTATGTGAAAGTGCTACTTAATGTAGCTTTTATACAGTGCTTTCTAAAGGCCCTTATAGACAGCGCATGTATCTTATCATAGCTCATGCCAATAGAGCATAGCATTTTTTTGGCATCATAGGTTCGATTAGGAAGAACATTATCCTCCGGAAGCATATCTTCCATAAGGACTAATAACTCTGAAACTTTTATCCGACCATCCATTGTCCGTCTTTAAGTTGTACAACTTTAATACCATAGACAGTCTTGTGAATTTAGTGCAACCTTTATACAACGGTCTCTCTGCATCGCTTACCAACCTCTCAAACATTTTTGGACAATCCTGAAGATCTTCTTCAAGTGCTTCTGCAATCTCTTCGACACGATCATAATCGTATGTATATGTGCCATTATCGTCTGAAGTATATGTCATATTATCCCCCGGTTCAATATTCCTGTTACTTTTCTCACCATGAAATATCCAACACGTATAACTTTGATCAATTCCATTCCTCAGTAAATGCGATTACAACCCAACTGCGTCAACCCGGCCCCCATAACAACAACCCAAGCAAGGACATTTCATTAGATTGGGGTTTCCGGCATGTTCAACAGCAAACTTAACAAATTCTAATACCCTATTCTCGTACTCTTTTGACATCGATTAGAAGACATCCATTTTTTATCCATGGTTTTACTACTAAGTAAGCTCAACAAAAACACTATAATTAATCACGCAGCTATAACAAAAGAACAACTAATTACCTGTAGAGAAGTCAGCAACTTTTGGAACCACACAGTGTAAGATTCTTGGAACGATCATAATTTTACTCTTCACAAGAGAAATCAGAGGTGCAACAACGACTATGAAATCGGGCAGCAGCTACACATAAATAATTAGGTTCACTAATTCTATTTCAAACATGTTTAAAAAAAATGGGTTTTGAGTGTATCTTGTAATATATTCATGAACCTCACTTTGTAAACTCCTAACTTGAGATGTCAATCAAACACTTGAAGTTATTTCCTGAAGCGATCCCTTGAAATTTCGTGAAACGAATCGATACGAATTAAGATATGAAAGTGTGGGCACTTGCACTATTGTTCTGGAAATTAACTAAAGTTCCTTTACAAATGAAATAAAATAGACGAATGATAGCCAACTATGACGTGTCAACCTACAAAAACATAGGACATATAGTAAACTAGAGAGTTTCGTAAACAAGGAGAATGCAAAATGCAACAGAAGAAAACCCAGGGGTCTAGGTTTCACAGAGGAATAAATTAAACAATACACCGATAAGAGAATAATATAAACGAACAACGGCGATGGAGTTAACAACGAGCAACAACAGCATAGCTATAACGAAAATTGAAAACAAAAACCCTAATAACTTGTGAGACTAGTCGTTCCAACATTAGATTTCACGCTACTTTTTTCCAAATTTTCCCATGTTTCTCTAGTTTCTTTCCTCTGTATATTTCATCTTTCACTCAATCGTTTTGTCTTCTATTTTTTATTCATGGGTAACAACAATAACAAATAACCCTTTCTGCTTTTCTTTAATATCACCTTTGTTTCTCTCTCGGTTCAGTGGCTAACAACAATAAAATCCTAGTTTCGCTCTCATGCTCGCGGTTATGACTCGACACAGAAATAATGACAAGCAACAATAACAACATACTCTTATGGCCCTATTTTAATTCTCACGATTTCAACAATATATACAACAACTACAACAATATATTTGAGGAAAAGAAAAGAGAACTTACTGATGTGTGTTGAAATAATGAATCGTGGAAGTTATGATCGTTGACAGAGCTAGTCTGACGGTTCTGGCGCTGCCTGATGATGAAACAATAACGAAAACTTACGAAAGTGTGTTGAAACAATGAATAGTTGAATTTATGAATCGTTGATGAATGAAGGTTGTAGAGAAATGTTTGTGAAATACATATTTGCGGCGCTGAGAAATGTTTTGAGAGAATAACGAAAACCTCTGAGTTTTAGGGTTTTCATTTTTTTAATTTAGAAATAAAATATTAATGACCTTAGGCGGCGCTTTGTAAAAAGTGCTTTCTGATGTATTTCCTTTAGCAGCGCTTTTTCGTTAAAAAGCGTTTTCTGATGTATGCCCTATATTAGCGTTTATATGAAGCGCTTTCTAAACACAACATTTAGTAGCGCTTTGTGGGTATGTATGGCCTTAAGCAGCGCTTCTTACAAGCGCTTTCTAAAGTAAGTCTTTAGCAGCTCTTTTTCTCAAATTTCTTTTAAAGCTATAGCAGTGCTTTCTAACGTAAGCCTTTAGCAGCGCTTTGGGCCTATGACAGCGCTTTCTACTGTTGGGCCTATAGCAGCGCTCTGAATTTAAGCAACACTTTCTAGCATTTTTATTTATTTCAATTTTAATTGATCTTAGGCAGCGCTTCCTAAAGTGTGGCTTAGGCAACGCTTCTTCTTAACTTTAGGCAACGCTTTTTTATAAAGCGATGTCTAATGTATATAGTTTTAAATTTTAAAATTTTATCGCGACATATAACAGCGCTTTGGTTTAGAAGCGTTTTCTAAAGTGTGCTGCCTAAAAACAGTTTTGGCATAGTGAGATATCGACATGAAAAGTTTATTGGTTCGACAAGGTTCAAGCATGTCGTCGAAGTCTGCTCACATGTTGTAGTCGAAGTCTTTTCAAGTATGCAGTAGTCGAAATGCTAGGTTTATTAGCATGTCGAATTGGACATGTTTGTTATGCCCAATTGTTTAAGCTAACTTGTAATGGGTCTGTGTGTAAAAACCCATTAATTTAATGTGTTAGTTTTCTTATAAATAGCATACTAGTCTCTCATCATTACAACACTACAAATTCTAATTAGGGTGAGTGGTCAGTGAATTTTGATGCACATTCTTCTATGATTGTACTTATGCATTTTCATGGTTTATTTAAATTATTTTTGTATTTTATAGTGTTTTTCTATTTTAGTTTATTTTTACTCTTATTTGATTTTCGCACTTTATTTTCAGCATTAGCAGTCTGCACGAATAAATTCATAACTTGAGCTACGGGAGTTGGAATGAGGCGTGCTACCAGTCGTTGGAAAGCTAAGAGAAAGAGCTATGATGTTCATTCAGAAATCGAGAGCTGAATCGGACTGTAGCAGAGCCATAAAATTCGTTGAAGTTGCAGTATTTTATATTTAAGTTTTGGGTCATTTGTTTTGGGCCTAGGTTATGTTTTCGATCCAGTTGGGTTATGTACCGAATCCTTGTCCTTGTTATACCTAGAAGCCGCTACAGTAATTTCATTTTCACCTTTTCATTATTCAGAAAAAATACATTTTACTTTTACGATTGTGATGAGGAACTAAACATCCAGAGTCAATCTGTTGTAACTGCGTTTCCAACGCTTTGAGGTTTTTACTTTATCAATCAAATTCGTTCTCTTCCAATACTATTTTGTGATTTACATTTGCTTAATTTGTATTACATAAAATTGTTTTGATTAAATTCGTATGATTGGATCCCTAACGTTTATTCGTTGTTACGTCGCTTTGTCGTTAATACGCGTTTGTAATTCGTGTTTGCTTAATTCACGGAGGCTTAATCCATTTGCTTAATTCGGAATAGGAATCCAATCTATTTGTATTTGTTGCGCTTAACAATAGGTATAGAAATCGAATAGAGATCGATTCCTCTTAGGAAATTGTTTAGCTAAAAATCAATGATTAGCAGAAAACCGAACAGTAGATTGGCTTACTTCTATAATCACTTGTTTTAAATCGCTTATTTTCTCTGTGTTTTCTGAATTGAAAACCTAAAACCAAAACCCCCTCATTCATTTATTTTTTATTAATACAAACAAGAATCCTTGTGAGACGATTCGAGTCACATTGTCGTTGTACTACGTTTTTAAAAATACTCATTTTGATCTGTGCGCGACAGCGGATCAAATTGGCGCCGTTGTCGGGGATTCTTGTTGTTATTAATTAATACTTTAGTCATATGTATAGTATTCTTGCTATTTTTTCTTTTTTTTTTGTTGTGTTTGTTGATTTTCAGGGTTGCAACTTTGGTTGCAGTACAGTTTTTCAGCCTATCAGGTAAGTTTGAAACCTACTGTTTCGATTTGCTCCGAATTTTTTCCAGAAGTTCTAAAAAAAATTGATGAACAGTACTCCTTTAGAATAAAATTCTAAAAAATTTCGGTCCTCAAAATCGCAAAGTCCTCTTTTTTCTATTTTTAATTAATTTTTTATTGTTTTCACAAAGTCGAAAAAATTCAAAAAAATTATCAAAATTCTTATTTTACTTCATTAAATTAACTTCGATGTTTTTATATTTTTTTGAATTTATTTTCATCATTTTCTCTCTTTCTATTTGTTTCTGCCTGTTTGAGACATAATTGATATTTCTGTGTTTGTTGATAACATGACTGAACAAAGAACTTTGAGGTAGTTGGTTTCCCCTGATATGAACTATAATAGTTTATGTTTGACTATTCTACTGTTGATGTACCTTCTGAATTGAAATTTGATTTAATACACTTGTTGTCAAAGTTTAATGGTCCTGCAGGTGAGGATCCACATAAGAATCTGAAGGAATTTAAGGTTGTGTGCTCTGCACCTTCAAAGCCTTCACTAGAGGATATTGTCAAGCAAATTGCTGCAAATAATCTCTAGTTTGGACAATAAATAGATTCTACTCTTCAGACTTTGCAAACACAGATTGAACAGATTGCCTCTTTGATGAATATCATGCAACAAGCTCAAGGATCTAACCAACAACCCTTGGAAGAGAATTCTGTTTTTCCAATAGAGTTACTTTCTGAGACTGTTAAGGATACTTGTACTGATTTTCCATCATTATCTGATTTTGATGATGTTTACTCTTGTGATGTTTGTACTGATATTAAAATTTGCTCTGTTTGTGCTGAAATTGAGGCCGCCTTGCAAGTTGATATTTTTACTGCAGATGAGGTTGCAAATGAAGTTGTTCATGTTGAAGAAGCTCTCGACACCCCGGATGCCCGGAGCAAACCATCTATCGAACAACTACATTCCCAAGAGCTAAAACCACTTCCTGACAATCTAAAATATGCTTATTTAGAAATGAATGAAAAGCTACAAGTTATAATTTCTCCTAACCTTAACTTTGATTAAGAAAATAAGTTTTTGCAGGTTTTAAAGAAGCATAAGAAGACGATTGGGTGGACTTTGGCCGACATTCCTGATATTAGCCCATCCATGATTTTGCATAGGGTCTCAATTGAAGTGGAAGATGAAACAAAAGTAGTGAGGCAACCCCTTAATCTTTTGATCTTTGGTGTTGTGGAAAAGAAGATCACATGCCCATTCGACACTTTTACTTATCAAAGGTTATTCTTTGATCTTGAAATAAAAGGCGAAGACACTAATAAAAATTTCAAGTTCAATGGACATTACCCAAAGCTACTCCATGAGAGTCCCACTTTGGAAGAAGAGAATGTAGAAGATCTCTCTTTGGAAAAGGCTGCTTATGTGATCACTTATCCTCCTTGACTATTCGGATGTGTTCTTTCCTTTCTCTCACTCTTATTTAATAGTTATGTCATTTCATTGAGAACAATGCATGTTTAAAGTGTGGGGGAGGAAATCCTTTATTTTATTTGCTTTTGTTCTCTCTTTTCTTGTTTTATTTTCAGTTATAAAAAAAAAATATATGCATCTTTTTGAAAGTTTTGGGTTATAGATTAATCTGAGGTTAGTTGTGGAGACTTCGGAAAAATTCACAAGATTGGTATCGTCTTAACACTGTAAGTCTCATGCATATGGAAGTTAATTTGAATTTTTATTATGATGTAGCCTTGAATTCTCATCTTTTAATAGCTTTTGAGTAGTTTATTTCAGCAGTCAGCACCATCTCACACGCACTCTACGCAGGGAAGCCGATGAAAATAAGTGAGTGATCCAAGTTTATTTGAAAGAAAAAAAAGAAAGAAAAATGAATGTGTCTTCTAAGTTTGGTGACCCTCACCCGGTCACTTAACCCAACGGTCATAGAACCTATAAACAAAGTTGATAATAAGACTCGTTGTTAGTTGGTTCAGCGGTTTCTGGTGCTGAACTTGGTAGGGATGATTACGGTTCGACTCCCCGCAACTACAACTGAGTAAGCAAATGGTTATGCCATGTAAGTACCAGAACCCTGTGCAAAAAGGATCAGAGTCACTAATCGGTCGCCTTGCTATGAGTGTGTGGAGATAACGGGCTTAATGTGATTGCACCTGAATGAAAAATAGTAAGAAGAAGGATGAGTAAGTTAGTATTTGGCATAATAATATAATTCGAATTGGTTTGTATATTCAAGAGACAAGATTAGTGTTCTTAAGATATCCTTAGTGTGCAAGATTAGTATCTATTGATGCAATCTTAACCGAAGAAGATTTTGTAGCCTAGAATGAGTAGATGATGATGCTGTTGTGTTTCTTTTGATTTTATTTTGCTCGGAGTGCAAAAGTTCAAGTGTGGGGGAATTTGATCAGTGCATTTTGATGCACATTCATCCATGATTGTACTTATGCATTTTCATGGTTTGTTTAGCTTGTAGTTGTTTAGGTATTGGCTTGCATTTTTGGTAAAACCCAAGTGTTTGTGTGAATGTCATGACTGATGTCATAACATTCTAGTTTAGTTTGTACTGATTCATTAGGTACCTTTGCAGAAAAATATTGTCATTCAGGTACTGATGTTTATAAGTGTGTATCTGAGCATTTTGCAAAATGATCACATTTTCCTAAATCAGTAGACAGGTTTCTCAGATGTCATAACAGATGTTAAGACATCCTGTACTGAACTAACAGGTATGCAGGTTGGTTAAATTCTGAGTTTTTTCAGGAAAATAACTCAGTCTTTCCAGAACAGAATCCTGCGTTTTCTTTAGGTTAACCTAGCTCAACCCTAACCTGGTTAATAAAGTCCTTGACCTAGTCTTAAGGTCAAACGGATTTAACCCTAGGTTTTTGTGGAAACCCTAACTGAAGTTGCAGCTGCTATATATTCAACAGAGCTGCTGTTTTGCAAGGAATCCCTTTTTGGTCAGAAGATCATTTGTAAACTGTATAGGTTTAATTATTGTACTCCAAGCAATTATCATTGTGATAAGTGACTTGGAATAGGTTTTTAATTGTAAGGGTTGTGTAGCACTCAAAGCTTTGAAGCAAGAGTGTTTGAATGTTTCTTGACTAAAGCTGTGAAGCAGAGTCAAGTTAAGTGTGTGTATCACTCAAAGCTGTGAAGCAAGAGTGGTTGTGTTGCTTGATTAAAAAGCTGTGAAGCTTAATCAAGTGTATGTTTTTGAAGAGTGTCTTCATCAATTCATTAGTCAAATTGTTTTATGTATCACTGCTGTGATTGAGGGGGAGTGAGTAGGAACTCTGGTTTAAGTTGTACTTAGATTGAAATTGCATTGGGTAGGTCTTAAGTGAAGGAGATAAACTGGTTGGTTTATTCCTGAATTAACATCTCTTATAGTGGATTTCCTCCCTGGCTTGGTAGCCCCCAGAGTAGGTGTTGTTGCACATTGAACTGGGTAAACAATTGACTGTGTTCTTTACTGTTTTTGTATTTACTGTCTTATAGAAAGTCAGATACGGTGTCATAACATTAAACGTGACATTGAGTATCTGCAGCCAGAATTTCAATTGGTATCAGAGCAGGCACCTTGCCTGTATTACTGGGTGAGATCTAGGGATATCACTTTCTGGCACTATGGACAAAGAAGGAGTTTTTGGAAATAGACCACCCATTCTGGATGGAACTAATTATGACTACTGGAAACCTCGTATGATTGCCTTCTTAAAATCTTTGGACAAAAAGGCTTGGAGAGCTGCTGACAAAGGATGGATCCATCCCACCATAACTGAGAAAGATGGGACAATCAGTCTGAAGCCTGAGGAAGATTGGAGTAAAGAAGAAGATGAGTTAGCCCTGGGAAATTCCAAAGCTTTAAATGCCTTGTTCAATGGAATTGATAGAAACATTTTCAGACTAGTACATCAATATGAACTGGCCAAGAAAGTTTGGGACACTCTCAAAACTACTCATGAGGGCACTTCCAAAGTAAAAATGTCAAGGCTTCAGATGTTGACTACCAAGTTTGAGAATCTAAAAATGATGGAAGATGAAACCATTCATGAGTTTCACATGAACATCTTGGAGATTGCCAACACCTCAGGAGCACTGGGAGAAAAGATGTCAGAAGAAAAACTGGTGAGGAAGATTCTCAGATCCTTGCCTAAAAGATTTGCAATGAAGGTAACTGCCATAGAGGAAGCCCAGGACATCAGCAAGTTGAAAGTGGATGAACTTATTGGGTCTCTTCAGACTTTTGAGATGGGGATCACTGATAATGGTGACAAGAAGAACAAAAGCATAGCACTTGTATCCAACACTGATGTTGAAAACAAGGAGGATGAAGAAGAAAATATTTCAGAAGCTATTGCCATGCTTGGAAGACAGTTCAACAAGCTCATCAAAAGAATGGATCCAAAGTCAAGGTCTAATGTTCATAACATTCCCTCTGACATTGACAGTTCCAGCAGAAGACCAAGGTCAGAAGAAAAGGGAAACCAAGGCAGAGGTATTCAATGCCATGGCTGTGAAGGATATGGACATATTCGAGCTGAATGTCCTACCTTTCTTAAGAAACAAAAGAAAGGAATGACTGTTACTTGGTCTGACTATGATTCAGAAAGTAATTCTGAAGAAGAATCTGCCAAACTAGTTACTGCTCTAACTAGTGTTTGTACCTCTGAAAGTGACACTAGTGATGAAGAAGTGACATTTGAAGAACTGGCTGATACCTACAAGAAATTGTGTATCAGAAGTGCTGAAGTCTGTGTGCAGAATGAGAAACAATCAAAACTCATTATAAAGCTGGAGGCTGAAAAAAGGGCAGATCTTGAAACTATAAGTCACCTAGAAGGGGAAGTTCAATTACTGAACTCACAACTGAACCAAATGACAAAATCTGTCAAGATGTTGACCAATGGATCAGATAAATTGGAAGAGATTCTTCAAGTTGGACAAAATGTGGGAAACAAATCTGGTCTAGGATTTGTGGAAGCTAAGAAATCTGGTGCAGACAAGAAGATCAGGCATGTTAAACAATTGTCAAAGCAGATGTCTCAACACAACTCTCAACATCAGAAATACATGAAGAAAAAATACCAAAGATGGAGATGTCATCATTGTGGGAGGTATGGACACATAAAGCCCTTCTGCTTCAAATTGCATGGATACCCTAATCAAAACTCTGGTGCTAAACCTAAGCCAAAAAGGGTACCACATACTCCTCATTGGAAGAAAAAGGTTACTGCTCTGATAGCCCATACTTCCCTGAGAGTGTCTGCAAAGGAAGGCTGGTACTTTGACAGTGGATGTTCCAGACACATGACTGGAATCAAAAATCTCCTCAATAATGTTAAGCCTCACACCACCAGTTTTGTGACCTTTGGAGATGGTGCTAAAGGTGAAATCAGAGGAGTTGGTAATTTGGACTGCCCTGGAGTTTCAAGTCTGAATAAAGTACTGCTGGTAAAAGGGCTGACTGCTAATCTCATTAGTATCAGTCAATTATGTGATCTAGAATTCAAGGTCAACTTCTCAAAATCTGAATGTCTAGTAATTAATGAAAAACTAGAAGTTGTAATGAGAGGAATCAGATCCAAAGATAACTGCTACTTGTGGCAGCCTGAGAACACTGATAACTCCACTATGTGTCCAATTACCAAAGAAGAAAAAGAGATGAAACTGTGGCAGCATAAGCTTGGTCATCTTCATCTAAGAAGAATGAAAAGAGCTATCTCTATGGAAGCAGTCAGAAGAACTCCAAAACTACAGGTTGATAATGTCTGTGATGTGGCAAATAAATTTGAAGAAGGATTTGTTGTCAGAACCATAAGTTATCTTGACAAGGATGTTGGAAATAACAAGTCTAATAAATTCTGTTTCCCTGAAGAAATGAGGCTTGAAGTCTCCTCTCCTATAACTCTCCATCAAAATGGACTGGACAAAAAGAAAATCATTCAAGAATCAACCAGAACTATGATTCATATCAAAAGAATGCCTTCCCAACTCTGTGCGGAAATAGTTGCTGCAAGGAATAACTGTTCTCAAAATATCTGGTCAAAACAGATGCTCACTGAGTATAATGTCTCACAAGATGTTGTGACATTGTGTTGTGACAATCTGAATACAATCAATATTTCCTTGAACCCTATTCAGCATAACAGGAACAAGCACATTGACTTTGTAGAGAAGAAGTCATTTAAACTGGAACATGGTATCTTTAAGCTTCAGCTGACTGATTCTTCTACCAATGCTCTTGTTGGAAATAAACTTGAAAACTTGAGGGGCAGGTTGGGTATTTACCAACATGAGAAATTATAGCAATTAATTTTGCTTAAAACAAGGGTTGAAGGAGTTAATTTTATTAAGTCTATTTTTAGTGGGTTAATCATATGCTTTCCCAATTCTTTCAAAATCCGTAAGAAGTTGAAAAGACTCTCTTTTGCCTCCTACCTCTCTCGTCTTTGCAACCTGTTCCCTCCTCTCAATCAAAGATTTTTCTCAAATTGCTACTGGTACTCAAAGTCAATCAAAATGTCTCAGACATCATCTTCAACCAAGGCGACTTCATCATCCTCATCATCTTCATCATCTGACCAAGACTCTAGAGCAATCACCACATGCATAGAATCTGAAGTTCTTGAGGTCACTCCTCTCAGAGAGATGGCAACTGACCCAGCCAAAGTCAAAAAGCTAAGAACTAGACATGCAGGAAGAGCTCAAGCTGCAGCCTCTGGTAATCATTCTCATCCTTCTTCTTCTGTACCAAATAGAGAAGGATCAGTTCAAGTTCATCAAGCTATTTCTAGGCTTGTTACTAGTATACTAAGCGGAAACCAACCTGTACCGGGGATTTCTGTCCCTTTAAATCAATCAGAAAGCCCAAATGTGGACGTCTCTGAGAATGTAGATGTCTCTGAGAATGTTGTGACACAAAATGACAACATTCAGAACCCTTCAGAAAAGGCTGCTGATCCACCTATCATTGATGTGGATGAGGATTACTCAGATAATGATCTGATTGCTAATGTAAACCCTAGCATAGCTAGGAGATTGATGAAAAGAAAGGGTAATCAGAATGATGCAAAATGTGTGTCCAAAGATAAACCTGTTGTTAAGAAATCCAAGGCTGAAGGCATGGCTGAGAAAAGTATTCAGACAAAAGGGAAGAAGGCCCAGGTGCATACTGCTAGACAACCAATTTCAAAGAAGAGAAAAGAACCTGAATCTTCTGATTCTGATGAGGAATCAGAATTTGAGATTGATGCTGAAGAAATTCCTATCAGAAGGAAGCTCCCCTCCAGCAAAATTGCTAGAGTGCCTGAAGTCCCAACAGACAACATCTCTTTTCATCATCCTGACAATGCAAACAGATGGAAGTATGTTTGCTTAAAGAGAATAGCTTTAGAAAGAGAACTCAACAATGATGCCTTGGAGTGCAAAGACATCATGGACCTAATCAAGAATGCTGGACTGATGAAGACAGTGATAAAATTTAACAAGTGTTATGAAAATCTGGTCAAGGAGTTTGTAGTGAATTTGTCTAATGATTGTGCTGATGGAAGGTCAGCTGACTTTGAAAGTGTTTTTGTTAGAGGAAGAAGGGTCAAGTTCTCTCCATCAGAAATTAACAAATTTCTTGGAAGAACAAATGAGGATTGTCCTGATCTGGAGGCCACTGACAATGAAGTTTGTCAAACCATCACAGCCAGGCAAGTGAAGTGCTGGCCCTTGAAAGGCAAGCTGAATGCCAGCAAACTCAGCATGAAATTTGCCATCCTGCACAAGGTTGGTGCAGCCAACTGGGTGCCTACAAATCATAAATCAACTATCTCCACAGGATTGGGGAGATTTATTTATGTTGTGGGAACCAAGACTGCTTTTGACTATGGCAGGTACATCTTTGAACAAACCTTAAAACATGCTAGTAGTTATGCTGTCAAAGGACCAATCGCCTTTCCCTCCCTCCTTTGTGGAATTATCCTTGCACAATACCCTGATATCCTGGTGGCAAGAGATACAGCCTGCAAAAGAGCTCCTGCCCTTGGGTTGCACTACAAACTGTTTCAGGGATCTCATGCTCCAGATATTGTCATAACATCAGCTGAGACATCGTCTGTGAAGACCCAGTCCAAGACATCTGATGTCATAGCTGTTTTAAAAGAGACCTGCAAAGAGCTGGAAGCTAGGAAAAAGACCCTAGAAATCCTAATTGCCAGGTTAGAAAAGGAGGAAGCTGAAGGAAACAGAAGGGAAGAAGGTGTAGAAGCTGAAGGTCATCTCAACATTAGCTCCTCTGAGTCTGATGACAGTGCTTAAAGGTTGGTTGCTGTTTGGTGGTGTTGCTGGTTGGTGCTGATATCTGGTGGAGTTTGGAAGTGTGTTCAGTTTTTTTTCTGCTGCTGCTCTTATTATTTGTTTTGGATAACTGTATAATCTTTATGAACATGTATCTTTGGCCCATTTGTGGCTAAAGAGGGGGAGAATATTTTGGTACTTACTTAATTAGTACTTGCTCAATTAGACATTCTATTTTTCTGCAGTCATTTCTTTCTGCTGCTATCTATCTCTGATTGCTTAGGGTCTTTAGCCAAAAATCTGCCAAAGGGGGAGTTTGTAGTTGTTTAGGTATTGACTTGCATTTTTGGTAAAACCCAAGTGTTTGTGTGAATGTCATGACTGATGTCATAACATTCTAGTTTAGTTTGTACTGATTCATTAGGTACCTTTGCAGAAAAATATTGTCATTCAGGTACTGATGTTTATAAGTGTGTATCTGAGCATTTTGCAAAATGATCACATTTTCCTAAATCAGTAGACAGGTTTCTCATATGTCATAACAGATGTTAAGACATCCTGTTCTGAACTAACAGGTATGCAGGTTGGTTAAATTCTGAGTTTTTTCAGGAAAATAACTCAGTCTTTCCAGAACAGAATCCTGCGTTTTCTTTGGGTTAACCTAGCTCAACCCTAACCTGGTTAATAAAGTCTTTGACCTAGTCTTAAGGTCAAACGGATTTAACCCTAGGTTTTTGTGGAAACCCTAACTGAAGTTGCAGCTGCTATATATTCAACAGAGCTGCTGTTTTGCAAGGAATCCCTTTTTGGTCAGAAGATCATTTGTAAAATGTATAGGTTTAATTATTGTACTTCAAGCAATTATCATTGTGATAAGTGACTTGGAATAGGTTTTTAATTGTAAGGGTTGTGTAGCACTCAAAGCTTTGAAGCAAGAGTGTTTGAATGTTTCTTGACTAAAGCTGTGAAGCAGAGTCAAGTTAAGTGTGTGTATCACTCAAAGCTGTGAAGCAAGAGTGGTTGTGTTGCTTGATTAAAAAGCTGTGAAGCTTAATCAAGTGTATGTTTTTGAAGAGTGTCTTCATCAATTCATTAGTCAAATTGTTTTATGTATCACTGCTGTGATTGAGGGGGAGTGAGTAGGAACTCTGGTTTAAGTTGTACTTAGATTGAAATTGCATTGGGTAGGTCTTAAGTGAAGGAGATAAACTGGTTGGTTTATTCCTGAATTAACATCTCTTATAGTGGATTTCCTTCCTGGCTTGGTAGCCCTCAGAGTAGGTGTTGTTGCACACTGAACTGGGTAAACAATTGAATGTATTCTTTACTGTTTTTGTATTTACTGTCTTATAGAAAGTCAGATACGGTGTCATAACATTAAACGTGACATTGAGTATCTGCAGCCAGAATTTCATAGCTTATTTTTGTATTTTATAGTGTTTTTCTATTTTAGTTTATTTCTAGTCTTATTTGATTTTCGCACTTTATTTTCAGCATTAGCAGTCTGCACGAATAAATTCATAACTTGAGCTACGGGAGTCGGAATGAGCCATGCTACCAGTCGGTGGAAAGCTAAGAGAAAGAGATATGATTTTCATTCAGAAATCAAGAGTTGAATCGGACTGTAGCGGGACATAAAATTTGTTGAAGTTGCAGCATTTTATATTTAAGTTTTGAGTCATTTGTTTTGGGCCTAGGTTATGTTTTCGACCCAGTTGGGTTATGAATTGAATCTGTGTCCTTGCTATACCTAGCAGCCGCTACAGTAATTTTGTTTTCAGCTTTTCATTATTTAGAAAAAAATACATTTTGCTTTTACGGGTGAAACTTGAAAGTTCGTACATGACCAAATCGCTGGTAAATCGATTCTACCTGAAGCAAGCTTTGTATTCAAGATGATTGAAGACAAATATTGGCTTAGCAGTTGGATATGTTCGACAAGCTTATTCTTGATCTTGAAAATATCGATGTCAAGATCGATGATAAAGATCAAACACTGTTGTTGTTGTTGTGTGCTTTGCCCATATCGCATGCGCACTTCAAAGAAACTCTCTTGCATGGAAGAGAGTCCATGACCTTTGAAGAAATTCAATTAGCCATGTATTCTAAGGACTTGAACGAACGAAAGGAGCATAAACCTTCGACGGTTGGTGAAGGTTTGTCCGTTAAGGGAAAATATTTGAAAAAGGATGACAAGTTCGACAAGAAGAAGGCTACAAGTCAGTATAAGTCTTATAGTTATTATGTATCTGGTTTTCGATGTTATCACTGTAAGAAGGAGTGTCATACAAGAAAAGTGTGTCTTGAACGCCTGAAAGATCATGGAGGTAAGGATAATGGCAACACAACCATTGTTCAAGATGATTTCGACTCATCTGATGCTCTTGTGGTTTCAAGCATCGACTCAAGAAAATAGTGGATTATGGGTTCAGGTTGCACTTGGCACATGAATCCAAACAAAGACTTGTTCGAGAAACTGTGTGATCAAGATGGTGGATCTGTATTGTTCAGAAACTACAAAGCTTGAAAGATTGCAAGTGTTAGATCTGTGAGATTCAAGCTCCATGATGACTCAATAAGGTTATTGACTAAAGTCAGGTATGTGCCTGATTTGAAGAGAAATTTGATTTCTCTTGATGAATTTGACAAGTAAGGATATGTTTTCTAAGGAGAGAAAGGTATCCTAAGAGTCATGAAGGGGTCGAAGGAAGTCTTGAGACATGTGAAGAAACAAGGCTTGTATACCCTTGAGACTGAAACTATAAGTGGTTCTGCAGATGCTACATTCACGAGACCTTTATCGAAGACAGAAATTTGGCACATGAGATTGGGCATGTCAGTGAAAGGGGTCTAGTCGAATTAGGGAAAAAACCTGCTTAGTGGAGACAAAGTCGAAAAACTGAAGTTTTGTGAACCAAATGTACTTGGAAAATCATGCAGAGTGAAGTTCAATAAAGGCAAACAAAGAATACATGGATCCCTTGATTATATTCATGCTGATTTTTGGGGGGCAGCAAGGTGTCCATCACATTCAGCAGCCAGGTATATTCTATCTATAATTGATGATTATTCTAGAAAGTTATGGATATTCATCTAGAAGACTAAGGATGAAATTTTTGAAAATTTCAACAGTTGGAAGACCCTGGTCAAAAATCAGACCGGCAGAAAGGTCAAGAGGTTGAGAACCGAGAATGGCCTTGAATTTTTCAATGAGGCGTTCGACAGATTTTGTGATGCCTCTGGTATTGCAAGGCACAGAATAGTGCAGATACTCCACAACAAAATGGTTTGGATGAAAGGTTTAATTAAACAATTTTGGAAAGAGATAAATGCATGTTAACTAGTGCTAGCTTAAAGAAGGTGTTTTTGGCTGAGGCTATTTCGACAGCAACATATCTGATAAACATATGTTCTTCGATTGCGTTAGATATGAAAACTCCTGAAGAAGTTTGGTCGGGACATCCACCAGATCTCGATAAATATAGATTATTTGGCTGCGTAGTCTATGCTCACATTAGGCAAGACAAGGTCGAACCTAGAACTCTGAGATGCATGTTCATAGGATACCCTGAAGGAGTCAAAGCTTATAGGCTATGGTGCCTAGAGCCAGGTCACGGGAGGTGTATCACCAGTCGAGATGCAGTTTTCAATGAAGTTGAGATGGCTTTCAAGAAAACTGATGATGTTGGTCGAAGTACAGAAATATCTGAAAAAGAGCTGGAACTGGAAGAGAATCATGTTGAGGTGGAGCATGTCGATGTTGAATTGCGTACCATAGATGAAGTCGAAGAAGAATCACAAGATGTTGTTCATATTGAAGAAGTTGAGGAAAATGTCGATGACTACCTGTTAGCAAGAGATAGGCCTAGAAGAATCATAAATCCACCTCAGAGACTTGGGTATGTAGATCTTATAGCTTATGCCTTAATCTCTACAAGTGAGGTTTTAGATGAAGAACCTAGAGACTATAAGGAATTTATGAGGAGTCGAAATAAGACTGAACGGCTGAAGGCCGTGGATGATGAGATGAAATCTCTTCATGATAACCATACTTTGGAATTGATCAAGAAACCTGTTGGAGCCAGGTTAGTCAGTTGTAAGTAGACTTTCAAAGTTAAGGAAGGAATCAAAGGAGTTATGTCGAAGAGATACAAGGCAAGATTGGTCGCAAGGAGTTTCACTCAGAAAGAAGGTGTTGACTTCAATGATGTGTTTTCTCCTGTTGTGAAGCACAAGTCCATTCGAATGTTACTTTCCATGGTGGCATAGTTCAACCTAGAACTGGAACAAATAGATGTGAAAATTGCTTTCTAGTATGGAGATCTAGATGAAACAATCCTGATGAAACAACCTGAAGGGTATGCAAAAAAGGGAAAGGAAGATTATGTCTGCAAGCTGAACAAATATTTATATGGACTGAAACAATCTCCTCGACAGTGGAATAGGAGATTCGACAAGTTCATGGCACATATAGTTTTTATTAGAATTCAGTTCGACCATTGTGTTAACTTCAAATTTTGACCAGAAAATTCATTTGTTATTTTGTTACTTTATGCAGATGATATTCTCATAAGCAACAATGTCGAAGATGTAATGAAGGTGAAGGTTGAACTCAATAAGGAGCTCAATATGAAGGATCTGGGAGATGCATCCAAGATTCTTGGGATTGATATCTGAAGAGATGGAAAGTAGTCGAAATTATGCTTATCTCAAGAGGCATACCTACAGAAGATTCTAAACAAGTTTGGCATGTCGAATTCAAAGCGTGTTGTGACTTCGAAAACCCCTCAATTCAAGCTGAGTATAGATCAGTGTCCTAGTACTAAGGTCGAAAGAACTTATATGAATAACATCCCATATTCTAACATAGTAGATTATTTGATGTATGTTATGGTTTGTACTAGACCCGACATAGCATATGCAGTAAGTCTTGTAAGCAGTACATGACGAATCCTGAAAAGATTCACTGACAAGTATTGAAGGGGATTCTAAGATACATAAATAGGACTCTGAGTAGAGTCCTAATTTATGGTGGAGTCATGGGTGAAGATAGTAAAGCAGTAATCGAAGGATATATCGACTCTGATTATACAAGTTGTATGGATTCCAAAAAATCTATTTCTAGATATGTGTTCACTATGTTTGGCACAACAATCAGTTGGAAAGCGACACTTCAGAAGGTTGTTACCTTATCAACCATTGAAGTTGAATATATTACCCTCAATGAAGTTGTGAAAGAAGTATTGTGACTTGGAGGTTTTTCTAAGGAGCTGAAACTTCAAGGTCAAGTTATCGCCATTAAATGTGATAGTGAAAACACAATACACCTGTCAAAGAATTCAGCCTATCATGAGCGAACCAAGCACATCGACGTGAGGCTGCATTTTGTCAAAATGGTAATCGAGCATGGAGAAGTCCAAGTGTTGAAGGTTTCAACATATCACAATGCTACTGATATGACCACTAAGACATTGCCAAATTGCAAAATTTTCCACTATATGCAGTTGATAAAGCTGCATGAAGAAAACTAGTGTATTCTCTTGATGTTTTAGAGTTTGTTCTAAGGTGGAGATTTGTGAAAATTATTAGATCGAAACTCTAGTGTCGAGATATCGACATGAAAAACTCATGGATTCAACAAGGTTCAAGCATATCGTCGAAGTCTGCTCACATGTTGTAGTCGAAGTCTGTTCAAGTATGCAGTAATCGAAATGCTAGGTTTTTTTAGCATGTCGAATTGGGCCTGTTTGTTATGTCCAATTGTTTAAGTTAGTTTGTTCCCTAAGTTAGCTTGTAATGGGTCTATCTGTAAAAGGTCATTAGTTTAGTGTGTTAATTTTCTTATAAATAGCATACGAGTCTCTCATCATTACAATACTGTGAATCCTAATTAGGGTGAGAGAGGTTATTTATTATTCTGTAACACTTATAATCTTATTTCAAAGAGAAAGTAAAGAATAACAGTTTATAATCAATTCATTGTGTTCTTGCTTTCCTTATTTCTGCCTTGAGGATTTCTTGTCATCAAGAAAACCTTTTATACTTTATTCTTGTTATTGTTTACAAAGAAGAATATATATATATATATATATATATATATATATATATATATATATATATATATATATATATATATATATATATATATATATATATAAAGAAGAATATGTTTGCTAGATTACCTTTGTTAAGTAATATTTATCAATATCATAAATGCAAAGTAGAATATTATTAAACTAAAAACGGTGCATGTAATATTACTTAAATGTACAATTGAAAAAATATAACTAATATAAAATTAAAAGTGATGTTTAATGTGGGATGAAGGGAGAATTAATTAAAATCTTGAACATTGATTTCTCAACTAATGATATCTTATATACACTTCAAACTTGTGTAGGTCCATATCGACACGAGGTTTACACTAATCTCATGCTAATCATGTAACGCAAATACTATTATGATTAAATTCAGTTCAAAAGCAACTGAAAGTCTAGTCATTATGATAGTTAATTAGCTCTGTAAGATCTAAGAATGTTTCCTAACATGGATTATGAGTTTGATATATTTTATTGCCATAAGCAGTACTTTAGTTGAGCTGTCTATTTTACTTGTGGTAGCATACCTAAGTCTTTCACCATTCATCCAATAAGATATTCATTTTGCCTCCTAACTAAGAAAGAATCACAAAAGAACAAACACGGGGAGCTATCATTTGAAGCAAAATATGCTTCTTGTTCATCAAGATTTTATATGAATAATCAAATTTGAGATTGTATGTCTTCATCTTCAATAATAGATAGTACATGAAACTTGAGTTTTAACATCAACGTCTTAGTTAGGCTAGTGAAACAGCGCATGTTTTTCTTATTCTATTCTACCAATACTTTGGTATCACTAGTTGTATCTAACAAAATAATACTATATCAAATGATAAATTTTAACAACTATTATTATATTATATTATATATAGTTCAGTGGGCTTTCAACAAAATAAGTCAAGTCATAATCACTTCATCTCTAATTCTCTAAAGAAACTCATGTCGGCAAAATTTATGGTTTAAGTTAATTTGAACATCCCTTCTCACCTTAACAAATATAGAAAGACAATAATTATATTAGATGTCTTTTTCTATGAAGACTTTTTTACTAGGATAAATTCACCTGAACCTAACTGGTTCTTTCAAGATTACTCCATTGACAAAACTGTAGTAAGGATTCATTATCTTTAAGCATATTACTAATCTTGTATACAATTCTACCATGCACCAAAACACTACAGGATTCAAGTTTGTGTTATTTAATACACCTTTGTTTGGTTATGGAAATTCACAACATGAAAATTATTGTTTTAAGAGACAGAAAATTGTTCTTAGCTATAACACACATATCCTTAATAATTCTAATGCATTTGTCATTCAGTCATTCAGAATATATGGCAGTTCAACAACAAATCATTGTACATTATTGATATTTTTTTCCGAAAATTAACATAAAAAATCATTTTATTGTATTATTTAAATAATGATTTCATAGGAGGTCTCGAATACATAATTATGATCTTTTAATAAAAAACGTTAAATAAAACATAGATTTAGAAAATGGGGTAGTTGTCTGAAAATGAAAATGGTTGTCGTCAGAGGATTGTCACAAGGATGAGGTCATGAGGTGATAGTTTTTTTAATGGAGAGGGTGTGAATGAAAATGGGGTGTATTGCGGATATAATTCAAGGTATTATGGGAAATTTTAAAAAATAATTAAAGGAGATTGTGAAAGAATCTCAAAAGAAGCATTTCCACGGATCCAGCCATACATGATTCTATGATCATGTGACAAGAAAGAATAGTTCATAAGTGAGATTATTTGAAGAAGTTCATGGCTGAAAAAACTAATAAATTATACTTCAAGGAAAAGTTATTTGATGTATGCAACTACGAGAAAAGAATCGCATCACCATTTTAATCAAATAAGATCGAAATGTAATTTGAGTTTATTCCACATTAGAGGTACAACACCAGCATAACAACAACAGAACAGAGTCTGATATTAAATCAAGGTTTTCTGTTTTGTCAATTAAATCAAGGTGGTTATTAATTGGAAACAAACTTGGCTGTTATTCATCAATTGTTCCTAGAACAATGCCAGTCACTGTTCATAGATTGTAAAGCAAACATCATAATAATACAGAAATGAAACAATAATTTTTCACGAAGAATAAAAACTACCATTTAATATGCTGCCCGACATGTTTTCACTCTTTCTTCACAGGGAGAGAGGGATCTCCGGCAAAAACCATAAATAAGATATGGTCATTTCCTATTTACGTCACACAATTTCTACTAACAATGATTATTCCAAAGAAGTGAACAAAAAATAAGTGCTTATTTTCTTTGAAATAAACTTCAGTGACAAAATAGACAAGAGAGATATGATCTCATGGTTTATCACATCTAGAACATTTATAAATTTCAAGGCACTTATTTCCTTTCAATAAAAGATTTAACCTTCTCCATCCATCCTATTAGCTCTGTTTTATCCTTGTGTTTCATGTACTGATGCAAGTAAGTGGCTAGTTTATTATCTATACCCCTTGCATCCAAGAAATCATAAAGACCATCCTGCAACTCATCATCCAATTCCCTATAAAAGAAACATCATCAAGAAGCGCAAACACAAACCTAAATCTAACTATCATTCCAAATTGTAAGTGGTGTTGTCAATTGCATATTGTAGAAAATAGCAGTTTGTTCAACTTTTGCTATGCAACAGTGCTATGTGCTGCTAGTGTTTCTATTTGACGATATTTTGTACTAAATAGCATATCACGGAACAATAGTAATTTGTTCAAACTCCACTATATTGAAGTGCCATACCCACTATTTAACAACACTAATTGTAATTTGAAAGCAAACAGTTAGAGTAAGAAATGAGTAAGTAAACTTACTCAAAGTCGGGACCAGCATAGGGCTCAGCCGGCGTATTTTTGTCGGCACGTACAAACAGCCTTTTTATCTCTATACTGTCTGGCCAAGCAGAGCACATGATTTCCAGAACTCCGCGATCTCCCTTAGAGATATTGACAATTAAGGTAATATGTAGCTGCACTTCATCTGCATTAGCCACACCACCACTTACTTTTGGAGCAGGAGCAGCTCCATCAAACATAGTGACTTCAACTTTAATGTTTTCATCGGCAAATTGTCTATTCAGTGTAACCCATCGCTCACTGGGTCGGCCATCCACCAAAAAGGAACCAAACTTGTTGGCAGGCTGCAAAACAAGAAGATATCCCGAATTATTGACATAAAAAAGTTTAACTCAGACAAATCAAACAGAAGAAAACAGTTAGGGTAAGAAATAAGCTAAACATTTTGTAGCTATGAAACCTTAATAAGCTAAAAATGCAACAATGTAGCTTTTTTCACAGAGCTAGATATTTCAAAATCAAAAGCTATGAAACATATTAAAAGCTAAATCAAAATCAAGTACAAATGACGAAAAGGGGAAAAAGACGTACGGGTTTGGAAGAAGAAGAGGATTGAATCTCGTATTGAATTTCGTTACGAAGGAGTCTGGAAATGTTTCCTTCAAAAGCTTCTTTGCGCATTTCGGAGATGTAACTTCTTCGGGAAATGTGAAATTGGGGGATTAGGGTTAGGGTTTTTCTGAGGGAACGGAGCAAGCGTGCCATTGAACTGGGATTGGAAAGCGCAAGTGCAGGCTTTAGAATTGATCGAAGAGTTTAGGGTTTATGATTTCTTTATCACAAACCACCGTTCTTACACTCTTTTATTAATAAATTAAAATTAAATACATTTTAAAATATTAAAATAAAAATTTAGAATTTGAGATTTAATTAAAATAAATGAATTTAAAAAATTATGAATGAACTTTTTGATAGTATATTTGTACAGAGATTCATTTAAGCATGTAAAAGGATAAAAAATAGATTAAGAAAGTATCTTTAAAAATTTTTAAAAATTAGATTGACATGCATTTTGGAATTTTTGCTTCTATATTTTTGACGTTGTTATTGAAATAATCAAATCATTAAAATAAAATTGGATGAAAAATAATAGTGATGGATCATTTCACTTCATATCGTAAAAGAATTGAAATTTGAAGAAAAAGATATTTATGTCTGATTTTTTGGTCTAAATAGCAGTGGTGAGAAGAGGTGTAATAAAAAGATCTTTTTGTGAAGTCATTCATCCTAAGACTTCTCTCATCCAAACACACTTAAGTATGGAGTTAAGATCAAATCCAATATAATCAGTTACCTTCAACAGCAATCAAACTTTTCACGTAAGAAACTATATTAATACAACTTTTGATGAATTATGTACTTATTTCCTTCAAAAATGTTCTTAAGATCTAACCACCTTAAGAACTAAGAAGCACTTCCACTTTGACCCTGGCTTGTTGGACTTTGAAGAGAAGAATTTGGAGTTGCCAATAAACCCTCACTTTCTTCACCTAATTCTGAATTTGAATTATCCTTACCTCCACTAGTGTTCATTGGTGCAGAACTATTTAGGGGTTTTTTCTCATTGCCAATTACCTGATTTGTGTATACCGTATTGAGTTATTGCTTCTTTGTTACAATAGCAATCTCCTTTACAGTCTCTTCAAGTTTGTCAAGTCTCTCGTTCACCTCTGACAGTTGCGAATTTGCTTCCTTTTCCTCAGGAGGATTTAGTTCCAACTCTTTTTCTATTTCCTTTGCTTCTTCTCCTTCTTCCTTTTTCTTCCATTTCTGCTCCACGTCCTGTGAATTAATTCGGAGAAAGGTCGTTATCAAGAAGAAAAATCAACACCAGAAGATGACAGTATTCTTTGTCTGAGTATTCTAACACATACAAAGGTCAAATAGGTATTCAAAAATTACCATAAAAAAATATATAATCCAAGACATAACACATTCTTAATAAATGGCATTAGTAGACAAGTGGGATGTAACACCCCAATTCTACCTGACAATTAATATAAAAATCAGAGTTATAAAGTTTCAACAACCGAATCAGGATGCTACAAATTCAACTTAAAACAACGGCATTCATTACAGATACATAACACATTAAACTTAGATGAACCAACAATAATATAAATTAGTCTTTTAAAACCAACAACTTTCATAACTACGCAGCGGAATCAAATGTTCAACTTAAAGAATATAACATCTTTATCCAACTAAAACAACTTCAGATAACAGTTATTTAACGAACAACAACTCAAGTGCAACAGCTGAGTAATAACAATAAAATAGCAAGCTTTCATTCCTCTGAGTGTTACGTATCAGAGCAATGACACTGACTCGAAGTACTGAAGGTAAACCGCCTTCACTCTAGATTACCTGCACGTTACCAATATCGGGGTAACATTCAAACAGAAGGGTGAGATATCAGACATTATAATAGAACGTATGATAAATAAAACATTAGAATCAGTTCATACATATTCACCACTTCTCAAATTTTAACAACATAAGCATAATCAAATCAGCCACACAACGACTCAGAATGCAACACAGAATGCAACTTGTCTTTATGCAAATGCATATGGTACCAATGGAGTAGAACTCCCAACTTAAAAATCTACCAATAAATATAGGCGTCAACAAGGCATAAGCCTTCAACTTAATATTTTGCTAATCCAAGTCAACTTAACAAGCATCAGCTCCAACTTGATATGCGATGTATGCGACACAACATGAATGTAGCAACAATAGCAACAAACAGCAACTTAACATAAACCAATGTTGGTCATAAGCCTACAACTTCAACAATAATTCAGCATCGACATAAATCAACTTTGGCCATAAGCCTACCACATAATATCTACCAAGTTAGAGGCATCTCGACATAAATCATAAACCTACAATTTCTCAACTGAGGACAACTTATACAGCACACTGTAATGACTAAATCGACACAACCGGACAATATAACTAGGGAAACTACAAGCCCCTGGACATACACAACTACAAAGACAGAATAATAATTGACTCAAGACTCCTCAACACAGACAGAAATAAAAGAATAACCATTACTTACGCTTCTCGACACGACCTGCAGCTTTGTACAACTCGACACCACTATTGTGCTCCTCAGCACGTCTTGCACTCTAATACCGCTCGACATCCAACACATATTCTCCGACACACCTCCCAGCCTAAATGCCGCTCAACACCTAACACCATCCACATTCTCCTCGACCACTAGTTCCGGCCAACAACATAGAACAATACAACAGCATAACGACCACCATAACATAATCCATGATCTCCGGTCAACTGCTCAGAATAACACAGAAACGAGCAACTATGTCTACTTTCAACAGATTCACTAATTGTACAAGACAGTCACGCTGAACCCTTCCTATAACCACAAAAATAATTCCTAATTTCCTGCCAACTGCTTGGAACACCACAACACCATAACGACCATAACACCCATTAACATACTATACTAATTTAATCATCGATTCTACCGGGCAATTATACAGACAACTCAAACGCCCACAACATAACAATCGGGCAACTTCCTATAACATGTTCACTGATCATGCGATACAGCCATACAGTGACTTCTTAACGACCACAACATAGAGAAACAGGCAACTTTGAGAACAAATCCATAAACATCAACCCACACAGTCATACAATCGACTAATTCCCATACAATACACATCATAAATCCCATTATAAGGTCAGAACCCCCACCCTTACCTTGATTGAAGTTCGCTCGATCAAAACTCCGGCCGTAATCCTTGCTTTGTTCTGCTCGACACCGGGCAGCTGCTCTTCTCGTCGCGCAGCTTCACACGGTCAGCGCACATAATTCCTTATTCTCCAAAAACAAAATCCTTGTGTCAGCTTAACCTTATATATCCATTCTATTTGGCCTAACCTACACACCCCCACTTTACTACTTCCAACCAATAATATAAGTCCAAGACAATATTCTATTAATTCTGACGTTATTATTATTATTATTATTTATCAACTAATTAATTAATTAATTAATAACAATATAACAACTTATACCAATAATTACCAACATAACACAACTTCACAAATAATCCAAAAATAATTTAATTAAATAATTAATTTAATTAACGGGCGTTACATGGAATCCCATATATCCCTAACAAAACTTATGTTGCACTGAAGTTACAAATCTAAAGGGTTCCGTAAACAGGACATTAAGATGGATCCCTGAACAGATATGGTTCAATGCAAAGAGACATAAGTGATAAGATGATCTAGATATCATATGAAATTATGCATCAAATCGACATTTCTATAATGCACAAGAAAAACAGTTATATTATTACTATTACAAAGGGAAACAAAACATACCTCGGGAGGATTTAGTTCCAATTCTTTTTATCTTTACTTTGCTTCTTCTTCTTCTTCCTTTTCTGCTCTACATCCTGTGAATTAATTTGGATAAAGGCCCTTATCAAGAGGGAAAATCAACCCCAGAAGACGACAGTTTTCTAGCACATGCAAGGTCAAATAGATATTCAAAAATGACCAGCAAGAAAAGAAAATATAATCCAAGACATAACATATTCCTAATAAATGGTCCAAGACATAACATATTCCTAATAAATGGTATTAGTAGACAAGTGGCACCCCATATATCTTGAGTTCAGTAACTACACCAACAATGGAAATAGGTTTCGTACGAAAGTTCAATTATGTTTTACTATTTTATCATAATGTTTTGTGTTAAGAGTCTCATATCAGACAATATATGGATTGAAAATGTGCTTATAAGTGGGGGAAATCTTCATCCTACAAGCCGGTTTTGTAGGGTTGAGTTAGGTCCAACCACCTGCAACAACAAATAACCACAGTGCTACGACAACAAATAACCACACAACATGTGAACTACAAAGCATCTAGAAAATGATTAATACACAACATGTGTCTAACCTAGAAAATGAAAAGAATCAGATACAATGAATATTCTAACAAAAATTATGTAACACTAAAGTTACAAATCTAAAGGGTTCCATAAACAGTACATTAAGATGGGCCCCTGAACTGATACGGTTCAACTGAAGAGACATAAGTTATAAGATGATCAAAAATATTACATGCACACATCAAACCAACATTTCTATAATGCATAAAAAGGTCCCTCTTATATTACTATTATTATTAAGGGAAACAAATAACCACAGTGCTACATAAGTTATAAGATGATCAAAATATTACATGCACACATCAAACCAACATTTCTATAATGCATAAAAAGGTCCCTCTTATATTACTATTATTATTAAGGGAAACAAATAACCACAGTGCTACGACAACAAATAACCACAGTGCACTGACGTTACAAATCTAAAGGGTTCCATAAACAGTACATTAAGATGGACCCCTGAACTGATATGGTTCAACTGAAGAAACATAAGTTATAAGATGATCCAAATATCATATGCACGCACGCGTCAAACCAACATTTCTATAATGCACAAAAGGTCCCTCTTATATTACTATTATTATTAAGGGAAACAAAACATGCCGCTTCCATTGTTCTTATTTCATAACGAGCATATTGCGCCTTCAAATATACAACTGCAACATTAAAGGACAAAATGTTTGTAGCTAGATGTTAGCAGTATATTTTTAAGAAAATACTACTACTAATAATAACTCAAGTTCAATGATTGGATAAAAACATCAAATATGCGATCATACCCAAGGAAGGCATGCAGGCAAAAAAAATTGCACAAGATGGAAATCAAACCTGATCAAGAAATACAGAGATGCAAAGTAAGCATCTATTTATAAATTTGGTTATCTATAAGCATAAACATTGAAACTAAATATATGATGGTTATTTAATCATAAATATTAAAAAAAATTGTTGAAGATTGTGGATGTTGTGAAGATGTTTGACAAAATGCACGAGAGATTAGAAGGGGGGTAAATATCCAAACTTTCTTTTCTTTGGCGAATCAGTGAAAAGAATCTTGATGGAAGTCATCATGTCGAGATTTTCGAGCTGCCAATACCTTTCATCAGTGATGATGTCCTTGTTGTTGATGTTGTTACCATTCTTCGCCGAAGTATAAAAGGAACTTCTCTGGGCAGAATTGTTACATAATGATGTTGTTGGAAAAAGCTTGAATTGCACAACGAAGCGCAACCACCTTGCTCTACTTCTAAACATCCTCCTTTCACTCTAAAAGTTTCAGCTTAGTTTTATCATTTCACCAGAGCAATGTTGCTAATCCTGGACCAGTAATGAGATCGATCAAAACATTGGCACGGTAAATCATAGGTCAAAGCAATGGATCGAAAAAATTCTTACAAAAAATATTTATCTTTAAAAAATCATAACATACCTTCAAAATAAATTTTGAAAAAATCACAATACAAATTAACATGATTACATAAACTCATTCTTCAACTTCAACTTCAAAACCATTATCATGACATAAGTACATAGCTCTGAATAAAAGCGTGTTCGTGTTTCAGTGTCTGACACCAACACTGTAACTTGTGATTACAGTCAATTTATTATTTTTTTCAAATTATTATCAGGATAACGTGTCTATCTCGTGTATAGAGAGGTGACATACATATACATTTTTTATAAACTCATCAAATAATGGACGCGTAGGGTTTAACCAATCAGTTAACAATTTCGATCTCCAATCGCATGAAATGAAAAAGCAAAAACAAAACAGATTAGGGTTAATTCATAACTCCATAGTTTTCTTAAGATCTAATTGAGAAAATTGGAAGGGTTGATAAGAAGAAGAGAACACACCAATAGATGAACAACAAAGAGGCAGCAGAAGCTTGAACTCCGACGTTGGTCGTGCGCGGTGGTGTGGTGGTTGGTTTGCGACAGTCGAGGTGGAATCAGAATGGTGCCGAGGGCGGCGCCGACGGGACGCAGTGGTGGAGATAACAGGCAGCACAATTTGAGAATTTATTAACGAAATATGAGATTGAGTGAGTTGTTAGAGAGAGAATCTTTGGGGTTAGATGAGTAAAACTAAATAGTTATCGGGCAGTATACACAATTTTTTTATTTTGATTTCGATTATATCTCATTCGTTCATTTTGCCCCCTTTTATTTCTCTATATAGCTTTTAAAAAATTGATTGAAGTAAAATATTGTTTAAAAAATAAAAGTTAAGATAAAAAGAATTAAAAGATAGTGTACTATCTGTGTATAAGATAATTTTATGCATATAATTAATCAAAATTCTTTCATTTATCATGTTATTTCAACATTTAAAAAAAATTAAAATTTATTGTGATGTATATCTTTAATTGATTGACATTATAAAAATATTTTATATTTACGATGTATTTCTTATTTTCTCAGATAAAAAATAATTACAAGTCTTAATATGATAATAAATATTTATGAATAATATTTAGAAAATATATCCCGCCATCCCTAATTTAACATAATATTTTATAACAATAGTGTTTTTACTTTTATATTCCTCGTAAATTTTATGTTTTTTTTAAAAACCGTGTTTTCGGAATTTTTGTTTTTTTTTTATTTTACCGGATTTTTATGAAGATCTATAAGTTTTTATAATTTTTTTTTTGGTCTATGAGTTTTTATTCAATTTTTGAAAAACAAATGTAAAAAATATACTTTTTACACTTAATTTTAAAAAACAAATGTGAAAGCATATATTTTTTTTCATAAATTTATAATTTTATATTGGATTTTTAAATTAAAAAAACTAGTGTAAAATCATACTTTTTTTATATTGAATTTTTCAAAAAAAATATAGTATAAAATTATAATTTTTTGAAAAAAAAATCATTTTTTACCAATTTTTTGTGTTCAGTTTTAGTTTAAATTTTATCAAAGATAATATGGATATTAACAAAAATTGAGGGTGTCAGTTAAATTAAGGGAGTGGCATGATAAACTCTATCATATATTAAGAGAGTGGCATGATAAACTCTATGATATTTGTAAGTTAAATTGTGTGAAATGTTGAACACATAATAAGAATTTATTATAAAGTGTTGAGTTATTAGTTAACTCCCATGAATTATAATTTAACTTAATGATTTAGACATGTAATTGTGCCATAAATTGGTATGGATAGTATGGGTGTTTAGGCTGTAGTTTAGATCGATTTTTAGATAAAATTCATCTGAAGCAAAGATGAATTAATTTGTGGTTTGATTCAGTTTTGAATAATTTGATGAAAAAATTTGTTTGAATCAAATTCAACATAATACAATTTTATTTAGATTGTTATTTGGATATTCAAATTACAAATTATATTTTTATTAGATGAAATACTCATTTTGATCCCTTGACTGTAGATTATGGTTCACTTTGGTCCCTTATCTTTTTTTTCGTGTCAAATTGTCTCTTAATTTTCAAAATGATGCAAACAAGTCTCTTTTGTCCACTCTGTTAGTCAAAGTCTGTTAAAAGTCTACGTGACACATTTGACTAACTCTTGTGACGGAGTTAGCATCCGAAAAACCGACGCTAAAAGCTATTTCTAAATTTCGTTTATTGTTGTTTATCTTCTTCCCAAAAAATTTAACAATGAAATTAAGAGAAATGCTAATAACAGAAAAGAAAATAATAATATTATAATTATAAAACTTTTGCGTTCAGCTACCTTCAATTCTTTTGCACCGAAGTCGCAATCTCTTCCTCCATTTTTCGACCCATAATTTGAAGTCAAACATGGTACTTTCCCACCAAATCCTCCAACACCAAACCTTCAACAGGATCAACAGCGAACAACCATTCAATCACACAGCCACAGTCAACCCTCATGGTTGACTCATACGACCTAAACCCAATATTACAATCCATGATCTCATACTTAAGACATCGTTCAACATCATCAACGACCACCAATATCTCCTTTGACCAGCTCACTTCCTAAGAGTCGTACGATGGAAGGGAGAATCTCGTACAGTATCGTATACATCCAGGCTCATCGTTGGATCTGTAGATGCCGTAACATGTGGCGAGGTTAGGGAAGCGTTTGTGAAGGTTGAAAAAGTCTTTGACAAGTGGCAAGGCTTAGTGTTCAGTGGTGTTTTTGAGATTGGATGAAATTTTTAGGAAGAAGATGAACAACAATAAACAAAATTCAGAAATAGCTTTTAGCGTCGGTTTTTCGGACGCTAACTCTATCACAAGAGTTGGTCAAATGTGTCACATAGACTTTTAACAGACTTTGACTAACGGAGTGGACGAAAGGAACTTGTTTGCATCATTTTGAAAATTAAGAGACCAATTTGACACAGAAAAAAGATAAGGGACCAAAGTGAACTATGGCCTATAGTTAAGGGACCAAAATAGATATTTTGCCTTTTTATTAATATTATAAACGTACTATCAAATAATGTGTTTTATATAATACATATTACATATCATATAGTATATTAAATTTAATATTACAAAATAAGAATGATTGTTTATGTTTGAAATAAATAAAATAATAAAAATAAATAGATTAAATCAAACAAATTAATAGTATTAAAAAAATAAGTATCATTGAATAATAAATTAATACAATACATTTCATTAATACAAAATAAATAAGTATAAAAATATATACACGCGATTCGATTTAGTTTAGATAAGTTTTAAAAAATTCATCTGAAATTCGATATGAACAAAACAACTTTCACAAAATGCCATCCAAATGTGTCTAATAATATTTTGTTTATTGCAAGTTTTTTCTATTTTATTAGATTGTTTTGCGGATTTTATTTGGGTCAATTTGGATTTGAACACCCATACTTTTGGATATGTATGCTTGCCTTGCATGTTGGCCCTAAAGATCTTACGACCGTTTAGGTTCTGAAAAAACGTCTCACTCTAGTTTTCCATACAAAATTCTCTTTTCACAAGATGTTTGTCATGGTACATAAGCAATAAACCTCATTTCTTCTAGCTCGTCAAACTTTATAAATATTTAGAAAATTAATGGCCAAGATGTGCTCCAATTTCATCGGAATATGACATGTTTTATCATACAGTAGTTGCTAAATAGAAATCACGAGACCTGTTTTGAAATTTGTGTGGTAAGCCCATAGTGCATCATGCTGTTTCTTTGACCATTTTTTTGGAGTATTCACACTCTTCTCAAGCATTATCTTGAATTTCTTGTTGGAAACCTCAAACTTTTCCACTAGTTTTAGGATGATATATAGTATTTTCCTTGTGTGTGACATTGTACTTGGATAGAAAATTACTTGATTGCTTGTTACAAGAATGTTTCCTCGTATCATTGATCAAAACTCTAGGTACTTAAAACCTAGTAAAATATTTTTCTTCAAAAAGTCAACCATCATTTAAGGCTCTAGGCATCGTTAGAAATAGAAGTAATTTCTTTAATTCATTTAGTGACAAAATCTAAGCATACAAGAATATTTTGATTTGAGTGAGAATAAGAAAACATGCTCATGAAAGTCGATCCTCAATTAATCAATTGGTTTAAACTCTAATATCTCATTAAGTGACATCTCATCTCATTTGTTAACTCATCAAGTCATTTGACATTTGTCACACTATTTTAAAAAAATTCACACAATTTTTTAACTACTTAGGATTAAAGAACTCATTTTGTGATACTTTTGTCATAGGTCTTTTTTCCAATATGATGCCCCTCATGTTGAGATCTATCACAATTTAATATGAATTATTATCATGATTTCTCTTTCTACACATCTTCTAATCATTCTATAATACCTTACTTTAATCAAAAAGGCTATTCTCCCAAGGTTGGAAATTTTCTTCATTAAAGAATGTCTTATTTTGCTTCCATGTGAAATTTATGTGCACCATATTATTTATTTGTAGTTAGACATGTCAACACAAACCATAACCTTTCGGATATAGCAAACACATGCTCTTAGGGAAACTCATCCACAATATGCTTATAGCAAACATATGCAAATGATTATGGACGTAATTATTAACTTTATTTTACAACACTGAAAAAATTATACATTTAAGACCAAACAAAAAACACTTTTTTTCACAGGGAGATTGCGTAAAGATTTTACAATTTTAAAGAAGCTCTTAACGAGAAGGCGATACATACTCGTGTGTTCTGAAAAACTTCTTATTAGTTTTACATTAATGGGTAGTGATAGTTTTTCTATGACTTCAATATTTTGGTTTGATTAACCTCAATGTCTATTGAAGAAATTTTGCATCCTCATACAATTTCTTTAATTCCTATGAAATGAAACTTCTCCAACTTTAAAACTAAATTGGCGTCAGGGCATCTCATTAAAAATAACACTGAGATTATTAAGACAATTATCACAAGTGTGGCAAAAAAGAAAAAAAAATCATCCAAAAACACCTCTATGGAGCTTTATGTTATATCATAAAATATATAAATCACGTACATTTAAATATAGTAAAAACATCACACAAACTCGATAACACCCTCTTATAAATAAAAATTCCAAAAGGAAGAGTTAATGTGTATTCTTCATCAATTGGGTCTAATGGACATAGGTTTTTACCATAGTAAACATCTAAACAAACATTAATAAGCTTGACTCTCTAGTATCTGTAACATATATTCTTTGAAAGGTAAAGAATAATCATCTTTCCTATTTTCTAGATTCAATCTTCGGTAATCAATGAAAATCCTCCCATCAATCTTTCTTGCCATTGTTCTTCAAATATGGATACGAAAAATCCTCATAAGGTGGAATCACTTGAGACTTCTCTCTGATAAGTGTGGAATTTACCTGATTTTCTATATTAATTTTATATACTTATTTGCTTATTTTCACACCAAATAACTTGTAAAAATCCCTGATTTGTGCTTATATTAAACATTGACATATGATTACGAATTAATTTTGATTTATCACTATTTGAAAGTAATAGGTTTAATGTATGCAATGAAAAGAAGAAAGTATCAAAATCCAAGTCAAATGGAGCACGAAACTCAAAGCATTCGAGGCCAAAGTTAGATACAATTCACATGGTGAACTTATCCTCGATTAGAGAATATGAGGCTCGGAGTTGGGCTTGTAAAAATAAGAAAAATTTGTTGGGCGAGTCACATTTTTTCAAACGAGGTTTAAGATTTTTTTCCAGCACAAATAAAAGCTAAAAAAATTCAATTATTTGGGTGAGCCTTCCTTCATCCAGTAAACAAGGATAAATTTAAAATATATATATATATATATATATATATATATATATATATATATATATATATATATATATATATATATATATATATATATATATATATATATATATATATATATATATATATATATATATATATATATATATATATATATATATATATATATATATATATATATATATATATATATATATATATATATATATATATATATATATATATATATATATATATATATATATATATATATATATATATATATATATATATATATATATATATATATATATATATATATATATATATATATATATATATATATATATATATATATATATATATATATATATATATATATATATATATATATATATATATATGGGCTTGGATTATCAAATAAAGGAATTCATCATCTTGTATGTAGTTTACTTAAAATTAGTATTTAGCTTTAGTTTTATATTTTAATTATGAAATGAAACTTCTCCCAATTTAAAACTAAATTGGCGTCGGGGCATCTCATTAAAAATGACACTGAGATTATTAAGACAATTATCACAAGTGTGGCAAAAAAGAAAAAAAAATCATCCAAAAACACCTCTATGGAGCTTTCTGTTATATCATAAAATATATAAATCACACACATTTAAGTATAGTAAGAACATCACACAAACTCGATAACACCCTCTTATAAATAAAAATTCCAAAAGGATGAGTTAATGTGTATTTTTCATCAATGGGGTCTAATGCACATAGGTTGTTACCATAGTAAACATCAAAAACATTAATAAGCTTGACTCTCTAGTATATGTAACATATATTTTTTGAAAGGTAAAGAAAAATTATCTTTCCTAGTTTCTAGATTCAATCTTCGGTAATCAATGCAAATCCTCCCATCAATCTTTCTTGTCATTGTTCTTCAAATATTGATACGAAAAATTCTCATAAGGTGGAATCACTTGAGACTTCTCTCTGATAAGTGTGGAATTTACATGATTTTCTTTATTAATTTTACATACTTATTTGCTTATTTTCACACCAAATAACTTGTAAAACCCCCTGATTTATGCTTATATTAAACATTGACATATGATTACGAATTGTTCCTGATTTATCACTATTTGAATGTAATAGGTTTAATGGATGCAAAGAAAAGAAGAAAGTATCAAAATCCAAGTCAAATGGAGCACGAAACTCAAAGCATTGGAGGCCAAAGTTAGGTACAAAACACATGGTGAATTTATCCTCGATTAGAGAATATGAGGCTGGGAGTTTGGTTTGAAAAAATAAGGAAAATTTGTTGGGCGAGTCACATTTTTCCCAACAAATTTAAGTCGATTCAAATAAGGTTTAAGATTTTTTTTCTGGCACAAATAAAAGCTAAAAAAATTTAATTATTTGGGCAAGCCTTCCTTTGTCCAGTAAACAAGGATAAATTTAAAATATATATATAAAGGGGATTGGATTATCAAAGAAAGGAATTCATCATCTTGTATGTAGTTTACTTAAAATTAGTATTTAGCTTTTGTTTTATATTTTAATTATGATTTCAATTAGTGAGATAACTTAAGTGTTTATCAAATCAAAGGCCTATTAAAATGGAGTCAGCAAAGGATTGATAGACCATTCAATATGATTTTGCTTCTATAACTTCTATCATACCACCATAATTAGTGTTGAAAGTGTAATTCCTTGTGTCGAAGCAGGTTGTTGCTCGATATAAGGTGTTTAAAAAACCCTTGTCTATCAAGTTGTATGTAGTTGTCGAAGTATTGTAAGCAGGTTACTATACACAAATTTCAATTTAGATTCAAAATAGGTACTTTGGGATTTTGTGTTTTGGGCTTTGGCTTAGGGAGAAAGCTTACCTAAATATATAAATTAAGGGAGTAACCCCTATTATTTTATATAACAACTTGTATTTATAAAATTTTGCAGTTGTGTTATACGGTGGGAGAACTGACTTGGTTGTTTATGCAATGTTTTCAAGGACTTCGGGAAATTAAAATTTACGAACCAAAATGAAATAAAGATTTTATTAATAAGATTCAAATTACAACTGCCTTTTAGGATTACAATTGAAAATTAAAAACTCTTAAAATCTAAGAATCAAATCTCCCATGGGCGCCCCCTCTTCGTGCCGAGGTAGACATTAAGACTTTCTTCTTTGTGAAATTGCTTTGTGAGCTCCAACACTTTCCTCTCACTGGTGTAGAATTGATCTCTAAAGATATCCCATTCTTCCTTCAGCTGAATCCATGACCTCTACAACTCTTCAAGATCAGTGGGCATGTCGGGATGGAGAACTGTATAAGGAACATCTTCTTTGGTGACAGGTTCCATAATCACCGGCAAGATGGCTGTATGTGGCATCATAAGGTTTTAGGCGCGAGCTCCTACCCATTTGAGATAAGGCTCCATATGGATGGAAATCTTGTGCCCCGAAGCCTTGCTATCAACCTTGTTCACTATGCCCCAAGCTCGTACAAACCTTTGACGATACCCTTGAACATCATCCTCGTAGTTGAACATAATGCCCTGGATAAGCATATCATGGGGGCCATCCCTTTGAGCATAACTAAATTTTCGTAGAGCCAGAGAAGGATTATAAGTGATACCTTCCCTAATACCGAGGAGTGGGACATTAGGGAATTCCCCACATCGGTCAATGATGGAAACATCTCCCATAGACAGGGAATACCAAAGAATATCCGAGTGGGAAAGTAACATTATCCTTTGCGACCAACCTGAACCTTGTTCATTTGCGTTTTATCACATTTGCTTAATATGTATTACATAAAATTGTTTTGATTAAATTCGTATGATTAGATCCCTAACGTTTATTCGTTGTTATGTTGCTTTGTTGTTAATCCGCGTTTGTAATTCGTGTTTGCTTAATTCGCGAGGGCTTAATTCATTTGCTTAATTCGGAATAGGAATCCAATCTATTTTTATTTGTTGCGCTTGATAATAGGTATAGAAATCAAATAGAGATCGATTTCGTTTAGGAAATTGTTTAGGTAAAAACCAATGTCACTTCTGTCCACTCTGTTAGTCAAAGTCTGTTAAAAGTCTACATGGCACATTTGACCAACTCTTGTGACGGAGTTAGCATCCAAAAAATCGACTCTAAAAGCTATTTCTGAATTTCGTTTATTGTTGTTTATCTTCTTCCCAAAAAATTTAACAATGAAATTAAGGGAAATGCTAATAACAGAAAAGAAAATAATAATATTATAGTTATAAAACTTTTGCGTTCAGCTACCTTCAATTCTTTTGCACCGAAGTCGCAATCTCTTCCTCCATTTTTCGACCCATAATCTGAAGTCTAACATGGTACTTTCCCACCAAATCCTCCAACACCAAACCTTCAACAGGATCAACAGCGAACAACCATTCAATCACACAGCCACAGTCAACCCTCATGGTTAACTCATACGACCTAAACCCAATATTACAATCCATGATCTCATACTTAAGACACCGCTCAACATCATCAACGGCCACCAATATCTCCTTTGACCAGCTCACTTCCTGAGAGTCGTCCGATGGAAGGGAGAATCTCGTACAATATCGTATACATCCAGGCTCATCGTTGGATCTGTAGATGCCGTAACATGTGGCGAGGTTAGGGAAGCGTTTGTGAAGGTTGAAAAAGTCTTTGACAAGTGGCAAGGCTTAGTGTTCAGTGGTGTTTTTGAGATTGGATGAAATTTATGGGAAGAAGATGAACAATAATAAACAAAATTCAGAAATAGCTTTTAGCGTCGGTTTTTCGGATGCTAACTCTATCACAAGAGTTGGTCAAATGTGTTACATAGACTTTTAACAGACTTTGACTAACGGAGTGGACGGAAGGAACTTGTTTGCATCATTTTGAAAATTAAGAGACCAATTTGACACAGAAAAAAGATAAGGGACCAAAGTGAACTATGGCCTATAGTTAAGGGACCAAAATAGATATTTTGCCTTTTTATTAATATTATAAACGTACTATCAAATAATTTGTTTTATATAATACATATTACATATAATATAGTACATTAAATTTAATATTACAAAATAAGAATGATTGTTTATGTTTGAAATAAATAAAATAATAAAAATAAATAGATTAAATCAAACAAATTAATAGTATTAAAAAAATAAGTATCATTGAATAATAAATTAATACAATACATTTCATTAATACAAAATAAATAAGTATAAAAATATATACATGTGATTCGATTTAGTTTAGATAAGTTTTAAAAAATCCATCTGAAATTCGATATGAACAAAACAACTTTCACAAAATGCCATCCAAATGTGTCTAATAATATTTTGTTTATTGCAGGTTTTTTTTATTTTATTAGATTGTTTTGCGGATTTTATTTGGGTTAATTTGGATTTGAACACCCATACTTTTGGATATGTATGCTTGCCTTGCACGTTGGCCCTAAAGATCTTATGACCGTTTAAGTTCTGAAAAAACGTCTCACTCTAGTTTTCCATACAAAACTCTCTTTTCACAAGATGTTTGTCATGGTACATAAGCAATAAACCTCATTTCTTCTAGCTCGTCAAACTTTATAAATGTTTAGAAAATTAAAGGCCAAGATGTGCTCCAATTTCATCGGAATATGACATGTTTTATCATACAGTAGTTGCTAAATAGAAATCACGAGACCTGTTTTGAAATTTGTGTGATAAGCCCATAGTGCATCATGCTGTTTCTTTGGCCTTTTTTTTGGAGTATTCACACTCTTATCAAGCATTATCTTGAATTTCTTGTTGGAAACCTCAAACTTTTCCACTAGTTTTAGGATGATATATAGTATTTTCCTTGTGTGTGACATTGTACTTGGATAGAAAACTACTTAATTGCTTGTTACAAGAATGTTTCCTCGTATCATTGATCAAAACTCTAGGTACTTAAAACCTAGTAAAATGTTTTTCTTCAAAAATTCAACCATCATTTAAGGCTCTAGGCATCGTTAGAAATAGAAGTAATGTCTTTAATTCTTTTAGTGACAAAATCTAAGCATACAAGAATATTTTGATTTGAGTGAGAATAAGAAAACATGCTCATGAAAGTCGATCCTCAATTAATCAATTGGTTTAAACTCTAATATCTCATTAAGTGGCATCTCATCTCATTTGTTAACTCATCAAGTCATTTGACATTTGTCACACTATTTTAAAAAAGTTCACACAATCTTTTAACTACTTAGGATTAAAGAACTCATTTTGTGATACTTTTGTCATAGGTCTTTTTTCCAATATGATGTCCCTCATGTGGAGATCTATCACAATTTAATATGAAGTATTATCATAGTTTCTCTTTCTACACATCTTCTAATCATTCTATAATACCTTACTTTAATCAAAAAGGCTATTCTCCTAAGGTTGGAAATTTTCTTCATTAAAGAATGTCTTATTTTGCTTCCATGTGAAATTTATGTGCACCATATTATTTATTTGTAGTTAGACATGTCAACACAAACCATAACCTTTCAGATATAACAAACACATGCTCTTAGGAAAACTCATCCACAATATGCTTATAGCAAACATGCAAATGATTATGGACGCAATTACTAACTTTTATTTTACAACACTGATAAAATTATACATTTAAGACCAAACAAAAAACACCTTTTTTCATAGGGAGATTGCGTAAAGATTTTACAATTTTAAAGAAGCTCTTAACGAGTAGGCGATACATACTCGTGTGTTCTGAAAAAATTCTTATTAGTTTTACATTAATGGGTAGTGATAGTTTTTCTATGACTTCAATCTTTTGGTTTGATTAACCTCAATGTCTATTGAAGAAATTTTGCATCCTCATACAATTTCTTTAATTACTATGAAATGAAACTTCTCCCACTTTAAAACTAAATTGGCGTCAGGGAATCTCATTAAAAATAACACTGAGATTATTAAGAAATTTATCACAAGTGTGGCAAAAAAGAAAAAAAATCATCCGAAAACACCTCTATGGAGCTTTATGTTATATCATAAAATATATAAATCACGTACATTTAAATATAGTAAGAACATCACACAAACTCGATAACACCCTCTTATAAATTTTTTTTCCAAAAGGAAGAGTTAATGTGTATTCTTCATCAATTGGGTGTAATGCACATAGGTTGTTACCATAGTAAACATCTAGAAAACATTAATAAGATTGACTCTCTAGTACGTGTAAGATATATTCTTTGAAAGGTAAAGAATAATCATCTTTCCTATTTTCTCGATTCAATCTTCGGTAATCAATGAAAATCCTCCCATCAATCTTTCTCGCCATTGTTCTTCAAATATGGATACAAAAAATCCTCATAAGGTGGAATCACTTGAGACTTCTCTCTGATAAGTGTGGAATTTACCTAATTTTCTATATTAATTTTATATACTTTTTTGCTTATTTTCACACCAAATAACTTGTAAAAATCCCTTATTTGTGCTTATATTAAACATTGACATATGATTACGAATTGATTCTAATTTATCACTATTTGAAAGTAATAGGTTTAATGTATGCAAAGAAAAGAAGAAAGTATCAAAATCCAAGTCAAATGGAGCACGAAACTCAAAGCATTGGAGGCCAAAGTTAGGTACAATTCACATGGTGAACTTATCCTCGATTAGAGAATATGAGGCTGGGAGTTAGGCTTGCAAAAATAAGGAAAATTTGTTGGGCGAGTCACATTTTTCCCAACGAGGTTTAAGATTTTGTTCAGCACAAATAAAAGCTAAAAAAAATCAATTATTTGGGCGAGCCTTCCTTCATCCAGTAAACAAGGATAAATTTAATATATATATATATATATATATATATATATATATATATATATATATATATGGGCTTGGATTATCAAATAAAGGAATTCATCATCTTGTATGTAGTTTACTTAAAAATAGTACTTAGCTTTAGTTTTATATTTTAATTATGAAATGAAACTTCTCCCAATTTAAAACTAAATTGGCGTCGGGGCATCTCATTAAAAATGACACTGAGATTATTAAGACAATTATCACAAGTATGGCAAAAAACAAAAAAAAAACATCCAAAACACCTCTATAGAGCTTTATGTTATATCATAAAATATATAAATCACGCACATTTAAGTATAGTAAGAACATCACACAAACTCGATAACATCCTCTTATAAATAAAAATTCCAAAAGGATGAGTTAATGTGTATTTTTCATCAATTGGGTCTAATGCACATAGGTTGTTACCATAGTAAACATCTAAAAAACATTAATAAGCTTGACTCTCTAGTATCTGTAACATATATTTTTTGAAAGGTAAAGAAAAATTATCTTTCCTAGTTTCTAGATTCAATCTTCGGTAATCAATGAAAATCCTCCTATCAATCTTTCTCGCCATTGTTCTTCAAATATGGATACGAAAAATTCTCATAAGGTGGAATCACTTGAGACTTCTCTCTGATAAGTGTGGAATTTACCTTATTTTCTCTATTAATATTACATACTTATTTGCTTCTTTTCACACCAAATAACTTGTAAAACCCCATGATTTATGCTTATATTAAACATTGACATATGATTACGAATTGATCCTGATTTATCACTATTTGAATGTAATAGGTTTAATGGATGCAAAGAAAAGAAGAAAGTATCAAAATCCAAGTCAAATGGAGCACCAAACTTAAAGCATTGGAGGCCAAAGTTAGGTACAAACCACATGGTGAATTTATCCTTGATTAGAGAATATGAGGTTGGGAGTTTGGCTTGCAAAAATAAGGAAAATTTGTTGGGCGAGTCACATTTTTCCCAACGAATTTAAGTTGATTCAAACAAGGTTTAAGATTTTTTCCAGCACAAATAAAAGTTAAAAAAATTCAATTATTTGGGCAAGCCTCCATTCGTCCAGTAAACAAGGATAAATTTAAAATATATATAAAGGGGATTGGATTATCAAAGAAAGGAATTCATCATCTTGTATGTAGTTTACTTAAAATTAGTATTTAGCTTTTATTTTATATTTTAATTATGATTTCAATTAGTGAGATAACTTAAGTGTTTATCAAATCAAAGGCCTATCAAAATGGAGTCAGCAAAGGATTGATAGACCACTCAATATGATTTTGCTTCTATAAATTCTATCATACCACCATAATTAGTGTTCAAAGTGTAATTCCTTGTGTCGAAGCAGGTTGTTGCTCGATATAAGGTGTTTAAAAAACCCTTGTCTGTCAAGTTGTATGTAGTTGTCGAAGTGTTGTAAGCAGGTTACTACACACAAATTTCAATTTAGATTCAAAATAGGTACTTTGGGCTTTTGTGTTTTGGACTTTGGCTTAGGGAGAAAGCTTACCTAAAAATATAAATTGAGGGAGTAACCCCTATTATTTTATATAGCAACTTGTATTCATTAAATTTTGCAGTTGTGTTATACGGTGGGAGAACTGACTTGGGTGTTTTGCACTTTATCACAAATATTGCAGATAGCAAGAGTCGCCATCGACTTTTCTTTTATCTAATAAAAGAAAGGGTGAAAAGAACAGGAAAGACCTTTTGGGAATTTTCTTGAGCTCGAGGGGTAGGTTATGAAAATGGAAGGTGTTAGCACCCTTTTCATCTGTAGTTATCTACGAGCTCTTAATTGCTTGATCATTTTGAAATGCTCTGTGTTTGTGTATGCTTAAAAATGTTTGAAGATTTTTGAAGATGGTAATTTTTTAATGATTCTCGTATCGTTAAGAATGTATACAAAAATGTTTGTTTTTGGAAATATTTTTTAAAAAATGCCTTAGTGCGGAAATTTTGCAATGATTCTCGTATCGTTGAGAATGTATGCAAAATGTTTGTTTTGAAAATATTTGTTAAAAGAGAGTGTTTGAAAAAATGGTTTTTTTTTGAAAGTGTGAGGTGTGAAAATGGTTTTATTTGTGAGCAAGCAATTACGAGCAATTTACCTACTCAAAAAGTCTTATTTTCCTCCTCCTTTAGATAGTGCTATTTTACCATTGGTTGGTAAGGAGCCATATCATTGGATGTGAGGGACATGCGTGGTTCATTGTACAGTCATATAAGGCAACTTGTAAGATGTTTTAGCAATTTGTCGTAAGGGACTAAGATCGTTTATTGAAGTCAATATTGAAGGGTCATCGAGGGACTACGATCTTTTAATCTAGGGTCTATGGTAAAACATCTCACGTTCGAGGGACATGACTGTTTATATCTGAGGCAACAAGTGAGGTCAATCCTAGAGGTACATGTGTGCAAGGTGTATTGAGTTCATGTATATTGTCTTGGATTAGGGTTTTCTAATGTTTGATTTTAGTCTTGTCATACAAACCCTAATTACTAACAATAATAAGGAAAGCGATAAATTGCGGAATTTAAATGTCCTATGCTATTACAACACTTTAGGAATAAGGGGGAAGAAAGCAATAAATCCCTAATTATCTATTACAAACCATATACAAGAATAATAGAATGCACAAAATGTAAGAATGAGGAAAGAAATTATTTTTGGGGTTTTTTATTGAAAAGGTTTTAGTAATTAACCTAATTAGGCTAATTAAATTTAATTACAAGAGAAGTTAATTAAGTATTTAACAAAACCTAAGATATAAATTAATTAAAATTAAGAAGAAAATGAAACCTAAGTCTAAAATAATTTGTTTAGAAAATAACTTGAAGGTTAATGTTAATTTAGAAAAATATTTTAAAGTATAGAAAATAAGCAAAATCTAGTTCTAAATATTAACAAAAATAAAACAAGTGTTTAAATTAAAATATTTTTAATTTAATTATTTAAGAAAAATATTTTTGTATTTTTCGTCAAATAAAAATAAATAAATAAGTAAATAAAAAAAAGAAAATATAAAGAAATAGAAACAAATGGGTTGCGGTGTTGAAAAGTAAAACGAGGGTTAAAAGTAGCAAACAGACCCAAAACAGTTTTTTTTGTTAGAAATAGAAAAAAATATATGGGCCCGCGTTGTTATGAGTATAAGGGGAGGTGAAAAAAGTCTGGATCCCTTAAGTGCAGCTACTTGATCCACATAATCTGGTGTAGTAACCCAGAAAGGTCTACCGTAGACATCATTTGTATGGAACGTTGATGTTGGATGATGATGATCAGAGGGCTGCAGGTTGAGGGTGCACCATAAAGTTGATGGATAGATGCGCGTGGGATTTCTTGAGGTTTCATTACCACTTAAACACAATTAACTCAAAAAACCATCATTTGTAACAATAGATTAGTTAGGTAGTCCAAAAAGAATCTAAACCTAAACCAATCAGAAACCACATTATCTTTAATAATAATCATATATTATTAAACCTAATTAAATTAACAATTAAAATAAAAAAGATTAGTTTACCAGAAAAACAAATACCAAGTAACACTGATTGTTGTGTTTACTCGTATTATCTTCTTCTTTTCTCAAACACTTCTTCCTCTTTCTTGGCCACTCCGCCACACATCTTCTCTCGCCTTCTCCATGGATTTTCGCATGCGATTCTATGGACCTCGAATGATTATCGCCTCCTCATCTCTTTCCTTGTGACCTTCTGAGATTTTGGTGATATCCTGGCATTTTGCGGTGTTCAACTTTCCGGTGAGGTCTTTCTGTTTTATGTTACGAAATCTCTTCCTCTTTCTATTCGTGATTAAGTGTTTATTCTTCTTCTTCGCGAATTTCTGAAGGGTTTTGGTACTTAGGAAAATGATGATTAGGGTTAGGGATTGTTGTTTATGTATTTGTATAAACTGTGTTTTTTGCTTCTTCTGTGAATGATTTGAAGGGTTTTATGATACTCGTTTGTAGTTCTGTGACTGTGTTTTTGTATATTTTTTTAACTCTATTGGGCTTGCTGAAACTATTTTTTTGAGGGTTTTGAATCTAGGGCCTTTTGATCCTCTATGTGTTTATGTATCTCTCCCCCTTTTGAACTGTTTATTGAGCTTGATTTTGTGATAACATGCCTTGAGAAACTCGTATTGGACTTGTCATTTTCTGATATCTGATTTTTCTAATATGTCAACTTTGTTGTACATTGTGACTGCACTTTTGCTATGATATGCTGCCCCTGTTACTTGTTGGCCCCGTTGCTTGCTGGCTTTGTGAATTCTGGTTTTCTGTGATGCTTTTTCAACTGAGTTTGTACTTGTGCAATACATTACAATTTTTTTTTAATTTTCAACTTTACTTTGAACCAAACAAATCTCTTTTTTATTCGTTTGTTTGAGATTTGTAGTAAAGGGCTAGGCCTATGATTGATATTGTAGTTCTGACTTTTGTTGGAACAAAGTAAAATGAGGCTTTTGATTGTTTCTTGAAACATGATGTTGGACTTTAATGAGTTTGCAATTCTGATTTGTGATGTTTCTTGTTGGACTTGACAGTTCTATACTTGCGGCTATGATGAACCTTTTTCTGAGTTTGATTTTGTCTCACTGTGAACCAAACCAAATTTGTGATTTGTAGTAGAGATGAAACTTGGCCCGTGATTGGATTCAAATCTGATTTTCTGAAAAAATAATGTATGAGGCTTTGATTGTTGTTTTATTATTTTTCTTCTATGTTGTGATAAGTCTTTGTGTTGAGGTGTGAACTTTGTCTATTTGGGCCTTGAACCTGTAATTCTGACTTCTTGTAACTGGGCTAGAATTCTATTTTGAACCTCTTTGAATTTGTCTTTTGTGAACCATATTATTTGTGATTTGCAATAGACCTAGACCTATGATTAAATCTGATTTTTGTATGAGGATTTTTGGCACATGAACATAATTGAGAAACAACCTAAAATTTGATTCCTTAACCAAAACCCTAATGATGAAATTGAAGAGAAATCTCTTTGAAAATTTATTGTTTGTTGTTCAGGTTTTGATGATTGCTAACCAATTTCCCTTTTCTTTTGTTTCATGTGATGATTGATGATGGAAAGTTGACAAGGGTGGAAGGAAACTGTGGCTAGCATGAAGGTGGAATCATGTTGGAAGGAAGCTTTGAAGTGTGAAGGCTTTTGAAGTCTTGCCTTAGAATCTTATAGGATATATTATAATGAGTTTAGAAACTCTCTTCATTTGCCTTTGTCTTGTAATTTGAAGTGATTTAGGAATAAAAATCATTCAACCTTGTAATTCTTTTCAAAATGAAACTTGTAATACAAAATTTTCCAAAGTGCTTGTAAAACAAGTTAAATCTTGAATGCAATATTTGAATTATTTTGACAATACTTTGAATAAAACTTGCCATATTGAATGAATACAACAAATCTATTTGTAATACTTCTTTTAAAAACACCCTTTGATAAATCCAAGAAAACCTTGAATCATACTTCTAAAATAATGACCAAGTGATAAGGAATCTTGTGATAAAATGGATAGAAAGAGGAAGATTTAATGTGACGAAGAAATAAACTTCATCAAATTGACTCTAAACTCAAGCTAAAATCAACTTCAAGTTTGTATTTTTTTAAGAACCACAAAAAGGATTCACTTGGAATGAAGAAGACTCCTAAGAACCATGATTAAGCCCAAGCATCAAAACATTTTTTCAAGACTTATAAGACTAAAATCACCATAGTTGAGTGACCAACTCATATCAATAGAAAAATTGAATTGTCTAATTAATCCAAATGTAGGCCTGCCTTGATCCACAATAAAGAAAAGTACCTTCATGAACAAGTTAGCTTCAAAATCTTTCTCTTGCATTTCTTCAACCATAGGCCATATGATGTTGAAACGTAATCATTGTCCTCAACTTTGACCAAAAGTCCACTTGATCAACAATTGACTTTTGTTGACTTTTTCTCAGATGACCCAAATCATCAAGATCAAGTAATTGAACTTCAAATAATGCCAGCCAAGAGTCTATAATCCATATGAGTATGCCTTAAGACATATTTGAGTCATTGAGAACAAAGGGATTGAAAGGGGCCATAACCCTAATTTATGATTGAATATCTTAGGAGATGGTAACTGAAGATCAAACCCCAATCTCTCAAAGATTCTTGAGAAAACCAAAGAGCCAATAATCTTGAAAGAAACTCATGAACATGAGATCCCACCCAACTTGCCTTGAGAAGATCAATCTCTTTCTTGGTGGATAATCTTGAGCCCATGATAATGTATGAAGTGCATATAGTGAAACATAAGCCACTAAAGGTATAAATGAAGAGGGCAAATTTTGGGGGTACAACAATTGCCTCTGTTCAATCTTCTTAAACCTGAAGAGTTAGATTAGATTGTCCTCCATTCGCAACTTGAAGGTGGAAGATGATTGAACACTTAAGTGCCCAGAAATTTGCACTCGCTTGTGCATGAAGTAAAATTTTTGATTATGCCGAGAATGAGCTTAAAGATGCCATTTGGAGAGGCAATGATGTGCTGTCGGAGATAGACTTGTAGATGCCGTCCAAAGTAATTGTTGATAGAGAAATTAGACTAAGTCTACACCCGACTTTAACTGGGAGAAGTATCCGAATAAATCTTTGCTCGATTTAATCTGAGCCATAAAAGGTCTACTGAGAGAATTATCAGAATAAATCTTTGGTCAATTTAATCTGAGTCAGAAAAGGTCTACTGAGAGAAGTATCAAAATAAATCTTTGGTCGATTTAATCTGAGCCAACAGATGTTTGTGTCTGTCTTTAACTGGGAGAAGTATCATAATAAATCTTTAGTTGATTTAACATGAGCCAGAAAACGTATCTACTGGAAGAAGTATCATAATAAATCTTTGGTCGATTTAAACTGATCCAGAAGATGTTTGTGTCCGTCTTTAACTTGGAGAAGTATCAGAATAAATCTTTGGTTGATTTAATATGAGCCATAAAAAGTATCTACTAGAAGAAGTATCAGAATAAATATTTGGTCGATTTAAACAAAGCCATAAGATGTTTGTTTGTCTTTAACTGGGAGAAGTATCAGAATAAATCTTTGGTTGGTTTAATCTGATCCAGAAAAAGTATCTACTGGAAGAAGTATTAGAATAAATCTTTGGTCGATTTAAACTGATCCAGAAGATGTTTATGCTTGATTGTATCTGAAAAATATATTAGAATGAGTATATGCCTGACTGTATCTTAAAGTGGATCATAATGAGTCTTCGCCTGACTGTATCTTAAAGTGGATTAGAATGAGTCTTTGCCTGACTGTATCTGAGCCATGCTTTCCAGAATAAAACTCTGGGAAGGGTGTTTGAGTAGTTGTTTATCATGTAGATAGTCGCCACGTCCCATTTCGGGATTTAATCTACAATCTGCTTTGTTGGTAAACCCGTCTTGTTTCGAGGGTTCATACCATTGGTGATAAAGATAGTTACCCCATCCTGTTTCAGGAATTGATCTTTATCTGACTATGAAGTAAGAAAGATAGTTTCCCCGTCCTGTTTCCGAAGTTAATCTTTAATTTGTTCATGTATATAGTCGCCCGTCCTGTTTCGGGAATTGATCTATAATATGCTTGTTCTTTACAGATAGTTGCTCTGTCTTGTTTCAAAAATTAATTTGTTGCTGGTTATTCATATATTTGCCTTGTCTTGTTTCAAAATTTAATATGGAACCTGCCTTTTGTCGGCCGTTAAGATTGTTACCCTGTCTTGTTTCAGGAATTAATCTCTAGCCTGGTCACATAGATAGTTTCCCCGTCTTGTTTCGGGAATTAATCTTGGACCTGTTTGAAAATTGTTGGTGATATTCGTCTGTTGATTGATCTTTCCTAAAAAGGTAAAGGTTTAGTTGTATGCAATGTCATGACGTATAAAATGCACTATGTAATGATGTTCTCAAAACAAATGAGATTGTGCTATATGCATTTCGTATGCATATGTTATGATGTATGAATGTAAAATCTTGTTGAAGTGTATTTATAGAATCGTGTGATATCTTTGTGTGGGGAAATAAATCACTGACTATGGTTGGAGAATGAAGAGTATGTGTATCTTCAATCTTTTCTAGAACGCTTCCACTGGGAATTCCTGCTTACCTGTTTGAGGAAACTCTGTAGGGGATGTATAAATTTTTTGCTTTGGGGGTAGAGTTTAGGAACCTTGGTCGTTTGTTGCTCTACTTGGGAATTTATTTCTTATATACCATGACTGGGGATAAAATAGATGGATAACCTTCCGATTCGTCTGGGGAGGATAATTCTTATATACCCTGACTGGGGATAAAGTAGATGGATAACCTTCTGACTTGTCTGAGGAGGATAAACTTAACTGGTATCTGGTCGAATTCTAGGTTTTACAGTAACTTTTTGGGGATAGTGGCAATTTTACTAGGGAGAGGAATTTTGTTAGTGATTTGTAGTAGTCTGAGGAATAGACTCGAGTTGGGGAAATTGTAGTATGTTGGGGGAAATAAACCTTGTTGGGGAAATAAACCTTGTTATCAGAGAAGTGCTCTGCTGAGGAAACCAACTCTCTTGGGGAAATTGAATTTGCTAAAGAGAAAAAATCTACAGGAGTTTTACACTTTTCAAACTCAGTTGGGGAAGAGAATTTCCATGAACTGTACTAATTGAAACTCCATAGGTGGGTGATATTTCTAGGGAAAAGGTCATGCTCCTTTATTTGCTAGGGGGATCTACTGGTGAGTATGACTATGTTACCAGCTGGATGATGCCCCACTTCCTGTTTGAAGGAATTTTAGACTTGTCGGGGAATGTATCTTTGTTGAAGATGATCTTGTGAAGGTGACTCTGTGGGGATAATCCCATGGAGACTTCTATGTGGGGATGACTTGAACATTGTTCTATCTCCTAGAGTCCTTGGTAAATGTTGATCAGGGTGATAAGTCTTTTACTGATAGACAAGTAATGAGATAACGAGACATAGTTGTACGCTTTAATCACTAACTTTTTCCTGGACCTTTTGTAATACGTGGGAGAACTGACTTGGGTGTTTTGCATTTTATCGCCATTTTTGCGGATAGAAAGATTCTCCACTAACTTTTTTTTATCCAATAAAGGAAAGGGTGAAAAGAACAGGAAAGACCTTTTGAGAATTTTCTTAAGTTCGGGGGGTAGGTTATGAAAAGGGAAGGTGTTAGCACCCTTTTCATGCGTAGTTATCTACGGGCTCTTAATTGCTAGCTCACTTTGAAATTCTTTGTATTTGTCTAGGTTTTGAAAATATTTTGAAAACGCCTTTGTGCAGCAAACTTTGTAATGACTCTCGTATCGTTGAGAATGTATACGAAGTGTCGGTTTTGAAAATATTTGTTGTTTGGAAAGTGTTTTGAAAGATGTTTTGAAAGTATGAGGTGTGAAGATTATTTTGATTTATGAGAAAGCAATTATGAGCAATTTACTGACTCAAAAAGTCTTTGTTCTTTTCCTTCTCCTTTAGATGGTTCTATCATATCATTTATTAGTACGAAGCCCTATCATTGGATGTGAGGTACAGGCGCGGGTCATCGTACTATCATAGAAGGTAACTTGTGAGACACTTTAGCAATTTTTGTAAGAGACTAAGATCGTTTTACCGAAGGAAGCATCGAAGGGTCATCGAGGGAGTACGATCTTTTTTATCGAGGGTCTTTGCTAAAGCATCCCATATTCGAGGGACATGACTGTTTTTCCGAGGCAACAAATGAGGTTACCCTAGAGGTGCATGTGTGAAGAGTGAATTTGACTCAAGTGTAATTTCTCTTGATTAGGATTATCTAGCGATTGATTTTAAATCTTACCATACATGCCTAATTACTAAACAATATAAGGAAATGTGGTAAAATGCAGAAAATAAAGTTCTATGCTATTTACAATGATTCGGGAATGGGGGTACAAATTTACGAATGGGGATGAAGTATAAGCCTAGTTAAACTATTTACAAATCGTAAGCAATTACAATAATCGAAAGAATGCGAAAAATAGTGAACTACGATACGAGCAAATGAAAAGAGAAAGAAAATTGTTTTTTGGTGTGTTTTGATAGAAAAGGTTTTTTAATTAAACTAAATTGAATTTATTAATTGTAAGGAGTTTAAATAAACCTAAAGTCTAAATTTTAACTAAGAAAATAAATTAATTTGTTAAGAAAAATGTTTTTTTTCTAAGTTCTTTTAATAAAGTGAAAATAAAATTCTAAAATTACTAAACTATGTCTAAACTAATTTAAATGTAAACTAAGTTAATTATAAAATTCTAATTTAAATCTAGCTATTATAAAAATATTAATCTAAACTAAGTTAATCCTAAAAATTACTAAAATTACATCTAAACTAATTTAAGTATAAACTAAATTCATTGTAAAATTACTAATTTGATCTAAACTATATTAATAATAAAATTAGTAACTTAAATCTAAACTAAATTAATTCTAAGATTGCTAATCTAAATTTAAACTAAATTACTTATAAAAGGAGGTGTGAAACAGAAAAATTGGGGGTGAGTAGCATGTTCACTGAGCTTGGAGATAAGACTAACTGAATTATTATTCAGTACAAAAAATATAAAAAAGTGTTAAATGAAACTAAAAAAACGAAATGCGTCGGGTTGAAGGAAATTCGGATGGGCCGGACCGGGTCATTGGCGTCCGGACTTAGCTCACTTAAAACAAAACAAAGGGTTAGTGGAAACTCTAATCTAGCGCCTCTTGTCTCTCTCCCTTCCAAATCTCTTCCTCTCGGTTCTTTCCTTCTTCGTGAATCAGTTTCAGGGTGGATCAACAACAACAACAACAACACTTTGTTCCCTTCTATTCTCAATCGCTCACGGTATCTCTCTATTTCAAACTTCTGAATTCGTTTCTCACTTTAATTGAACACCAACAAATGATAGGCTCAGACTTGTCTTTCTCAACCGAAGGTGTCTCATATTCTCGATCACACCTCCTCTGTCTCTCTCGCGACATACTCCCACCATTTCTCATTGGTCTCAACTCGCAGCTATATCTCTCTCGATGGATCTCATGTTCCTAGTGTAAATAGACAAGCAACAACAACAATAATCATGGTCGCAACAAAGTAGAAAATAGGGAAAAGGATTACCTACGGTGAGGAGGTTTTAGTCGGTGAGAGAAAAAAGGTACATTGTCGAATACTTTCTTTTGCTTTTAATTCAAAACCTGATTGATGTTTGAATATGCTGACTGTTTGGTTGTGTTGTAAGGTGAACAATAGTTGACGTTGTTACTGGAAATTGTAGAAGATGATGGGAGCAGTGTGGAGTTTCGGAAGAGACAGAGGTCGAGTCTTGTGAGGTTAACAATGAAGGCAGGTTGTAAGCATTTTTGTTGTTATTCTGTTTTTTTTTTCTTTCTGAAGGGGTTGTTAGGGAAAATAATGATTAGAAAATAGGGTTTATATGATGTCTCGCTTTTGCTGTAATTTTTGTATATCTTTTTTCTCTGTCTTGCCTCAGTATTTTTGTCCCCCTTGGTATTTCTGTTGTTATATGTTTATAGTGAATGAAATGAGAAAATTGGGGGGAAAATTGGATGGGATTTAAACACTTTAGTCATGCTGATTCAATACTTTCTCATGTAGATTTTGTTTTTCTATTTTTGTGCAAGTTTTGGACAGGTTTTGGATAGTATGCTTGGACTGTTTTTGTGCACGGTTTTGGACAGTATGCATAGCTATTTTTTGTGCATAATTTTGGACAGTATGCAAAGCTTTTTTTTTTGGTTTGCTTTGACATCTTTTTATGCAGAATTTGGACTATATTGGTTGTGATGCTATTTTGAGTCTGTTTGTTTTTCCTTTTGATGATTTGTAGTAAGGTTGCATGGGCCTATGATTGATCTTTGTGTGAATAAAATTAAGTCTAGGCTTTGAATTGGGATTAGCACATGATTAAATGACCCTCTAAATTTCTGATTCCAAACATAAACCCTCATGATGAGTCTAAGAGAAACTCTTTGAAAAGCTTGGTTTTATGCCCAATGTTTCATGTTGCTTGCTGATCAATTATTTTCTTTTGTTTTCATGTGATGATTGTTGATTTAAAGGTGAAGAAGGCAAGGCAAGGTTAAAGAATGGATGGTGGCTAGCGTGAAGCTTGGAGCATAAAGTCTATATGATAGATTTTATCAATTAGTCACTTAGAAACATGATACTTTGTAAATTTATCCTTTGTTTCTTGTTTCAAGATGTACCACAACATGACATGTAATGGTATTTGGAAAGAATTATGGAAATGGTGAAGAATTTGGGTTTTGTGTAATGACTTTGTTTTAAAACTTGTAAACACTTGTAATCTTGAAAAGTAACATGAATGACATTTGAATGGTCATGAAATTTCTTGAATTTGAATAAGTGTGCTAACTTGAATAATGAATGTGAATCTTGGCATAATGGCCTTGAATCAAATTATAACATCATTCTTGAATTTAAATGAAACTTGAAGAATGGATGAATGATGAATGATACACTCTGCTTTTGTAATTTGAACTCCATGAAATCATACGGATGACCTTTGTAATTTGTATTTCAAGTAAACCATATGCATTGTCTCCCAACTTGAATCAAATTCTTGAAAAAAATAAATGCTTAAGAATTTAGTTCCATTTGGTTAACTCGAACTCAAAACAATGATAATTTAAATGAACACCTTAATCTTCATATCATGTCCAAATCAAACTTGTACTCTCAATGAGAACCTTAACTTCAATGTCCAAATCACAAGTGACTTGTAACTGAAGTAACAAAGAAACAAACATGCCTTGATTATCATACGAGTTCACAACATCATCTCTTGTACCATGGATCAAATACTTGCAATTTTAGTCACAAACCCTTGACCTGATGACCAGTAATCTTAATTAAAAGATAATTCCCTTGTGGGAAATTGGAGGGAAATTTTTTAGGTACAACAGTTGTCCCTATTCAATCTTCTTAAACCTGAAGAGTTAGATTGACATGTTCGCCATTCATAACTTGAAGGTAGAAGATGATTGAACACTTAAGTGCCCAAAAATTTGCACTCTCCTGTGCAAGAAATAACATTCTGGGTTTATTGTATTAGGAATGGGCTTATAAATGACATTTGGAGAGGTAATGAAGATTTGTCAGAGATGGGCTTATAGATGCCATCCAAAAGTGACTGTTGATAGAGAAATTAGACTAAGTCTAATGCTCGACTTTAACTAGTTGAAGTATCAGAAAAAAATCTTTGGTCGATTTAATCTGAGCCAGAAAAGGTCTACTGAAAGAAGTATCAGAATAAATCTTTTAGTCAACTTAATCTGAACCAGCAAAGGTCTTGAATTGTCTTTAACGGGATAATGAATTAGCATAAATCTTAAAGTCGATTTAAATGAACTAGAGAAAGTGTCTATTGGAAACAAGTCAGGATAAATCATTGGTCGATTTAAGCCGAACCAACAGAGGTCTTGTTGATAGTCACCCTGTCCTATTTCGGGAATTGATCTACAATCAGTTTGTTGGTAAACCCGTCCTATTTCAGGAGTTTATACCACTTGGTGATAAAGATGGTCGCCCCGTCCTGTTTCGGGAATTGATCTTTATCTAACCAAAGAGAAAGAAAGATAGTTTCCCCATCCTGTTTCGGGAGTTAATCTTCAATCTGCTCATATAGATAGTTGTCTTGTCTTGTTTCAGGTATTAATCTATAATCAGTTGTGTTGTACCCCAAAATTTGCCCTCCCATATTTCTCAATACATTTCAAGTAAGGTCCTCAAATTGCTCAAGGAAGTCCAAGGTTTGACCAGACAAACTATCTCCTAAGGCAGTCTACCTCAAATTAGGGTTTCAGTTTGCACCAAGATGTTTGAGTCCAAAGGATCCCAAATGCTCACCATTGTCCTAATATGTACTCAAGATCATCCATGTCAAGTTTCAAGCCTTGCAGAGGAAGTTTGACCAAGCATAACTTTCTCATACTTTATCAAAAATGACCCATCGAAAGCTCATTTTTAAGAGGATGCAATTCACTACAATTTATCTTCATCTCCCAAGTTCAAAATATGCACTCACAAGAAGATATGAATTTGGACATTATAGGTCATTTTGGAAAGTCAACAAAGACACCTTTTTTGGCTAAGCTTCAAACATGAACATGGAAGACTCAATTGAGATGAGACCAAAAGGGTTGCTTATAGGACATCTTAAGCTTTCTAAAAAGTCCAAGAACACATCTCTAGGGTCAAAATTGAAAGAGTTATGCATTGGCAAAGTTGACCCTTTTTGCAAAGTTGCCAAAAGTCAAATGTGTCCATAATTGCATTTTTTGCCAAATGGGCCCAACTTTTTATGCTTTCATTGAGTTTGTAACATGACCCACGACCCATGAGCCCTTCCATTAGTCATTATTTTATTTTTTATCATTTATTTTGATTTTATTTCAATTAAATCAAATAAAATCAAAATAAAATCATGAAAATATCAAAAACTAATCAAAGCTTGAGATTTTGTGCATGTTTAGGTTTATTATACAGCTGGAGATGGAATCAAATTGTACAAGCTTCATTTGGACACAAAAAGATTGCATTTTGCTTGATTTGGAAAGATTTGCATAAGGATAAAATCATGATTCAATCATCATAACTGGAGAAGATTTGATACAAGTTGGCAACCCTAATTCATTCTAGGATACATAAGAAACATATTCAGATAAAAAATAAGAAGATTGGAGGTGTGCAAAGGTGAAAGCAACTTTTAAAAAACTCAAGAAAAGTTGCAAACTAATTTCCCCGTTCCAGGCTTCCTCAAGCCATTCCAGTCACATAAATCATTTGCTGGACATCCAAGGATCAAGATTCAACCACTAGAAAGCTTTCTAACACCCAGAAATGCACTATAAGTGTCCCACGATTTCCATACTTTCTTGAAATCGAATATCACAATTCTGGCACTTTTAGCATGATTTATTTGCATATTCTTAATCCTTGAGTCATTTGCAAGCTAATGGTTGTATTTAATTGCATTTTTATTGACTGCATACCAAGATGCCATGGTTAGGGTTCGAGCTTTGTTTTTAGGGATTTTGCACACATGAACAATTGGCCATGGAGAGTGGTACCATGATGCTCGTGAGGTTGCAACGAGTTGATTGGTACCATTGGTATTGATTTTTCATGCAGGGATAGGCTTTTGGAAAGGTACATGGCTGTACCTACGCCCATTTCTCTGTAGGTAAAAGATCTTGATCTAAAACGACGGAGGCACGAGGAAGATGATAATGTGGCACTCCCTGACTCGCCCGTTCAAATCTGCGTGCATTTGATAATTATTATTTTGTTTTTCCATATAATGTTTGTTTGTTGTTCCATGTACAAATAACCAAGCCAGCTCAGCTAGTCATCATGCAGCGCAAAAATGCCAAAGGGCCTGGGTTCGATCCCCAGGTCCCCATATTGTTGTATATTATTTTTCTTTGTGTAATCAGGCGCGCTAGCATCCAAGGCCTCCACCATACACCATAAATATCCAGCCAACAGATCTTCAACAAGGCAGATCCAAGGCCTTATCCCTGAGAGTCCACCATGGGCATCAGTCAAGCGTGCACACAAGATTGAGAAAGTCAACAGGGCCAGGCGCTTTTGGGCCCAGAATTGCAAGTCTCACCCCCCTGTTTGCTAGCATACCTCCAGGCCCATTCTATTTCTTTTCTAATTTCCTTTATTTAATTTAATTAGTTTAATTTATTTTCTAACCAAATAATTTCTTTTTTTCACAAAAAAATCATAAAATCAATTTCACCAATTTAGAATTAGGTTTTTTTTTTATAAAATTTAATTTAATATTAGTTTAAATTTAATTTAGGTTAATTCTAACTTTTTTCATATATTTAAAATGAATTAGAAAAATTAGGGTTATCGTGTGATTTAATTTTTATTTCTTTTCTCAATAAAATAAAAATACAAAAAATAGGTTAACTTAATTATTTTTTTCTTAACTTAAATTAATTAGTAATTAGGTTTCTTTATTTATTCAATTAAACTCTATTTTTCTCAAAATAACACAAAAAACCACAAAAAATGATTTTTCTTTTAATTAGGTTTAGATGGGGTCAAAACCCTAATTCCTTTTCATTCGATTCATCGCGCGTGCTTTATTATTTTTGCAAATATTAATGTAACTTCTCATGGTATGTAATAGTTTGATTAGGATTTTCTTTTATTTTTATCGTTTTACGGGTTTTTGGCTATGTAATTAATCCCTTACCCCAAAGTCTTGTAATAGTGTAGGTTTTATTTTCTCGCATTTTAATTCCCGCAAATATTAACTGTTAGATGTATGATAATAGGATTGTATGACAAGACTGCATGTTAATTTAAAATGGCTAGCAAACCGTAATGTGCAAAGATGATAACTGAAATCAAATCACTCGCACATGCGCACTCTTAAAGTATACTCTCACTTTGGTTGCCTTCGGTAAATGATCATTAAGTATAGGGTGTTTTAGTGGTCGCCCTTCTGTCTAAACAAAGATCAAACGTCCCGTTCGAAAATGTTGCCTCGGAAAGGTTGCCTCAGAAATGTTGCCTCGAATATGATCTTAATACATTAGGGTTATTACTAAGACGTCCTAACATTGCTTTAGTGATCGCACGTCCCTTTCGAATTGACCCTTACAACTCCAATGACGGTGCTTCCTATTTCTCAATAGTAGGATAGAATTGTCTAAAGGAAACAAGAACATAAATAATCTTTTTTCGAGTAGGTAGATACTGTTAGGTACTTGCTCAAAATAACCTTTTTCACACTTACACTCTTTTCAAACAAAGTTTTCAAAAACACTTCGTAACACTCTTGAAGACAAAAGCAAGGGTTAAAATGAAGTAAAAACAAAAACTTTTCAAAACAAACACACACAAGCAATTTTTAAAATGATGAGAAAGTACCTAAGAGCCCATAGAAAACTACGGATAGAAAGGGTGCTAATACCTTCCCTTTCTATAATCTACCCCCCATACTCAAAATCTCGAAAAAGGAATTTTTCTGTGCTTTTTTCCTTTCCAGTTGGATAAAATAAAAGTCAGTGGCGACTCTTGCTTACTGTTGTACCCCAAAATTTTCCCTCTCATTTATCAAGACTTTTCTCATAAGATTTCTTTGACTCAAGACAAGATTAGGATTTGGTCAGCTCAAGACATCTCATCTTGCACTGATAACCCAAAATTAGGGTTTGAGTTTGCACAAGGATTTTTGGACCATCAATGCTTCATATGACTTTCATACATCATTTTGAACCCCTAAGATTGCTCATGATAAGTTTCAAGCTTTGAACCATATTTTTGATCAGTCAATTGGACAGTTGACTTAAAAATCAACTGTATTAGGGAAAAAGTCAACCATGGCCAATTTACAGTCAAACTTCATAATTTTTGATCCACATCAACATTTTAGACTGATATGTACCATTTGACCAAGTTTGGATTACAACTCCTCAAGAAATTTGATCAAATCATCAAAAGGGCAAAATGGTCAAAATTAGGGTTTTGACTGAGAAAGGGCAATTTCTGATTTTTAACCTAGCCAATGACCAATTGAGTTCAAGAATGATTTCAAGGATTCAATGGAATCATCTTGACTCAATTACATGGTTCAAAACATCTCAAGTTCATTGGATTGACAGATGAAATTTGCAGTCAACTGATCAAAAGTCAACTGTACACTAAAAAGTCAAACTTTGACTTTTTGGTAAAAATAAAGTGCCAAGGGTCATAATTCATCAACATATGTCAAAATGTGAAACTTGTTCATCAAGAAAACCAAATTTGAAAATTAGGGTTTTGAATTTGAAAATTTTCATAACTTAGAATTTTTCTAAGTATACAAATTTTCTTATTTTTTCTCAACTTTACACCACTTTTACACCATGATGCCTAATGATTTAAGGAAACTTCCCAACATGAAAGTTGTATATCTCCATGAAATCTACAACTTTTCTTCACAAACTTTTCCCTAAAGATGCTTGGATCTCAAGTTATAAATTTATGAATACATGGTCATGAACTTCTTAACTTAGTGAAATTTTGCCCTAATTTAGGCAGGTTTTGGACCCAACTTCATGGAAATTTTTCACCTATTTCCAAGAGGTATCTAAAAATTCATTTCAAAGATGGATCCTAGAGAACATTGCAAGATTTCCAAAATGTCCAAGAACTCTCCAAGATCATTTTTGAGTAGGGAGAATTGAAGAGAGGAAGTTGGCATTTTCTCACTTTTTGTTCAAGCCATTTTCTTGAAGAACCAAGTTACAAACCAAACCTATGTTGGCTATTTAATGCTTTACATGTCCTAAACTTGCTACACACTCCTTAATTAAATGCATACTCAGTTGACAAATCCTCTATCCATGCTTTTGAACCTTTATCCAATTGATAATTCCACTTATGGCAAAAAGGTTCCATTGCCATTTTCATAAAGGGCAACTTTTGCAAACTTTGTAATCTTGAGCATTGAACCTGTCCCCTTGATGAATACAAACCACACAGGTCTCAAGAAACTTGTACAAACTCATACCAACCCTAAAGCAAGCTGGTACAAGCATGAGAGTTTTGTCTTGTCAATTTGCTTCAAGTACAAGAAAAGTGGCAAAAAAGGCTAGGGCTTGTACAGTAGATAGAGAGTTGACTTTAGATCATTTCTATACTAATATGCAAACAATATACAACACATAGAAGACCAAGCAAAGTCCTGGGACACTTAGAGCAAGTAAAACACCAAAAACTGTCCAAAACACATAGTTTCTGCACAAGCATATCCAGCCTCCATTTGGCTCGTGCGTTTTGTGTTTAGATCATCCAAACATCTTACATACTTGATATCAAACTCATCTGAACCATCATCCCTGTTATGTAACCTCTGTTTCACCATATGCCATTGTTAACTTTGAAGCTTGCAGTTGGACTTGGTCAGGGAGTTCTAGCCACTTTCAGAGTAAGGCAAGAGTTGGAATAAATTCAGGGAAGCTCAAGGAAGCTCAAGCAATCACCAGGCCTCCATTAAAGTCCCTGCATTTTCATACACGATTCCAGCTGAAGGAGGTAATTTTTCAAACTCTATCTCTCTGTACAGGCAACCTCAGGCCACGATCTGTGAATGAAAAATGTAGTTCTCATCATAACGAAGTTGTACATATCATTATCTTGCATTTATATTACTTGTGCTAAGAGAATTTGGAGTTTGAAATCTCTAAAAATTTTAGGTTAGGATTTAGGGATTTCAAAATTCTCTTTGATCTTTGATAGTTAAATTACATAATTTATATGGTTGGAATCGTGAGTTCAAATGCTACATTTTTCATGTTATAAGTTTTCATTTTTATGCAAGCATGAGGAAGTTACAGATTGAACTGACCATGGCGTGAGGAAGGAGAAGGCAGGTGTAGCGATAAAAAATGTAGCGGGGTAAATCGGAGATCGAATTATTGATTAATTCGTCTCACAAAAGCAAGAGTCGCCACCACACTTTATTGTTTCCAAGGGAAAAGGGAAAAGAGCGAAATAAAACCCTAAATATGCAATGTAAATAATACTTTTAAAAAGTAATAAAAATACAAGGCGTTTTTGAAAAGAGATCTATGGTTCGGGGGTTGGTTATACAATGGGAAGGTATTAACACCCAATGTATCTATAGTACTCTATAGGAACCTTTTGAAATATCTGTTTATTAAAATTGTTCGTTTGTTTGATTGAAATAAATTGTTTTGGCCGAAAAGGGGACGGACGGGTTTTTGAAGATACGACGACCTAATGTCGAAGTTTTTGCTTAAAAGGTATAAGTTTTAAAAAAGATTGAATATTTGAGGAAAAAATTATCCTAAGTTTTAATGAAATGCGAATGTTCGCGCGATTAGACTTGAGGACATGAAGTCAACAAATTTAATCGTTTTTCCCTTGGATTTAGACGTAAACAGAATAATCATGTAAATATGAAATGATTAAACAGAAAAATTATGCGGATAATGATATATAACAATTAAATAAAAGACTAAGTGTGTGAACGTGCATTTTTGGATTTTTTTGTTTAATAACGTAAGAGAATTAATAAAAATGTTTTCTTTTTAAGTTTTTTATTATGCGTATTTTTAATATGGATAAAGCAAGAGAATTATCTAAAAAAATAAAAATGTTTTTTTAGTTCTTAAAATTTCTATTTTTTTATATTTTTGTATTAGTATTAATATAAAGTATTTATTTAGTAAATAGATCTAAACTATATTAAACTTTAAAAGTTATTTAACTAAACCTAAAAAGATACTAAAATTACTAGATTAAACCTAATGTTAAACTAATAAAATTGATCAAATATTAAAATGCTTTCATTAAATTATCTATTATTTAATTAAGTTACTAATTAACTAAAAAACTAAAGAAAACAAATAGAAGTCAAGAAATAAAAGGGGGGTAAAAATAGAGACAAAGCAAATGGGCCAAAGGCTTAAGGGAGGCCCAAGACAAAGAGACAGGGAAGGGGGGGGGGGGGGGTGTATAAGCAGGTCGTTGGGCTTAGGGGAGGTAAATAGGGTTAAGGCCCATACATTTACTAATTTGTTTTAGGGTAAACGTAATTTGTTAATTGGGATTAGGGTTCACAAGGTTTGGCAGAGCGGCGCTTGCTTGTTATCTTCTCCGTTCGCGTTCTTCTTCGTCTTTCATGTCCTCGCCTGAGTTCTCTCGCCCAAAGGCCACCAGCTTCCTCCACTCCTTCTTCCCTCCAACGACGGCGTTACGGCGACGGATTTTACGGTAAACTTATGTTTCATTACTCGTCTAGGGTTTTGTTATAGTTGCATGTTCGTGATTTTCATGTTCATTGATTCTGAGTTTATTTTATTATGTTATTATTTGAGGAATTATGAAAGTGAAAGAGGGAAGAAACGTTACCTGGAGACGGAGGAGGGAAGTAGGGGCGAGCTAGGAGGCCGGGACGGCAAGGAATGCGCGTGACGCTTGCTAGCTACTTGACCCTGGTACTCTGTATTTGTATCTTTCTTCTTCTTCCTTTGGTTCACCTCTGTATGCTTTGCTGGGTTGCCTTGATGCTATTGTTGAAATGAATTTTGACTAACTTCTGTTCTTCTTCTTGCCTTTACTACTGTATGCTTTTTAATGGCCAATGATGGTGTACCTGAGGTCTTCGTGTTTGGACATGTTACTGTTTTGACATTGGTTTGATAAAGCTTGCATAGTCCTGGGTTTTGCTTTGGTGGGATGGATAAGGGGTTATGGTTTTAGGCTATTACAGATTGCACTGGTTTTGGTCGCGATACAGTAGGTTTTGAGGCTTGATGGTTTATGAGATAGCAGGTTAATGGTTTTTTAGGCCATAGTACTTGATATGGTTTTTTTGAAATGGTTTAGGCCATGTTATCTGATATATTATGCAGGTAGCAGGTTTTTGAAATGGTTTAGGCCATGTTATCTGATATATTATGCAAGTAGCAGGTTTTTAAAATGGTTTAGGCCATGTTATTTGATATATGGTTTTGATTTTTGTGATGGTTGTACTGGTTTATGGTTTATGTTGATGGTGTTTGAAAAATGGCTATGGTTTTAATGCAGGTTGTGTATGGTTGAGGCCATGGTTGAGGTTTTGACAAAATGGTTATGGTGGCAGGTTTGAACGTTTAGGCTATAAGGTTTTAGTTTATGAGATAACAGGTTCTGGCCTTTTTTTGAGAGCTTGGTTACTGGTTTTGTATTGTGCTTTTGACAAATTCAGTGTTGGAGGCTTTTTGGGTCGATCTCACTCTTTAAATCTTAAAGGGGGTTTTTTGTTTATTATTATAACCGTTGCTGGCTTTTTGGTTACGCTACATGTTTGAATATTTTAACTATATTTCCTTGGCCTCTGCACAATACTGTTCCATATGGTTTGTTTGTATTCTAATTTTATGCTTTCTTTTCCTTACTGCAATACTGCTGATTTGTTTTGTATCTCTTCCTGCCTAAACCAAAACCTGCAAAACCATACTTCTATCTCTCTTCTCTCTCTTAGTACAAATTGATACATTAAAATGATGTATGCTGTACTTGTTCTGAAATTGCATAGGCTGGAAAATGATGAGAATGGAAAGATTTCATGCTTGCATATTTGATTTTAAACTGCACACTTCTTTGTCTACTGCATGGGAGCCTAAATTTTTGACTTCTTCCTATGTTGCATGGCATGTTTACGTTGGCTTTCTTGCATATGTAACTTGCATATGCTGTTGCTATGCATATGATGTTAATTCTTTGTATGCTATTTTGACAAACAATTGAATTGATGCATATGCTGTTTGAAATATGCAGTGGACTTTTTGAAAATGCAATTAATTTTTTAATTATGCAGTTTTGAAAACAAAATGAATTTGTGCATGTTTTTAAATTGTGCATTCATTTTGAAAATAAAATCCATCCCTTTTTGTGAACCGGGAGAAATCCCGCGATTTGCAAAAAGGGTAAAAAACTGATTCCGGCCATTTGCTTTTAATGATGAACACTAAAATACTTTTTTTGCTTTTAATTATTTATTTATTTCTGACTTTTTCTTTTAATTGTTTTGCAGGTAAAATTAAATGAGCAGACAAAAAGGCATTGGATAGAAGATGAAGAATTAGAATCTTAGAAACAATAGTTTTTATTTTACTTTAAACTCTTTATGTAATTGTCATTATAAATATTTTGTAAATAATACAATATTTAAATAACAATTGTAATAAATAGAATAGAGTGAATAAAATTCTATTATTTCCCAATTAATTCTTTTTCTTTCCAATTATTTATTTATCGTTTATAATTCTTTAAATTGTATAATAACTGAAAATCAATTTCAATCACTTAAATTCAGAATAATAAACAAATAAATAAACATCATTGATCAATTAATAACTTCAATTATTTAACTCATTATTCATAATTTTCTAAATTATAATAATTAAAAATAGAATTTCAATTATTTAACTTAGAATGATAAATAATTAAATAATCATTGTTGACCAATTAATAAACCTCTTTTCAAATGTTTATTTCATTATTCATAAATCTTTAAATTATATAATAACCGAAAATAGATTCCAATTATTTTAAATTTAAGATAATAAATAATTAATAAACATTGTTTGATCATTGATCGATTAATAAATTCAGCGTTCAAAAATAAACAGCTCTCGACCTGAAAAAGTTATGAATTTTTAAAAATCAATAGATCAAAACGCTTGCAATGTAATGATGCAGATGTGAGATGGTATCTTAGGTCAAAATTTGGGGTACAACAGCTGCCCCTATTTAAGTTTCTTCTATCCGGAGATATGAAGATTAAAATCTTCGTTTCGACGGGATTGAAGGTACTTAAATACATAATACGCAAATTTTGCTCTAAGATACCGCCATTATGTTTGATATGAATGCAGTGACTGAATCCACAGAGAAAGATATTGTATGAAACAAGACAATGCTGGAGAAATCAAACACCAACAAAACACAGAGACATGGCTTATACACTACTGGGGAAACAAGCCATCGATTTCAAGTAATGGACTCTTGACAGCGAATAAAATTGAGGGAATACGACCTCTGACCCTAACGAAGAAGGCATCTTGCATAGGCCATAAAACAGATTATTGACCCAAAACAGTGAGTTCACAACTCGAGGTCAAAGATAGACAGAAAGTATCAAATTTGCTGGCGACAGATTACCGACTTCTGAAGGTAAAGATTCATAACAAACCTTCTCTGCGAGATTTCCGGAGATATACTCATTAATGCCGAGATAATAATAAGATTGTAGATACGCAAGCTGCTCAAATAAAGAAGCTGCCACTTGCCGTCGTCCAAAGAAAAAATTATGACATACAAGCTACTCAAATAAAGAGGCTGCCACTTGCTGTCGTCCAAAAACTATGACATACAAGTTGCTCAAATAAAGAGGCTGCCACTTGCTGTCGTCCAAAAACTATGACATACAAGTTGCTCAAATAAAGAGGCTGCCACTTGCTGTCGTCCAGGGGTGTCAATAACACACAAGTTGCTCAAATGAAGGAGCCGCCACTTGCTGTTTTCCAAAGAAAATACCAATAACATACAAGCTGCTCAAATAAAGAAGTTGCCACTTGCTGTCTTCCAGAAAAATAATAACGTACAAGTTGCTCAAATAAAGAGACTGCCGCTTGCCATTTTCCAAAATAATAATAACGCACAAGTTGCTCGTGAAGAGCTGCCGCTTGTCGTTTTCCACAAGATAATAATAACGCACAAGTTGCTCATGAAGAGCTGCCGCTTGTCGTTTTCCGGAAATAATAATAACGCACAAGTTGCTCGTGAAGAGCTGCCGCTTGTCGTTTTCCATAAGATAATAATAACGCACAAGTTACTCATGAAGAGCTGCCGCTTGTCGTTTTCCACAAGATAATAATAACGCACAAGTTGCTCATGAAGAGCTGCCGCTTGTCGCTTTCCGGAAATAATAATAACGCACAAGTTGCTCGTGAAGAGCTGCCGCTTGTCGTTTTCCACAAGATAATAATAACGCACAAGTTGCTCATGAAGAGCTGCCGCTTGTCGTTTTCCACAAGATAATAATAACGCACAAGTTGCTCATGAAGAGCTGCCGCTTGTCGTTTTCCGAAAATAACTCAAAAGGAAAATGCGATGACAACTGGAAGAGAATAAAATCTTCGTCAAAGAGAATCATGAATCAATCCTTCCCGAGGAGATCCATACTTAAACGTGCAAAATAAATGCACTATCCGTCTAGGTCGCGATTTCACTGGGGAAAATCAATGAGATAGCCTATGCAAGAGACAACAACTTCATCCAGGAATAACTAGAGAGAAAACAGTCAAACAGGACTCCATCCAATGAGAAAGCAACTCGATTGGGGAATTCATCCCACCCAGAGATGGACAAGGTAAGCTAAATCAAAAATCATCCACGAGGATTAGCTCAGTTGGCGAATTTAGAAAGGAGGCACATTTTCTGCCTAAGCTAACCTTCTACTTGGAGAGAAACATGTACGTTATTTGAATAAACAAAGTATAACCCAAAAGTCAACGACAAATGTGAATATGCGTGCATGATATGAGTGTAAATGAGTAAATGAATGTTATGCTAACAAAACGAACATATGGAATATCTTGAAGACGATAAGATGTCACGACAAGATAGATACTCGGCCAATCTTAAAAAGACGGAAGATAACTGGAACTGGGAACACAAAGCAACGTCGGAGTGTAACACGCTACAAGGCTCAAATCTTCTGAGGAGAAAAGTATCCAAATCCAATCTTCTAACACCAATAGACCACTGGCATGAGACGAAGCGTACCACACTTCAGAAATCTGCTCGAATAAAGATAACTGAAACAAACCTTAACTGGAACAGTTGGGGAGTCACCAAACTTAGTACCACCAGAAACACAAGCTTACACAACCAACACCTCAATGACGATTTGAAAGAAAACAAGTTCAACAAGCAGGGATAAAATACCGTACTGTTTTGCATTTCATGGCTTGACCATCCTTGGAACAAACTGTTAATATTCCTTTCGTTATTCATGACACATTTTTAAAATAAGAATATTTTAAGTAAATTTGTTTCAAGTATTTCCATAAAAATTAAATTTTGCCCACAAAAGGTAAATGCTCAAATTTCATTAATAATTTGGTAGTTCGCTAGCAATGCAACTCCAACGGTTTACAAAAGTTTGAGAAATAGTACATGAAAGAGAAAAGGGTTACACAAAAAACAATGATCACTATTCTCCCTAACAACTTCGAATTCCGAAATGTGCTCAAGTGCCGGGACTGGTCTGACCAAAAGCCTGCCTAAGCAAAATACTTCTTGACTGCATCGGCGTTCATGGGACGCGGGAGCTCATCATCGTCCATATTGGTGAGAATCAAAGCACCTCCAGAGAAAACTTTCTTAACGACATATGGTCCTTCATAATTCGGAGCCCACTTGCCCCTTGAATCAGGTTGGAAAGATAGTATCTTCTTGAGCACAAGGTCACCTTCTCTGAAATCGCGCGGTCGAACCTTCTTATCAAAAGCCTTCTTCATTCTCTGCTGATACAACTGACCGTGACACAGAGCTGTCAATCTCTTCTCTTCGATTAAATTCAACTGATCATATCTACTTTGACACCACTCAGCCTCAGAAAGTTTAGCTTCCATCAACACTCTCAGAGACGGGATCTCAACCTCCACGGGGAGTACTGCTTCCATACCATAAACTAGGGAAAATGGGGTTGCGCCTGTTGAAGTTAGAACTGAAGTACGGTATCCATGCAGAGCAAATGGAAGCATTTCATGCCAATCTTTATAAGTTACCACCATCTTCTGGACAATCTTTTTGATATTCTTGTTAGCAGCCTCAACAGCCCCATTCATCTTCGGTCTGTAAGGAGAAGAATTATGATGTTCGATTTTGAACTCTTCACAAAGCTCCTTCATCATCTTGTTATTCAAATTCGAACCATTATCAGTGATGATCTTGCTCGGGATACCGTATCGACAAATGATTTGATTCTTGATAAATCTGACTACCACCTGTCTGGTTACATTGGCATAAGATGCTGCTTCCACCCATTTAGTAAAATAATCGATCGCTACCAAGATGAAACGATGACCATTTGAAGCTTTGGGTTCAATCATTCCAATCATATCAATGCCCCACATAGAGAAAGGCCAAGGTGAAGAGATCACATTGAGGAGAGTCGGTGGCACATGCATCTTGTCCGCATAAATCTGGCATTTATGACACTTCTTCACATATTTGCAGCAATCAGATTCCATTGTCATCCAATAGTAACCGGCTCTCAACATCTTTCTAGCCATTGCATGTCCGTTGGCATGAGTGCCAAAGGACCCTTCATGTACTTCTTGCATCAGCATGTCTGCTTCACGTCTGTCTACACATCTGAGCAAGACCATGTCATAATTCCTCTTATACAAAACTTCTTCATTGAGGAAGAAACTGCTTGCCAATCTTCTCAATGTCTTCCTATCTTTATTGGATGCCCCAGGCGGATACTCTTGAGTTTGAAGAACACGTTTAATGTCATAGAACCACGGTTTGTCGTTGGTAACCTCTTCTACTGAGAACATATGAGCAGGTCTGTCGAGGCGCATAACCCGGATTGTAGGCACATCGTTCCAACCATTCACTTGAAACATTGAAGACAAAGTAGCTAAAGCATCAGCCATTTGGTTCTCATCTCTAGGGATATGATGTAATTCCACTTTGTTGAAGAAGGTTAACAATCTTCTAGCATAGTCTCTGTAAGGAATCAAACCAGGATGACGAGTCTCCCATTCTCCTTTGATTTGATTAATTACCAATGCCGAATCTCCGTAAATATCAAGAATCTTAATCCTTAGATCCACCGCCTCTTCGAGACCCATAATACATGCCTCATATTCCGCCATGTTGTTCGTGCAGTCAAACTTCAATCTCGCCGTGAACGGGATATGAGTACCTCGGGGAGTGACAATGATTACCCCAATTCTATTTCCATAAGAATTCACAGCTCCGTCAAATATCAAACCCCAATGCGATTCAGGATCAGGTCCTTCTTCAGTTAACGACTCTTCACAATCTTTAGCTTTCAAGTACATAACATCTTCATCTGGGAAATCATACTTGATGGATTGATAATCGTCAATTGGTTGGTGAGCCAAATGATCGGCTAAAATACTCCCTTTTATTGCTTTCTGAGTGTGATACTCAATGTCATATTCAGATAACAACATCTGCCAACGGGCTATTCTTCCAGATAAGGCGGGCTTCTCAAAGATATACTTGATCGGATCCATTTTGGAGATCAACCAAGTGGTGTGGTTAATCATATACTGGTGCAGACGGCGAGCAGCCCAAGCTAAAGCACAACAGGTTTTCTCAAGCAATGAGTACCGAGACTCACAGGCTGTGAATTTCTTACTCAGATAGTATACGGCATGTTCCTTTCTTCCAGTCTCATCTTGTTGACCAAGCACACATCCCATAGAGTCTTCCAATATAGTCAGGTACATAATCAAAGGTCTTCCTTCCACCGGAGGAATCAAAATGGGAGGTTCAAGCAAATATTCTTTGATGTTATCAAAAGCTCTCTGACAATCTTCTGTCCACACACATCCTTGGTTCTTTCGGAGAAGCTTGAAAATCGGCCCACAGGTAGCAGTCATATGAGATATAAACCTAGAAATATAGTTCAGTCTCCCAAGGAATCCTCTTACTTGTTTTTCCGTCTTGGGTGCGGGCATTTCCCGAATAGCTTTGACTTTATCAGGATCTACCTCAATACCTTTCTGACTGACAATGAATCCCAGAAATCTTCCAGAACGAACACCAAAAGTGGACTTGTTGGGATTCAGACGGAGTTTATACTTTCTCAAACGCTGGAATAACTTCAACAAATGTTCCAAGTGATCTTCCTCAGTTTGTGATTTGGCAATCATGTCATCCACATACACTTCGATCTTCTTATGCATCATGTCATGGAACAAAGCAGTCATGGCCCTTTGGTATGTTGCGCCCGCATTCCTCAGACCAAACGGCATGACCCGATAACAAAAAGTTCCCCAAGGTGTAATGAAAGCTGTCTTCTCCATATCTTCTGGTGCCATCTTGATTTGATTGTAACCAGAGAAGCCATCCATGAAAGAAAAGACTTTGAACTTGGCAGTACTGTCGACCAATACATCAATGTGAGGTAATGGGAAGTCATCCTTCGGACTAGCTCTATTCAGATCTCTATAGTCTACACACATCCGAACCTTGCCATCCTTCTTAGCAACAGGCACTATGTTGGCTAACCACTGAGGATAGACCGATGTAACAAGGAAACTTGCATTAATCTGCTTCTGAACCTCCTCTTTGATCTTGTCAGCCATATCGGGACGAGTCCTTCTCAGCTTCTGCTTAATCGGCGGACATTCAGGTCTCAACGGTAAACGATTCTCCACAATATCGTTGTCCAAACCCGGCATATCTTGGTAGGACCAAGCAAACACATCAACATACTCTTTGAGAAGCTCCAACATTTTCTCTTTAACCTCCGGGATAAGCAATGCTCTGACTTTGACTTCCTTTCTATCTTCTTCATTACCCAAGTTGACCAACTCTACAGGTTCTTCAAATGGCTGGATAATCTTCTCATCATGCTCAAGCAAACAGGAAATTTCAACAGGAATCTCTTCATCATCCTCTTCTTCGGCTCTGAACACAGGGAATTCAAAGTTGGGAGAGGGCATAAGATCATTTTTTTCGATGGTTAAGTCATGGATTAATCTGCATATATGATTATGCTTTCATTTAGAAATCGATTTGTGCAAATAAAACAAAAGGTTATTATATTTTCCTATTACTACCAATTAATTTTCATTACTATTTCCCAGAAAAAAAGTGAAAAGTAAAACAATAGTGGACAAAATAACATTTTTATTCATTAAAGGGAAATACTTGAAACAAGGAGCCCAGACATTTCTCTTTTGCCTTGGGCAGAGCAAAAGGAATTATTTTTCATAGCCCGACACAAAATACTCTTCGCCTTGGGCAGAGCGAATTTTTTCAAAGAAAAATAAAACAAAACATTACTCGGAAATGTGCATAACAATAGGAACATCAACAGCTATCCAGTTTTGGCAAGCCAATCCAGGCGTCACAAAATCGGGCAAATGTTCCTCGGAATCGTCCTCTATGATAGCATCAACCTCAGGATGTATGAAACCTGCACTTCGGAAAACCTCTTGAATCGGACGAACAACCACTTCCTTCTTGACTCTTGCAGACACGGGACGAAAACCAAGACCTTCCCCAGATTTGTTCTCGGGCAAAGTCAACACCTGACCCCATCCTTCGGCCGAACCACTTTCCACCACTCGTCGCGCATCCTCAAAAGAAGAAATGGATGCCCCTTGCTTCTTCAGTTCATTCTTGGCAACAGATAGACCTTGGAACTGGGTTCCAACATCCTCATCAGCATTAATAAAAGAGAAGGATGATAAATGGCTTACCACCATAGCCTGCTCTCCCCCAATCATCACTAGCTTCCCATGCCTCACAAACTTCAGTCTCTGATGGAGCGTGGAAGTGACTGCCCCTGCATCATGGATCCATGGACGACCCAATAAGCAACTGTAGGCAGCACGAATATCCATTACTTGGAAAGTGATTTGAAAAGTATGAGGACCAATTACTATAGGAAGATCCACTTCACCAATGACTGTCTTCCTAGAACCATTAAACGCTTTGACAATTACCCCACTGGGTCTCATAGGAGCACCTGGATATGAGAGCCGAGATAACGTAGTTTTGGGCATCACATTTAACGACGAACCTGTATCCACCAACACACTTGATAAAGTATCATTTCCACAACTTATTGAGATATGCAAAGCCATATTATGGTTTCTCCCCTCTTTCGGGAGCTCTTCATCACTGAAACCAAGATTGTTACACGAAGTAATATTTCCCACAATTCCATCAAATTGGTCAACCGTCACATCATGATCCACGAACGCCTGGTCCAAGACCTTCATCAAAGCTTCTCTATGGGCACCAGAATCTCTCAGTAAAGCAAGCAAAGAAATCTTGGAAGGAGTTTGCAAAAGTTGGTCCACAATCTTATATTCACTTCTCTTGATAAGCTTCAGAATCTCATCATCCTCAGGGCAAGGGATAGGTTCACTGGATCGGCCTATCTCAACCCTTGGTTCAACATTTCTCACTGGAATTTCTGCCGGTATGGGCCTCCTGACTTGAACTTCTGGTCTCTTCAAAGGTATTGCTGCAAAGACACGTCCACTTCTCGTAACTCTACTCACATCAGCAATATTTACAAAAGATGGCCTTGTCGGTATAGGGACTTCTACCCCATTCTCAATCATTGTGGCATTATACTTATACGGTACAGCTTGGTCTGAGTTGTAAGGCACAGGACCAGGTGGGTAAATAATCAAAGGATTAACAGGTGCAGTCTGACTATCGTAAACGATCTCTACTGATTCAGGCAAATTGAATTGTGGTATTATAACATTCACTTCGTCCTCCGGATTTCTGTCATACGTAATGGTGATAACTCTCTGGTCTAACAACTTCTGAATATCCTCCTTCACAATAGGACAATCAACCTCTCTTGAACAAAATTCACAAACATCATAATCATACTGATGCTTAAAAAAGGCAAGTCTTCTCAAACTCTGATGTAACTTGATCAACGACTCTCTTATGTGTTCAACTTGAAAAACTCGAAACTTCCCCGGACAACCCTCCACCATATTCACTGATGTTGCCCCATGTCGAGGCAAAGGATTATCTCTAACATTCGGATTAACATCCTTGAAAGACAAGATACCATTCTTAATCAATCTCCGCACGTCCGCCTTCAGAGCAAAGCAATTCTCAAGGTTGTGCCCCGGCGACCCTTGATGATACTCACAAAACTGATCCGCCTTGTACCACGGAGAGGTACTGTTCGGTGCGACAGGAGGAGGCTTTGTCGTTATGAGATTCTTTCTGATAAGAGCAGGGAACAATTCAGTATAAGTCATAGGAATGGCATCGAACTGCGGTTTTCTGGATGAACGGTTCTGATTGTTGAATGGATAAGCCTGTTGTCGAGGCTGCTGCTGAAATGGCCGTTGTTGAGTTGGTGGGGTTTGATGAGCTGGGGTCATCAAAGCTGGGCGGACAGCCGGAGTGACTGCCGCAACGTGAGAGTAACCTATCCTTGGTCTCCCTGGGAACAATGCGCTGACATCCTGCTCTTTTCTTTTCGGGAAAACACTTCCAAACTTCTTAGTACTGCTAGACGGACTTCCTTCTTTAACCAAACGCCCTTCACGAATCCCTTCCTCTAACCGCATGCCCATGCTTACCATTTCGGTGAAGTCACTGGGTGCGCTGGCGATCATTCTTTCATAGTAAAAGGAACCTAAAGTCTTCAAAAATATCTTAGTCATCTCTTTCTCCTCAAGAGGTGGATAGATTTGAGCAGCAATTTCACGCCACCTCTGGGCGTATTCCTTAAAAGATTCTCTGTCTCTTTGCGACATTGCCCGGAGTTGATCCCTGTCCGGCGCCATGTCAACGTTATACTTATACTGGTGGACAAAAGCTTCGCTAAGATCGTTGAAGTTGCGGATCCGAATGCTGTCTAAACCCATATACCACTTTAGAGCAGCACCCGTCAAACTGTCTTGAAAATAATGAATCAACAAGTCATGATCATCAGAATACGTAGACATCTTTCTCACGTACATAGTCAAATGACTTCTAGGACACGAATCACCCTTATATCTTTCAAAGTCTGGCACTTTGAATTTTGCTGGAATCTTGACATTCGGAACTAAACAAAGGTCATGCGTGTTCTTCCCAAACAAATCCTTCCCCTTTAATGCTCTAAGCTCCTTCTGCATTTCCTGGAATTGATCCTGAAACTCTTCCATTCTATCAAAAAGACCCAAACTTTCAGCAGGCTCGGCAGGATAAGTAGGTTCATTCAAGTATGGCACGGAGTGAACCACAGGAGCGACAGTTGTCATAATCGGTTGCAGAAAAGGTGTCACAGACGGAATTACTGGCGACATGGCAGTTGTCTCTGGTTGAGGAAGAGACAAAGCATGTTGAAATAAAGGCTGTACGGCAGGCTGATACCCCTCTGGCACAAAGTTGTAAGGCATTCCCCACGGAAAACCTTTCGGCATCTGATGTTGAAGCGGAGAGTTGATTTGAGTCACGGATGTAGGAACGGTGACAATCTCGGAAACCACTGGAGTTGAAGTCTGAATCTCAGCAGCCGTAGTCGATGGCTGATTCTGAAAAGCCACCAAACTTTCCACTAACGCAGTTAACTTTTCCATCTCGATACGAAGGGTAGCAACTTCCCCATGAAGCTCATGATTTTCCTGTTCCAGATCTTCCATCTTCCTCTGACGATTGGCTCGAGTGTCTTATCGGTGAGACAGCTTGACAACCTTTGGAGTGGAAAAAGAAACAAGGATAAGACTCTAGAAAACATGTGGGAGTGGAATGTTGAATGATGCATGATGTGTGATGCAAATGATGATTCATTTTAATAGTTTTTCAAGGACCTTCAATAATTTTGCACACATCAATGGTAAAGGAATTTGGAACAACAAAAACCCAGTCCATTAATCAAAAAGCGGTAAATTACAACTTACAACTTTGAAACAACAAAATAATAAATTACACTTTGGGATAACAACCCAATAATAAAAGCAGTAAACTACAACTTTGGAACATGAAGTCCATGATAAAACAATAAATTACAACTCCGGGACATGAAGTCCATGATAAAGCAATAAAATACAACTTTGGAGCATGAAGCCCTTAATAAAGCAATAAATTACAACTTCGGAACATGAAGCCCTTTTACATAGCTTTACAAAATGACATCAATAAAATAAAACTAAAAGCTAAAGATCACTCAGAATCAACGGATGAAGGACCAAACACCAACTGTAACCGGAGCTTCTTGATCTTCTCTTCATAAAAGTCTTCCATCTCTTTCTTCTCAGCTACCAGTCGATCAACGATTTCCTTCTGCGGATTAGGAACAAGAGCAATGCTTACCGAACCTTCCTTCTTTCTCTTCCTTTCACTAGCATACTTCTTCAATAAAGCATCCTTTTGACAGAGCTTCTCATCATGATCAATGAACCAGCCGTCTTGAATAAAGAGTAAATCCTCCTTTTCCTTTAGCTGTCGAGTCAGGACTCGATTCTCATATTCAGACATATTATACTTTTCTTTCCAAGCATCCCTCTCGGACTTCATCCTAGCCAGATTTCCTTGGTATTCTCCTATGTTCGCGATAGGGATAACAACAGATGATGATGCAACGGTAAGGAATAAAGGTTTCTCAAGTTTATAGGGCATCTTGAGAGCACAAGCCCTAGCACGGACCCACTGTAGGTAAGGCTCCAAAGAAACGGAACCTCTATGTCCTAACATATCTCTCCCTTTCCTATGGATGTGGCGCCAAGCTCCTTCGATCTCCCTCTTAGCTGCCTGATGATCTTGTCCTTCCTGTAGAAAGAAACCACTCACATGGATGTTGTTTGGCTTATCTCTCATCGAGTACCCAAACTGACGGCGCGCGAGAACAGGGTTATAATTAATTCCACCTCTCGTACCGAGAAGAGGCACGTTAGGAAAAGCACCACAACTATCAATGATCTTCACGTCGTAGTAAACTCGATTATACCAATCAATGTCGAAATGAGTGAGAGCCATAATCTTTGGCGCCCAACGCGGCTCCTTCTCGAGATCCCAGAAAACATCAGACCCAGGTAGATGCGAAACATACCACTGATACAACAACGGTGCACAACAAATAATCATCCCTCCTTGATAAGAGTTTCGAAGATGGATGGAGTAGTAGGTATCTCCTAGCAGCGTAGGGACCGGATTTCCAATCAAGAAAATTCTGATGGCGTTGATATCCACAAACTTATCAACATTAGGGAACAAGAATAGACCATAAGCGAGTAAAGCAAAGACGTCTTCAAAGGCAATAGTATCTTTTATCTCAGTGAAATGACGAGCTTTCCTCAACAAAAACTGCGCAGACAAGCCTCGGATTCCCCCTTTTGTAGTCATGTTCTCCTCTATCTCTGACTTCTTCAAGTGGGTGATGGTCGCTATCTCGTGAGATTTGGGTTCCTCTTCTAAGCCAGAAAAAGGAACACAATCGGTGATCGGCAAACCAAGTATGTGGGAATACTCTTCTAAGGTGGGCATCAACTGGTAATCCGGAAAGGTGAAACATCGATACAAAGGATCATAGAATTGAACCAACGTATTAAGAATGCCTTCCTTCATCTTGCGCTTCATGAGAGGTATAATGGACCCATACTTCTTCTGAAAATCCGTCGGGTTCTCGATCTTCGGAATCAAACTCTTCAGTTCTTCAATCTCGGGCTCCTTAAAACTAAAACTTCGAGTGTTTCTCCTTCCAAATTCCATAATAACCTGAGATGTCTGCAAAAATCATTTCGAAGTTCCTTGAAAAACAAGTTTTTTTTACAAAGATGTTGATGAATGCATGAATGAATGATAATGCAACAGTCACACACAAGTTCACAAACATGGGGTTCAAAGGTTCAACGTTCAGCATGGAGTCGAGGGTAAAGCCCACCCAAAGGTATGTACTAATGGTTCAATCGCACCTGTAAGACAAGGTTCTAAGAGTTCCCAGAGTCTACGTTCCTCCTTCGGATTTACCAACGTCTTGATTACTCAATAATTAGCAATATTCTCAAGAGAAACTCGTCCGAGCGTAGCATCGCGTAACAACTACTTCCGAATTACTCCGTTATAGTCTCCGCGCTACACCTAAAAAGGCCAAGATGGGTTAGGGTTCTACGGTCCTCAACTTCTCGGGCTCCTAGGTCAAAAATAATAATGTCTTCCCGATTACTCGGTAAACAAATATTAAGTTCAAGAGGGCCTTCCATTGAGTGGGGGATCTCATGCCTCCTTCTTCGGGATTACTCCCTCAAAGTTAACATGACTGTACCGCCCGTCCTATTCCTTAAATGTTACTTAATCCGGGTATAGGGTTCGTCCTTTGCAAAAAAACCTAAACACCCCAATTTAAACACATAATCAAGCAAATCAAATAATAATAAAACAGATAAAACAAATTAGGCTTAACCCACTTAGGGATGGACCAACAAGAGGTCAATCTGTCCCCAGCAGAGTCGCCAATTCTGTAGCGATATAAAATGTAGCGGGGTAAATCGGAGATCGAATTATTGATTAATTCGTCTCACAAAAGCAAGATTCGCCACCGCGCTTTATTGTTTCCAAGGGAAAAGGGAAAAGAGCGAAATAAAACCCTAAATATGCAATGTAAATAATACTTTTAAAAAGTAATAAAAATACAAGGCATTTTTTAAAAGAGATCTATGGTTCGGGGGTTGGTTATACAATGGGAAGGTATTAGCATCCAATGTATCTATAGTACTCTATAGGAACCTTTTGAAATATCTGTTTATTAAAATTGTTCGTTTGTTTGATTGAAATAAATTGTTTTGGCCGAAAAGGGGACGGACGGGTTTTTGAAGATACGACGACCTAATGTCAAAGTTTTTGCTTAAAAGGTATAAGTTTTAAAAAAGATTGAATATTTGAGGAAAAAATTATCCTAAGTTTTAATGAAATGCGAATGTTCGCGCGATTAGACTTGAGGACATGAAGTCAACAAATTTAATCGTTTTTCCCTTGGATTTAGACGTAAACAGAATAATCATGTAAATATGAAATGATTAAACAGAAAAATTATGCGGATAATGATATATAACAATTAAATAAAAGACTAAGTGTGTGAACGTGCATTTTTGGATTTTTTGTTTAATAACGTAAGAGAATTAATAAAAATGTTTTCTTTTTAAGTTTTTTATTATGCGTATTTTTAATATGGATAAAGCAAGAGAATTATCTAAAAAAATAAAAATGTTTTTTTAGTTCTTAAAATTTCTATTTTTTTTATATTTTTGAATTAGTATTAATATAAAGTATTTATTTAGTAAATAGATCTAAACTATATTAAACTTTAAAAGTTATTTAACTAAACCTAAAAAGATACTAAAATTACTAGATTAAACCTAATGTTAAACTAATAAAATTGATCAAATATTAAAATGCTTTCATTAAATTATCTATTATTTAATTAAGTTACTAATTAACTAAAAAACTAAAGAAAACAAATAGAAGTCAAGAAATAAAAGGGGGGTAAAAATAGAGACAAAGCAAATGGGCCAAAGGCTTAAGGGAGGCCCAAGACAAAGAGACAGGGAAGGGAGGGTGTATAAGCAGGTCGTTGGGCTTAGGGGAGGTAAATAGGGTTAAGGCCCATACATTTACTAATTTGTTTTAGGGTAAACGTAATTTGTTAATTGGGATTAGGGTTCACAAGGTTTGGCAGAGCGGCGCTTGCTTGTTATCTTCTCCGTTCGCGTTCTTCTTCGTCTTTCATGTCCTCGCCTGAGTTCTCTCGCCCAAAGGCCACCAGCTTCCTCCACTCCTTCTTCCCTCCAACGACGGTGTTACGTCGACGGATTTTACGGTAAACTTATGTTTCATTACTCGTCTAGGGTTTTGTTATAGTTGCATGTTCGTGATTTTCATGTTCATTGATTCTGAGTTTATTTTATTATGTTATTATTTGAGGAATTATGAAAGTGAAAGAGGGAAGAAACGTTACCCGGAGACGGAGGAGGGAAGTAGGGGCGAGCTAGGAGGCCGGGACGGCGAGGAATGCGCGTGACGCTTGCTAGCTACTTGACCCTGGTACTCTGTATTTGTATCTTTCTTCTTCTTCCTTTGGTTCGCCTCTGTATGCTTTGCTGGGTTGCCTTGATGCTATTGTTGAAATGAATTTTGACTAGCTTCTGTTCTTCTTCTTGCCTTTACTACTGTATGCTTTTTAATGGCCAATGATGGTGTACTCGAGGTCTTCGTGTTTGGACATGTTACTGTTTTGACATTGGTTTGATAAAGCTTGCATAGTCCTGGGTTTTGCTTTGGTGGGATGGACAACGGGTTATGGTTTTAGGCTATTACAGGTTGCACTGGTTTTGGTCGCAATACAGTAGGTTTTGAGGCTTGATGGTTTATGAGATAGCAGGTTAATGGTTTTTTAGGCCATAGTACTTGATATGGTTTTTTTGAAATGGTTTAGGCCATGTTATCTGATATATTATGCAGGTAGCAGGTTTTTGAAATGGTTTAGGCCATGTTATCTGATATATTATGCAGGTAGCAGGTTTTTGAAATGGTTTAGGCCATGTTATTTGATATATGGTTTTGATTTTTGTGATGGTTGTACTGGTTTATGGTTTATGTTGATGGTGTTTGAAAAATGGCTATGGTTTTAATGCAGGTTGTGTATGGTTGAGGCCATGGTTGAGGTTTTGACAAAATGGTTATGGTGGCAGGTTTGAATGTTTAGGCTATAAGGTTTTAGTTTATGAGATAACTGGTTCTGGCCTTTTTTTGAGAGCTTGGTTACTGGTTTTGTATTGTGTTTTTGACAAATTCAGTGTTGGAGGCTTTTTGGGTCGATCTCACTCTCTAAATCTTGAAGGGGGTTTTTGTTTATTATTATAACCGTTGCTGGCTTTTTGGTTATGCTACATGTTTGAATATTTTAACTATATTTCCTTGGCCTCTGCACAATACTGTTCCATATGGTTTGTTTGTATTCTAATTTTATGCTTTCTTTTCCTTACTGCAATACTGCTGATTTGTTTTGTATCTCTTCCTGCCTAAACCAAAACCTACAAAACCATACTTCTATCTCTCTTCTCTCTCTTAGTACAAATTGATACATTAAAATGATGTATGCTGTACTTGTTCTGAAATTGCATAGGCTGGAAAATGATGAGAATGGAAAGATTTCATGCTTGCATATTTGATTTTAAACTGCACACTTCTTTGTCTACTGCATGGGAGCCTAAATTTTTGACTTCTTCCTATGTTGCATGGCATGTTTACGTTGGCTTTCTTGCATATGTAACTTGCATATGCTGTTGCTATGCATATGATGTTAATTCTTTGTATGCTATTTTGACAAACAATTGAATTGATGCATATGCTGTTTGAAATATGCAGTGGACTTTTTGAAAATGCAATTAATTTTTTAATTATGCAGTTTTGAAAACAAAATGAATTTGTGCATGTTTTTAAATTGTGCATTCATTTTGAAAATAAAATCCATCCCTTTTTGTGAACCGGGAGAAATCCCGCGATTTGCAAAAAGGGTAAAAAACTGATTCCGGCCATTTGCTTTTAATGATGAACAATAAAATACTTTTTTTGCTTTTAATTATTTATTTATTTCTGACTTTTTCTTTTAATTGTTTTGCAGGTAAAATTAAATGAGCAGACAAAAAGGCATTGGATAGAAGATGAAGAATTAGAATCTTAGAAACAATAGTTTTTATTTTACTCTAAACTCTTTATGTAATTGTCATTATAAATATTTTGTAAATAATACAATATTTAAATAACAATTATAATAAATAGAATAGAGTGAATAAAATTCTATTATTTCCCAATTAATTCTTTTTCTTTCCAATTATTTATTTATCGTTTATAATTCTTTAAATTGTATAATAACTGAAAATCAATTTCAATCACTTAAATTCAGAATAATAAACAAATAAATAAACATCATTGATCAATTAATAACTTCAATTATTTAACTCATTATTCATAATTTTCTAAATTATAATAATTAAAAATAGAATTTCAATTATTTAACTTAGAATGATAAATAATTAAATAATCATTGTTGACCAATTAATAAACCTCTTTTCAAATGTTTATTTCATTATTCATAAATCTTTAAATTATATAATAACCGAAAATAGATTCCAATTATTTTAAATTTAAGATAATAAATAATTAATAAACATTGTTTGATCATTGATCGATTAATAAATTCAGCGTTAAAAAATAAACAGCTCTCGACCTGAAAAAGTTATGAATTTTTAAAAATCAATAGATCAAAACGCTTGCAATGTAATGATGCAGATGGGAGATGGTATCTTAGGTCAAAATTTGGGGTACAACAGCAGGACATGGACGAGTATTGTCTTGGGCTTTTTGCTTCTTGGGCTGTTTGTTTTTGCTAGCATCATCACTCCTGATTTACTTTCTCACCCCCTGCCAACTCTTTTCATATTTTATATTTTTTTTTTCATTTTTGTATTTAATACTTTTAATTATTTTCTTTAATGATAAAAAATCCTAAAAAATAATTTAATTATTTTTACACTTTTATTTTATTTTTTTTATTATTTCTCACATAAAAATTTAATTTATTTTGATAGGATTTAATTTATTTTCTTAATAAACTTATAAATATAATTAAATATACTTAATATTTTTATTTTACATTTCATACTTACAAATACCTATTTTTTTCATATATTTAATTTTTAACATTTATATACAATATTATTTATTTTTTTATACAAAAATGCACAAAATAATAATATAAAAACATTATTTTCTTTTAAATAAAAATTAGGGTTTAATCCCTTTCAAAAAAATTAAATCTTTTTCTTATATTTTTTAGGTTTAATTTAAATATTCTTTTACACAAAAGCAAGACATAAAACATCTTTTCTTTACATACATATTGCATTACATTTTAAATATTGTATTATATTTATTTTTTCGCGCGAATTTGATTTGGTTGTAATAATGTATTTAGCTTTACATTTATGCAAATCCTCATTCAAACTTGTATTCTCCCTCCCATAAAATTGTTGTAATAGCTTAGTATATTTACATTACGCAATTTATTGCTTTCATATGCCATGATTAGTAATTAGGGTTTGTATGACAAGTACGAAACAAAACAAATAGAAAACCCTAAATACAAGACAAAATCAAAAGCATGAAAATGATATACTTTGCACACAAACACCCTTATGGTTTCTCCCACTTGGTTTCCTAAAACAAAATGGCCATGTTACGTATGCGAAGTATCTTGGCAAAACAAAACAAATATAAGATCATAGCCCCTCGATGACGCTATTTAAAAGTTGCCTAAACAAAATGATCTTGGTCCCTCAAAAATGCTAAGATACTTTGCAACATTGCTATCATGGCTATACGATGACCCACACCCGTCCCGTTCACCTCCAAAGATAGGGTTGCTTACCAAATCAATGGTAAGTCAACAATGTCAAAGGAATAGAAATGCATAAGGAAGACATTTGAGTAGGTAGATAGCTTCTAAGTTACTTGCTCCATTTTAAACAAATAATCCTTGCTATTTTCAAAGCAAACACACACATTTCAAAAACACCTTACAAACATTGAAAACATTTTCAAAAAGACAAACATCTTTGTATACATTCTTATGAATGAGAATCATTACAAAGATTGTCTAAACGAATGGCCTCTTTTACAAAATACTTTCAAAACCACATCAAACACCATTTCAAACAAACCAAAGCAAGTGATCTAGGCAAGTAACTAAGAGCCAATAGAAAACCATGGATGAAAAGGGTGATAGCACCTTCCCTTTTCATAATCTACCCCTCGAACTCAAGAAAACATCTCAAAGGTCTTTCCTGTGCTTTTTCACCTTTCCTTTTGGATAAAAGAAAAGTCGGTGGCGAATCTTGCTAACCGCGACATTTGCGATAAAACGCAAAACCTCAAGTCAGTTCTCCCACCGCATCACAGAACTGGCGACTCTGTTGGGGATCTTTATAAAAGTGGGGTTACCTTAGGGTTTAGATCACACTTATTTGCTTACATTGTTTTATTTGTTTGCTTTACATTATGATTCTTTGTTTGGGTTTGAAATACTCCACCCGGATTTGGGAAACATTATAGGTAAATAGCAATACATTGTGGAAACTGTGTGGGGTATACCGACATGGTCTAAGCAATAGCTATGTTAGTGTGACATATTTGTGGGTACCGGTAGCCTTTGAGTCAATCAAAGAGAATACGGGGCTGCTGAGTGATGTCATGAAGCACTAATGAACTTCTAGAACTATTTAATTGACCAACTTGGCCTTTAGGATGTAGTGAGATGACTGGCTTTGGTGCAGTCCGAAGTTGGTAGATACTCGATACTACACTCATTAAGGGTTGGTTTCTTGGGATATTTCGGTCTCCATTAAAGAGGATTGAGCCGAAACAATGACCAAGGAAACAATCCAGTGATATTGAGCTCCTTAGAACCCGATTACTATTTTTAGGACAGGTTGAGCCAACTAAACTTCAAGAGGGTACTTACCTATGCAACCCCATGCAAGCCTAAATTAAGAACTTGCTTGATTTGTTTGTATATGCATGCTTGTACATAACATCATGGACATCATGAACATCATATGCATCCACTAAACATTTCAAGGATTTTGGAGATTCATCTTTGTTCTTGTTTTGTAGGATATGGATTCACTTCGCAGGAAAACTATCCAAATTAACCTTGTAAGATTTCCTCCATAACTCAAGGGGCTAGCTTCAAGGATACCTGAGAATTCTCCATTCACCGAGAGACATGGTCGTTTACTAAACTTGGTCACTTCCAACACATAGGAAGATATGATGAAGGTTCTCTTCCAATTCTTTGACCCTTTGCATCATTGCTTCACATTTCCTGACTATCAACTTGTGCCTACTTTGGAATAATTCTCCCAACTTTTGAGGATTCCTATTCTTAATCAACTACCTTTCAACGGTACAGAAAGAGATCCAAAGCCAGAAGAGATTGCTCAAGCCCTACACTTGCACTCATCTGATGTCACAACTCATTGGGAAACTAGAAGTGGTGTCAAAGGCTTCTTGGCAAAGTTTCTGTTTGAGAAAGCCCAAAGCTGTTGGAATTCCTTAGACTAGCAAGATTTTGAGGAGATTGTAGCTCTTCTCATCTATGGGATGGTCCTGTTCCCCAATCCTGATCAACTTATAGATGTGAGCGTTGTCAAAATCTTCATGTCACGCAACCCGATGCCTACATTGCTTAAGGATATCTTACACTCCTTTCACACTCGTACAATGAGGAAAAGAGGTGTTCTTATGTGTTGCACTGCTCTCCTGGAAAGATGGTTTATTTCTCATCTTCCCCAATCAGTCTTAAAGAATGATCAAGGTTTGAGGTGGTCACAAAGGTTAATGACGCTTAAACATTCAGATATTCATTGGTGCTCTCGATCCAAAGAGAATGTTATCATTATTGACCGTTGTGGGGAATTCCCTAATGTCCCTCTACTTGGCATTATGGGAGGCATCACCTACAACCCATGCTTAGCTCTAAGACAGTTTGGTTATGCCCGAAGGGATGGCCCACATGATATGCTGATTCAAGGTTTGGTTTTCGACTACGACAACGACGATCAAGGACTTCGCCAGAGATTCATCCGAGCTTGGAGGATGCTAAACAAGGTGGATAGAAAGACTTTGGGACACAAGAATTATATCCCTCTTGAGCCTTACCTCAAGTGGGTACGAACCCGCACTCAAAGTCTTATGATGCCTTATCCTTCCATTCTCCCAGTGATTATTGAGCCTGTTAAGGAAGGAGAAGTTCCATACACTATCCTACATCCTGACATGCCTACATCACTCGAAGACCTACAAAGGGATTAGATACAGCTCAAAGGAGAGCGTGATACTTTCGAAGCCCAATTCTATGCAAGAGAGAAGAAGGTTTTGGAACTCACTCGGCTACTTCATGAGGAGAAGACTCCAAATACCTACATTGCACCAAAGAGGATGCACAATGTCTTTTTATCTTAGAATTTTGTATTATTTTGCCCAAGGGGCATTGATGTACTCAAATTCTATCTTATTAATATAACGTGTGTTTCTTTTTGTTTAAAACAAATTTGAATTTTTTAAATCCTTGAAAGCATTGCATGAATACATATCATTCATCATAAACATAAACAAGTCTTTGCAACAAGTTTACTCATCTCTCTACTATTTATTTCAGTAAGATGGATCTCGAACAGACGGTCAAAGACCTTCAAGCTCAAAATACACAGTTTCAATAGTTACTCATGACCTTAGCCAAGGGGCAAGAGGAGCTGAAGACTCTGCTGGAAAAAGAGAAAGAGAAACAGAAAAAGAAGAAAGAGAAGAAACCAGCTCGTGTGGTAATCATGGGCAGAAGTTTTTAGGGACAAGCTAGAAGGACCTTATAATTCCCAGCAACATCTGATGAAGGGGAAAGGAAGGGAAAAGAAATGGCAGTTCCATCAGACTCTGAAGAAGAGGAGGAAGAGGAAGACTACTCTGAACAACAATACCCTCCGACTGATGATAAGTACAAACACCTTGAAGAGCGCTTAAGCGCTATGGAAATCCAAAGAGTACCGGGTCTAGATTTTGAAGAGTTGGGGCTGGTGTCAGGAATTGTGATCCCACCAAAGTTTAAAGTGCCATTATTTGCAAAATATGATGGAGTGTTGTGTCCTAAAATGCACCTTCGATCATATGTCAGAAAGATTCGTCCTCCTCTAAGACTGTGAAAAAACCGTTCACGGGGAAGAAGGAAGTATCTGCTGTTTATTCACATAGGAATCAAGGAAGAACTGAACGCCGACCAGTGGTGGGGGCCGTTATGATCCCAAAGCCCGCATCCAACCAGCCAAGAAATAACCAGCCAAGGGTGGAAAGGCCAGTCCGACAATTCACCAGGATTAATATGACTCTAGCCCAGGTTCTACCACATCTTCTGAAATTGAATCTGGCAACTTTAAAAGAGGCCCCAAAGAATCCCAATACTGCGTCTCCTCATTATCACCCAAATGCCAGATGCGCATACCATTCTGAAATTCCAGGGCACGACACTAACAACTGTTGGGCTCTGAAGAACAAAATTCAAGACCTTATTGATGCAAAGGAAGTTGAGTTTGATGCGCCTTAAAAACCAAATGTCATTTCCGCTCTGATGCCTAGGCAGGGTCACAATGCCAACGATGTTGAGGAAGATTTGTTTGTTGTTGCAGTAGATGAACTTTTGACTCCACTCCCGATCATTAAAATGAATTTGTTGAAAGCTGATATATTCCCAGGTTGTAATAAAGACTGCCATCTGTGTTTGTCCTTACCCGCTAATTTCCCTCTGTTGAAGACATGTATCCAACGCCTGATTGATAACCAAGAAATTATGTTTGAGAATGCTCCCGTTTTACCCATTTCTGTTAAAGACATTTCAATCATAACCATCTCCGCCAATCCTTCCAGGGTCCCTAAGAGACTCGTTAGGATTACACCTGCTCCAAAAACTACTCCGCTTAAGATCATAATGTCCGGGCCGGTCCCATACAAATCAGATAAAACAGTACCATGGAATTATGGTGGAGAAATCTACTACCATGGTATCAAACAAGATGAATTGACTGTCGAAGAAGAGAGCTGCGAAAAAGAAAATTCTGACATTAGCAATATTTCCGGAACTAGCAAGATTACTCGCAGTGGTAGAATCTTCTCTCTAGAGATTGCCCCTCCAAAGGCAGTTTTTAGACCCGTGGCTATTTCGAAGATTACCTCTGCACCAGTAATTATACCTGCAAGCGTACTTACCGACAAATACAACACAATCCCTATCCCTACCAATACTTCCACTACTAAGAATAAAGGAAAAAGCATTCAAGAAGAGCCTGTCCAGATGAAGGCTCAATCACTAGCTATCCCCGAAAAATCCAAGAAGGAGATGGAAGAAATCCTGAGGATAATAAAGAAGAGTGATTATGATGTGGTTGAACATTTGGGGCAAACCCCTTCCAAGATATCCATGCTAGCGTTGTTGTTGTGCTCTGAGGCACATGCGAAAGCTCTGGTAAAATTTCTGAAGACAGCTCATGTGCCACAAGAGACGTCTGCTGACCAATTTGTGGCCAGTTTGACAGCTGATAACAGTCTGGGCTTCTCTGATGTTGATTTGACACCCAAAGGGAGAAATCACAACAAGGCATTGCATGTATGTTGTACCCCAAAATTTTCCCTCTCATATTTCTCAAGACATTGCAAGAAAAATCCCCAAGTGGCTCAAGATTGCTTAGGAGTTGGACAGTCAAGCTATCTCCTAAGGCAGTCAATCTCAAATTAGGGTTTTGTGTTTCATCAAGGTCCTTACATACAAATGACCTCAAGTGCTCCCCTATGTCCTAATATGTTCACAAGTTCATTCATGTCAAATTTCAAGCCTTGTAGAGGAAGTTTGGTCAGTCAATTGCTCAAGAGGTCCAAAAATCGACTGTGCTAGGGAAAAAGTCAACTGTGACCTATATACAGTCAAACTTCAAGATTTTTTGTCAAAATTCTCATTTTTAAGGATATTTCATCATTTGATCAAGGGTTGATCATGATTCATCAAGGATTGCTCAAGATTCATCAAGATTCAAAAGTTGCTAAATTAGGGTTTTGTAGGAAAAGTCAACTCAACTTTGACCAAGCATAAATTTCTCATACTTTATGATAAATGACCCATAAAAAGATAATTTTGAAGAGGATGCAATTTCCTACAATCCAGATCAAGAAATGCACTCACAAAAAGTTACAAATTTGGACATTATAGGTCATTTTTGAAAGTCAACAAAAACACCTTTTTTGCCAAAGCTTATAACTTGACCATGGAATATCAAAATGAGATGAGACCAAAAGGGTTGGTTAAAGGACATCTCAAGGTTTCTAAAAAGTCTAAGAACACCTCCAAAAGTTCAAAATTGAAGAAGTTATGCATTGTTGAAGTTAGGCATTTTCCAAAATTGCCAAAACTCAACTATCCCCAAAACTTCAAATTTTGTCAAATAGGCCCACTTTTTTCCACTTGATTTGATCTTGCCACACTACACACGTGTCCTATCTCCAGTCTTATGTCCATTCATTGATTTTTCTATTTTATTTGATTTTTATTGAATTAATTCATTTTAAATCAATTTAAATCCAAATAAAATCCAAATATTGATCATTTAGGATCTTTTTGATTGATACAGGTCTTAATTGTCATCATGGACATGATCAAACTCGTATCTCACCATATCATGAACAAATATTGGATTTTTGGACAAAATTGGAAAGATTTTAATGGAGGATCAAGCCATATCTTCAAGCATTGATTTACAAAGATTCAAAGTCCAAAACTTGACCTAATACCATGCATTATACATATACAAGACAGGAGGCACGAATTGGAGACCTAGAGGCTGCTGAATCAGAAGAAGAAAACTTGAGAAAAACTTGAAAAAGCTTGAAACTGAAATCAAGCATAGAGGTGTTTTCAAGGCCAAAACTCAACGTGATTCTATTGCTGGGTCATCACTAAAGCGAAGCCAACTCAAAACCAATCCCCATACCTGCTGAATCGTGCTGTAAGTCCCTCTGAAAATCGCTTGGCATTTGAAATCGCATATCATTATTCTTGCATTTTTTTGGCAAAATCTTTACATATTCATGCTTATCGTTCCATTTAGAAGCTTTTTGCATTATTGAATTGCATTTTCATGGCCTGTAACCCCCTAGCCGATTCTAGGGTTCTTGGTATTTGTTTTTGGGCATTTCCTCTACAGGTGAAATCAAGGCCATTAATGGACATAACTGTGTTCAGGAGGAAGAGACGATCATGACTATGGTCTTGGTTGGTATTTTTATAGCCTAGAACTAATTCTATGATGCAGCTATGGATTTAGCTGCAGATTTAAATCCACAGGAAAAAGAACCAGGTCTAGCGAAGAAGACAAAGACGTGGCCTGTTCCAATTGGGTCATTCATATTTCGCGCTTATTTTTTAATTTTCCAGCATATTGTTTGTTTTCCTAATATAATGATTATTGCCCATTCCACTAACAATTAAGACGCACTGGCTGAGTGGAAGAGGTATTGATCAATGACTCACAGTACCTGGGTTCGAATCCCAGGTCCACCATATTGCATATTGTCATTTTTCTTCAGGAAATCCAATGCGTTTCAAGAGTTGTGGTTCACCATATACCATCATCCAGATGCTTTCCAGATGGCCCCTGTTGTACCCCAAAATTTTCCCTCCCATATTCTTCAAAGTTTTGACAAGCATCATCTCAATTTGCTCAAGTCTACTCAAGGGTTGCACAATCAAACCATCCTCCTAAGCCAGTCAAAATTAGGGTTTTGGTTCCTGCAAGGAAGTTGAGGTTTTCAAGGGCTCAATCAAGTCCCATATGCCCATATACTTTATCAAGCATCTACATGCCAAGTTTCAAGGCTCACAAGGTCAAGTTGCACAGTCAAAAACCCTAATTGCCTCACAATCAACTGCAGGGGCAAAATGGTCATTTGGCAGTCAAAAGTCAAAATTTTTGGTCAACATCTTATTTTGAAGCCACAATCATCATTTGATCAAGTCTTGATCATAATTCCTCAAGAATGGCTAAAAAATCATCAAGATGCAAAAGTTTCCATTTTTGGACAGCTAAAAAGTCAACTGTAACTTGACCAAGGCATAACTTTTTCATGGTTCATCATAAAAATCCCATCCAATGCTCATCTTTAAGAGGAAGAAATTTCCTACCATTCATCTTCACATTCCAAGTCCAAGAAATGCTCTCACAAAAAGTTATCAATTTCAACATTATAGGTCATTTTCAAAAGTCAACAAAAAGGGACTTTAAGTCAAAGACCATAACTTGAGATTGGTAAATCAAAATGACATGGGACCAAATACATTGGTTAGAGGACTTCAAGACCTTTCCAAAATATCCAAGAACAAGTTCATAGCTTCAAAATTGAGCAAGATATGCATTGGAGAAGTTGGGAAATTTTTGTGAAATGGCCAAAGTCAATTATCCTTGAAATTTCATTTTTTGACAAAAGGGGCCCACTTTTTCCACTTGATTCAGCTTGGCCATGCTTCCCACGTGTCCCACAATTTATTTCAAGATTTAAAATTAATTTTTTCATTTTTAGTTAATTTTATTTGATTTAATTCATTTTAAATCTTTAAAATTCAAATAAAAATCAAAGAAATTAATGGAGGGATATATTTTGTGTTGAATAGCTTTGATACACCTTGAATTACCTTCCAAATTCGTGCAAGGCCTATTCCAAGCAAGAAAATTCAAATTTTCACAAATATGGCAAGTGGTTCAATGTTGGTTATGGAGGAAATCAAGAACATAATTGCATAAGCTTAATGACCATTATTTGGATTGATACACATTTCATTACTATATATACAAGCCTTCCCAACCTAATTCAAAAAAGGAGGGTGTGCAAAAACGGCCAAGAGCAAAACCAAAAATTATTCAAAAGTGAGAGTTCTAAAACATAGTTGCGAGCATCTTCAGATCAAAACAAGCACGTGGTTCTATTCCTTGCCACACCCTGAAGCTAAAGCAACCTTTGCCAAGTCCTGAGGCTCATACCGCGCTGTAAGTTCTTCCCAAGTCCCCTATAATTTCCATATCATTTTTTTCATTACTTTCATGTGCAGATTCTCAAAGGAGGAACGCCATAAACCTCATATCACAGCGCTCCAAGTGTCATCAACGCAGATCCAAAGGACAAAAAGTGTAGCACACCATACTCTGGAGTCAAGCGTGCTGCAGGCAATCATGAAAGGCAAACGTGGCTTAGATTTCAGTGGGCTTGGATTGCTTCAATAAACCTCCTATTTGGCCCACACCCCCCTTGGTTTTTACTTTCTTTTTTTATTTTGTTTTTGTCATTTTCTCTTATTTTTAATTGCTAACCTTTTAATTATTTTTATTATTAACAATTAACTTAATTAACGCATTTTCATAAAAAACCAAAAAATAGAATTAACATTATTATTATTATTATTTTATTTTGTAAATAAATATTAACCAAAATAGTTTAATTAGGCAATTTTAATTCCTTTTCTTAAATAATTAAAATAAATCTAGAATTAGGTAAAAGTTAACTTTTAATTTTATTCCATTTCTTTTATTTCATAAAAACATAAAAAACAAAAAAAATATTTTCTTTTAATTAATTAGTTTAATTATTTAATTAATTGCATTTAATTGACAAAAAGACAAAAAATCAATTTCTTTTCTAAAATGGGTCAACACCCTTAAGACGTTCCCGATTATTTTATTCGCGCGCATTTACTTTATTTGATTATTATGTAATTGCCTTCAAGAATGTAATAGTTAAATAGGTTTATCGCTTTATTTAATTTCCGTACTTATTTACTAAAAAACGGGTCTTTGTAATTTTTGGCGATGTATAGACCCGCGCCTTGTAATAGCGTAGGATTTATTTTTCCGCAATTTACTTTCTGCACCCCTTAACTGCTAAACTTGCATGAAAGAATGTATGTAAATAAAAACAACTCGTAGCTCACTAATTACAAAGACAAACATAACATGAATACAACACACAATGCACACACCACTTCTAGGGTACGCCTCACTCGTTGCCTTCGAAACGTGGTCGTCAAGTATAGGACGTCTTAGCGGTCCTTATGTCCATGATCCAGTTGCCTCGAAACAGTTGCCTCGCAACAGTTGCCTCGGAACAGTTGCCTCGAAACGGTTGCCTCGGATTAAAAAAGGATCAAGGACATAAGGGTAGCCTCTAAGGTGTCTTACTGTTGCTTCGGTGACCACACTGTCCCTACAATCGAATTGACCCGCACACCTCCAACGGTGGTGCTACCTACCTCTCAATGGTGGGATGGCACTACCTAAAGGACACTTACACAGCTTAATTCCTTAGGGTAGGTAGATGACTCATGGATACTTGCTTTTTTCAAAAACAAACAAAATACTTTTCACACCTTACACTTTCAAAAAGCTTTCAAAACAAATTTTTCAAACACTCTTGAGGACAGATACAAGAGTTATTCATAAATCTTTCAAAGAAACTTTTTCAAGCCCACTCACATTTTAAAAAGCAAACATCATTTTGAAAACATAAGAGCAAGTACCTAAGAGCCCGTGGATAACCACGGATAGAAAGGGTGCTAACAGCTTCCCTTTCTATAAATCTACCTCCCGAACCGAGAGACAATCTCATAAGGAATTTTGCTGTGCTTTTGTCCTGTCCATGTTGGAGAAAATAAAAGACAGTGGCGACTCTTGCTTCCGCGACATTTCGCGAACCAACGTTAAACAGTCAGTTCTAGATCCACCGATCACAGTCCCAGGCCAGATCTGGTGGTCAAGAATGAATGTCCATCATGCTCTCAAGTCAACCAGCGCGTGGAGAGTCAGAAAGTCAACCCAGGCCTGCGTGTAATCGGGCAAAAAAATTGTAATTTCCACCTCCAGTCAGGCCCCCCCCCTTTGGTTATTTCTTTTTCTATTTCTTTCTTTATTTATTTTATTGTTATTATTTTTATTATTTAAAATCACTAACCAATTAAAATTTTTCCTCATAAAATCAAAAACCAAAAAATATATTTTATTTATTAAAATTAAATTTAGCACTTTATTTTTGTAAATTAAATTAATTAAATTAATTTAGTTTTTAATTAGGTATAACTTTTAATATTTTTTGCAATAATTAAAATTAATTTAGATAATTAGGATTTACTAACTTTGATCAAATTTAATTTATTTCTTTAAATATCCAAAAATCCAAAAATATTTTTTAATTTATTTATTTATTTATTTAATTGTTAACTTAATTTAATTTCTTTAAATCCAAAAATAAACAAAAAGTTACTTTCTTTCAAAAAGGGTCAAAACCCTAAAAAATGCATTCGATTTAATTTTTCACGCGCGATCCATTTTACCATATTGATGTAATTGTTTCCTGGAATGTAATAGTTTAATAGGACCTTTAATTATTTTACCGTTTTATTTATTTTCCGCATTTTAATTTCAAGGGTTGTTTTTGGCGATGTAAATACCCGACGCCTTGTAATAGTTAGATTTAAATTCCGCAATTTAATTTCCGCAACTTATAAACTGTTAGATGTTTGATAAATAGGGAATGCATGACAAGATCAAATGTATGAACTTAAAATCAACATAGATAACCATTGACATGTACAAAGATAAATTAATCGAAATAACACACTTGCACATGCGCACTCTTAGGGTACACCTCACTTGGTTGCCTTCGAACGTGGTCATTGAGTATAGGAAGTTTTAGAGATCGCCCTCTTGTCCAAAGATCATAGTTGCCTCGAAACAGTTGCCTCGGAAAAATGATCTAAGACATTAGGGTTACCGCTAAGGCGTCCTAACATTGCTTTAGTGACCACACGTCCCTTAATCGAATTGACGCTAAAACTCCAACGACGATGCTACCTACTCATCAATAGTGGGATAGCATTGTCTAAAGGACATTAGCACAGATTGATTCCTTTTTCGAGTAGGTAGATGGTTCTTAAGTACTTGCTCTTTCAAAACAAAATAAAACTTTTCGCACTTACATTTTTCCAAACAAAAACTTCTTTCAAACCCACAAACACAAAGAAAAGAAAATTTTGAAAACACTTTGAGCAAGTACCTAAGAGCCCGTGGATAACCACGGATAGAAAGGGTGCTAACACCTTCCCTTTCTTTAATCTATCCCCCGGACCCGAGAAACATCTCGAAAAAGGAATTTTTTGGTGCTTTTTTCCTTTCCTTGTTGGATAAAATAAAAGACGGTGGCGACTCTTGCTTACCGCGAAATTTTGTGAAAACAAACGCAAAACGCGAACCAGCATTCCAAAAACAGTCAGTTCTCTCCCACCGCATCACAGAACTGGCGACTCTGCTGGGGAATTTTTAAGTGGGGTGTACCTTAGGATTAAATCATTGTGTTTTCAATTGTTTGCTTTGTATGATCTATATTTTTGGGCTTGAATAAGAGTTACTATAGATCCTAACCCGGATCTGGGGGACACCCTTTAGGTAAGTAGCAATAAACTGTTAGGGAACTGTACGGCGTAGACCGATACAGTTGAAGCAGTAGCTACGTTGGTGTGGCACTTTAGTATGTACCGATATCCCTTATGGCGCAACGAGGAGAATATGGGTCTGCTAAGGGGTCATTAAGCACCAACTGACCTTATCACCTTTAAATTGACCAACTTGGCCATAGAACAGTAGCAGTATGCTACACTCATTGAGACCAAACTCTCGCGATGATTCTGGCCGCAAGAAAAGGTTGCTAAACTGGAATTATGACCGATCGAGGGTGGTCAGTGATATTGAGATCCTTTAGAACCCGGTTACTATTTCTAGGACAGGTTAAACCAACTAAACTGAAAGAGGGTAATACATAAACTCCATGCCAGCCTAAACTTAAGGCTGTTTGTGTGACTTGTGTGCCTTCAGATTTGAACTACTTGCACATTCTTGTTATCTGACAACATGAGTTCCTTGCAGGTTTTGTTTACAGTCCTTATCCAATAATTTGGATTTATTACAGGGTTTACTTACATCACCTCACATTTTTGCTTAAACGCATAACATGCACAACATAAAATCATGCCTTAACATTTCCTTAACCATTTCAAGGATCTCAAAGGTTTGTGATGCATGTTATGATGAACCAAATGTCTAGCAAGGGGCAAGGGGATTTATTTTCCTCTAGCCAATGTCGTCTAGAGATCAAAACATGATAACTTGATTCAGGGGCTATGACCCACTCGATATGGTGAGCTTGACTCTTGAGGAAGGACTCTTGACAACACAAAGTTTCTTCAATCAAGCTGCAACCAAATTCTAACAGTTTCTTGTTTACCCCGCGAGATCCTTGAAAACATTACATACATATCATACATATCATTGCATAGCAGGTATCCCAGTACAGGTCTCTCATGTTCTCGCTGTTTATTTCAGCAATGGATTTCCAACAAGACAACCAAGATCTTCAAACTCGAGAAGCTCAGTTCAAGGACGTATTCCTAAACCTATCCAAGGGGCAGGAAGAGTTGAAAACACTCCTCATGGGGAACTTGGTCAAGAAAAGTCCTGAAGACAATAAGGACGAACGGTTGGAACAACTGCAAGCTGAGTTAGGTGCCATGAAAACCCAGATGTTGGGGCAGATGGCTCTTATCCAAAGCTTAGCCCGAGAACAAGAAGAGCTGAGAACCATTATCAACCAGCTTCATCAAGACAGATACAACAGTGTGAAGCAAACAGTCAGGGTCGGAGGCCAAGTCACTGATCAACTTTCAAGAAAACCAGGTTTAGGTTTGGTGAAGAATGGACCTCTCCAAGTTGCTGCTACCTCACGGGTCCAACAACAACCTCGCCAAAAACAACGGGTTAATCAGAGTAAGCCGGATACACCCAAAAGGCAGTTTACCAAGCTCAACATACCAATGTCTCAAGCTTTAAAACACCTGTTGAGATTGAATCTGGTGACATTAAGGGACCCTCCTCAGAATCCCTACATAGCCTCCCCAATTTACAATCATGATGCCAGGTGTGCATATCACTCCAACAGCCCGGGACATGACACCAACGGCTGTTGGGCGTTGAGAAACAAAATTCAAGACCTGATTGATAAGGGAGCTTTGGAACTCACACAAGATGCTCAAATTGAATTCTTTTGTCATCCCCCAAGGTTCACCATTTGAAGTGACAAGTCCTGAGACGAGAAGACTTTTTTGTTCATTAGAATTTTCAATTTGTAATTTTCTTTTGATTGTTCGAACATTTATTCATGTTAAACTTTTTTACTTTATCAATGCATTGCATATGTCTGTTTTGAATCATTCCATTCGTATTTCACTATATTCAAATTGCTTTCATTTTTTGTGATGATCAACTATCGATTAAAAAATTCTAAGCCTTTAGAGGGAGGATGACGAAAATGATATCAAAATCTCTACAGTATGCTTTTGAACAGACCCCGCTGGCGAGGTACATGCATTGTTTCAAATCCTAAACAGTGGAGTTATAAGGAAGATAATCCCTAGTCAACCCCTTTGAGCCAAAGAAGTTGGAGTTTTTCGTTTCACAAATTAAAACCCGTAATTATAACCTGGGGCAGGGTAGTTTTCTCAGTTAATCCAGGTGCACAATGAATGGCATCAAAGAAGTCCTTCCGAAACAAAAGACGGTGATGGTTCCATATAATCGTAAGGACATGCAGTCATTATCTCTCGAAATAAAAGCCCATCAAGTCAAAACCTATGAAGGAGACTTACAAAACTGGGGCATCCCGCTGACTGTAATTACAAAAGAAACAGTTCAGGAAAAAGACAGGGATAATAAAATCAAAAAGAAAGAGATCCTACAAACTCTCAACAAAAATGACTGCCTGTTCAAAATAAATTGTCAGTATCCGAACCATCACTGGAATATTAGAGCAAAGACTCAAACCAGATCTAAATGCACAATTAGCTGAGTTTAGGATCGAAGAACATCACGAAGAACGGGTGGGTACAAATAAAATTTGAGCCTTTGTCCTTTGTTTCTTAAACTGTGAACCAGGCCACGTTATAACCCTTAAAAGTCCTAGCTGAAGCATGGGTTAGTTCGAAAGCATATTGTTATAAAAAGGTATCCTGACTCATGTAGGGCTTGCTGTAAATCCTGAGTTGACGTCACATTTTACAAAATTTTCCTATCTTACTGAAAAAATGCATTTTCAAAAACTTCAAGACAGACATAAGCTTTGCATTCTTAAAATAACATTGTTTGCATATGACTATTTGTTCAAACAACAGAGAAGTTCGCACGAAGAATATCTAGTGAACAAAAACCTTCTCAATAAAAAGGATCACCTCAAGTGGAAAAACACTTCCAATCAAGGGGCACGGCATAATCATTGTCCATCATCTGGGGCAGTCAAGTCAAGATTCAAGGAATCTCTCAACATGCCAAATAGCGAGGGGCAAATCTCCATCTAAATCAATTGGGGCATTGGACATGAATTCTAGCAACGAATCTTGCATGATCAAACAAAGATCTTCTGGTAGTATGGCAACACAACACTACCGACAGTGACACCTCCCTACACTCTGAGAGCGTGGACATAGTAAAAAAAAGTACTATGCATAATCAAAGACCCGCTAGGTTGACTGGCCTAGGCAAAAATAAGGGCTTCCCGGCGAACCAAAAGGGTTCGGGCAAAAATAAGGGATGAAAATGAAAAAATCTATACACCCGGCAAGTCGAAAACCTGAAAAGGCGGCTTGGGCAAAAAGGGTATCCCGGTGAACTGAAAACCCGAAAGGGCGGTCCAGGCAAAAATTAGGGATAAAAGCGTACGACTATGTCTCGTCATCTCGTCACTGGCCTACCAGAAGAAGACTTGTCATTTTGACCAAAAGATACCAAGCACCTCATAGGTGGGGATAATACTCGATCCACAGGGCCTCCGCAGGCACCTTCTCCCGCAGAAACAGGGGCAATAAGAATTGTCCAAGCTGTACAGTTGCTCTATCCACCAGGTACAAAGGTAGATTCAAATGAAGAATATGGCTAAGATACCTTCACTCCCCGCAGAGTAAGACAGTAATGGTAGCTCTCCCCAGCTGAGGCTTGCAACTGTGAATGAATCGGTAATATTCTCCCCAAGCAGAGTTTATCTACCATCAGCACTAAAAAGGCTTGATATCTCCGGAAGTCTTAATATTCCCTGGCAGAGTATAAGATTGCTCCCCGGCAGAATACAAGATACCCCCCAGTGGAGTCCATATTTCCCCAACACGGTCTGAAAAAGCTTCCCCAACGGAGTTGAATCATCATTCCCAGTAGACTCTGGAAATTTATCCCCAGCGGAATACAAAATAAATCTCCCCAGCCAAGTTCAAAGGATTATTCCCGGCAGAATTCAGAGGATTATCCCCACAAAAGTCTAACAGGATTATCCCCAGCAAGTTGCAACTGAAAGTTCACCCCCAGCGGAGTTCTTTCCTTTCACAAACAGGTATTCAATCCTCAACAGATTCAGTATCACTAGCAACGGGAATCCATCCCCAGCGGAGTTTATCAGTGAAATCTTTAGCAGAGTATCTCTTCCCCACAGAGTAATCTCCTCATCAGTTTATTCCCCAACGGAGTTCTCTTCTCCTGCAGTTTTATTCTTGCAATCACCTTCGTTCACCATCCCCAACGGAAGCAAATAATTCAACTCCTGTCTCCAGCAGCTATTCGGGATTTATTTTCCCCAGCTAAAGCATTACATTTCCATACATCATGATACATGCATATTCGCATCCTACCATACAATCTCATTTATGTTGAGAACATCATTGCTTGACCCATATCATGCATTGCATATGACTGACCTTTACCTTTCAGGAAAGATGCAGTTAAATTCTCAGCTATATGAAAAGGCCTTCTCTGGTCCAGTCAAATCGATTCCTAAAGATTTTTCTGATGCCGATCCAGTTGAAGTTATTCCAAGACCTTGTCTGGTCCAGTTAAATCGATTCCAAAAGATTTTTCTGATGCCGATCCAGTCAAAGGCCTTCTCTGGTCCAGTCAAATCGATTCCTAAAGATTTTTTGATGCCGATCTAGTTGAAGTTATTCCAAGATCTTGTCTGGTCCAGTTAAATCGATTCCTAAAGATTTTTCTGATGCCGATCCAGTCAAAGGCCTTCTCTGGTCCAGTTAAATCGATTCCTAAAGATTTTTCTGATACCGATCCAGTTTAAGTTATTCCAAGACCTTGTCTGGTCCAGTTAAATTGATTCCTAAAGATTTTTCTGATGCCGATCCAGTCAAAGGCCTTCTCTGGTCCAGTTAAATCGATTCCTAAAGATTTTCCTGATGCCGATCCAGTTGAAGTTATTCCAAGACCTTGTCTGTTCCAGTTAAATCGATTCCTAAAGATTTTTCTGATGCCGATCCAGTCAAAGGCCTTCTCTGGTCCAGTCAAATCGATTCCTAAAGATTTTTCTGATTCTGATCCAGTTTAAGTTATCCCAAGACCTTGTCTGGTCCAATTAAATCGATTCCTAAAGATTTTTCTGATGCCGATCCAGTCAAAGGCCTTCTCTGGTCCAGTAAAATCGATTCCTAAAGATTTTTCTGATGCCGATCCAGTTGAAGTTATCCCAAGACCTTGTCTGGTCCAGTTAAATCGATTCCTAAGGATTTTTCTGATGTCGATCCAGTCAAAGTTAATCCAAGACCTCATCTGGTTCAGTCAGATCACCGATAAGGTCTCCCTGATTCGTATTCCAGTTGAAGTTCAAGCCACCCATCAACAATCTCCAAATGGCACATGTAAGGCCATTCCCGACATCACAATGCTGATACCACTTCATGCGAGTGCAAATTTCTGGGCACTCTAGTGTTCAATCATATTCCACCTTCGGATCACGAAAGGCCTGAAAGCCAATCTATATCCTCAGGTTTAAGAAGATTGAACAGGGGAAACTGTTGTACCCTAAAATTTTCCCTCTCATATTTCTCAAGACATTGCAAGAAAAATCCCCAAGTGGCTCAAGATTGCTTAGGAGTTGGACAGTCAAGCTATCTCTTAAGGTAGTCAATCTCAAATTAGGGTTTTGTGTTGCATCAAGGTCCTTACATCAAAATGACCTCAAGTGATCACCTATGTACTAATATGTTCACAAGTTCATCCATGTCAAATTTCAAGCCTTGCAGAGGAAGATTGGTTAGTCAATTGCTCAAGATGTCCAAAAATCGACTATCCTAGGGCAAAAGTCAATTGTGACCTATATACAGTCAAACTTCAAGATTTTTTCTCAACATTCTCATTTTGAAGGATATTTCATCATTTTATCAAGGTTTGATCATGATTCATCAAGGATTGCTCAAGATTCATCAAGATTCAAAAGTTGCTAAATTAGGGTTTTGTAGGAAAAGTCAACTCAACTTTGACCAAGCATAACTTTCTCATACTTTATGAGAAATGACCCATCAAAAGCTCATTTTGAAGAGGATTAAATTTCCTACAATCCATCTTCATACCCACAGATCAAGAAATGCACTCACAAAAAGTTACAAATTTGGACATTATAGGTCATTTTTGAAAGTCAACAAAAACACCTTTTTTACCAAAGCTTATAACTTGAACATGGAATATCAAAATGAGATTAGACCAAAAGTGTTGGTTAAGGGACATCTCAAGGTTTCTAAAAACTCCAAGAACACCTCCAAAAGTTCAAAATTGAAGAAGTTATGCATTGTTGAAGTTGGGCATTTTTCCAAAATTGCCAAAAGTCAACTATCCCCAAAACTTCAAATTTTGTCAAATGGCCCCACTTTTTCCACTTGATTTGATCTTGTCACACTACACACGTGTCCTATCTTCAGTCTTATGTCCATTCATTGATTTTTCTATTTTATTTGATTTTTATTGAATTAATTCATTTTAAATCAATTTAAATCCAAATAAAATCTAAATATTGACCATTTAGGATCTTTTTGATTGATACAGGTCTTAATTGTCATCATGGACATGATCCAACTCGTATCTCACCATATCATGAACAAATATTGGATTTTTGGACAAAATTGGAAAGATTTTAATGGAGGATCAAGCCATATCTTCAAGCATTGATTTACAAAGATTCAAAGTCCAAAACTTGACCTAATACAATGCATTATACATATACAAGGCAAGAGGCACGAATTGGAGACCTAGAGGTTGCTGAATCAGAAGAAGAAAACTTGAGAAAAACTTGAAAAAGCTTGAAACTGAAATCAAGCATAGAGGTGTTTTCAAGGCCAAAACTCAACGTGAGTCTATTGCTGGATCATCTCTAAAGCGAAGCCAACTCAAAACCAATCCCCATACCTGCTGAATCGCGATGTAAGTCCCTCTGAAAACCGCTTGGCATTTGAAATCACATATTATTATTCTTGCACTTTTTTGGCAAAATCTTTACATATTCATGCTTTTCGTTCCATTTAGAAGCTTTTTGCATTATTGAATTGCATTTTCATGGCCTGTAACCCCTAGCCGATTCTAGGGTTCTTGGTATTCATTTTTGGGCATTTTCTCTACAGGTGAAATCAAGGCCATTAATGGACATAGATGTGTTCAGGAGGAAGAGACGATCATGACTATGGTCTTGGTTGGTATTTTTATAGCCTAGAACTAATTCTATGATGCAGCTATAGATTTAACTGCGGATGTAAATCCGCAGGAAAAAGAACCATGTCCAGCGAAGAAGACAAAGACGTGGCCTGTTCCAATTGGGTCATTCATATTTTGCGCTTATTTTTTAATTTTTCAGCATATTGTTTGTTTTTCCAATATAATGATTATTGCCTATTCCACTAACAATTAAGACGCGCTGGCTGAGTGGTAGGGGTATTGATCAATGACTCCCAGGACCTGGGTTCGAATCCCAGGTCCACCATATTGCATATTGTCATTTTTCTTCAGGAAATCCAATGTGTTTCAAGAGTTGTGGTTCACCATATACCATCATCCAGATGCTTGCCAAATGGCCCCAGGCCAGATCTGGTGGTCAAGAATGAATGTCCATCATGCTCTCAAGTCAACCAACGCGTGGAGAATCAGAAAGTCAACCCAGGCCTGCGTGTAATTGGGCCAAAAATTGCAATTTCCACCTCCAGTCAGGCCCCCCCCCCTTTGGTTATTTCTTTTTCTATTTCTTTCTTTCTTTATTTTATTGTTATTATTTTTATTATTTAAAATCACTAACCAATTAAAATTTTTCCTCATAAAATCAAAAACCAAAAAATATATTTTATTTATTAAAATTAAATTCAGCACTTTATTTTTGTAAATAAAATTAATTCAATTAATTTAGTTTTTAATTAGGTATAACTTTTAATATTTTTTGCAATAATTAAAATTAATTTAGATAATTAGGATTTACTAACTTTGATCAAATTTAATTTATTTCTTTAAATATCCAAAAATCCAAAAATATTTTTTAATTAATTAATTAATTTATTTAATTTCTTTAAATCCAAAAATAAACAAAAAGTTACTTTCTTTCAAAAAGGGTCAAAACCCTAAAAAAATGCATTCAATTTAATTTTTCGTGCGCGATCCATTTTACCATATTGATGTAATTGTTTCCCGGAATGTAATAGTTTAATAGGACCTTTAATTATTTTACCGCTTTATTTATTTTCCGCATTTTAATTTCAAGGGTTGTTTTTGGCGATGTAAATACCCGACGCCTTGTAATAGTTAGATTTAAATTCCGCAATTTAATTTCTGCAACTTATAAACTGTTAGATATTTGATAAATAGGGAATGCATGACAAGATCGAATGTATGAACTTAAAATCAACATAGATAACCATTGACATGTACAAAGATAAATTAACCGAAATAACACACTTGCACATGCGCACTCTTAGGGTACACCTCACTTGGTTGCCTTCAAACGTGGTCATTGAGTATAGGAAGTTTTAGAGGTCGCCCTCTTGTCCAAAGATCATAGTTGCCTCGAAACGGTTGCCTCAGAAAAATGATCTAAGACATTAGGGTTACCGCTAAGGCGTCCTAACATTGGTTTAGTGACCACACATCCCTTAATCGAATTGACCCTAAAACTCCAACGACGGTGCTACCTACTCATCAATAGTGGGATAGCATTGTCTAAAGGACATTAGCACAGATTGATTCCTTTTTCGAGTAGGTAGATGGTTCTTAAGTACTTGCTCTTTCAAAATAAAATAAAAATTTTCGCACTTACACTTTTCCAAACAAAAACTTCTTTCAAACCCACAAACACAAAGAAAAGAAAATTTTGAAAACACTTTGAGTAAGTACCTAAGAGCCCGTGGATAACCACGGATAGAAAGGGTGCTAACACCTTCCCTTTCTATAATCTACCCCCCGGACCCGAGAAACATCTCGAAAAAGGAACTTTTTTGTGCTTTTTTCCTTTCCTTGTTGGATAAAATAAAAGACGGTGGCGACTCTTGCTTACCGCGACATTTTGCGAAAACAAACGCAAAACGCGAACCAGCATTCTAAAAACAGTCATTTCTCTCCCACCGCATCACAATGTCTCTGTAGAGTGTAGAGGAACAACCCTAGCCCATGTCTTAGTAGACACTGGTTCATCTTTGAACGTCTTACCAAAGAAAGCTCTTGATAGATTGGATTGCGAAGGGCTGACTTTGAAACCCAGTAACATAATTGTGAGAGCATTTGATGGCTCGAAGAGGATGGTCCACGGGGAAGTGGACATCCCGATAACGGTGGGAACTCAGACTTTCAATTCAACCTTCTATGCGATGGACATCCGTCCCTCTTAATCTTGTCTGTTAGGATGGCCTTGGATCCACAATGCCGGTGCTGTCACCTCCACATTGCATCAGATGCTGAAGTACCCGGTCCAAGGAAAGATCATAACTGTCCATGGGGAAGAGGAGTACATGATTAGTCATATGAATTCTTTCCGATATATGGAGTTGGATGGCGAGTTCATTGAAACTCCTTTTCAACATTTTGAAGAAGTCTCACAGGAAGTAGCGGTAACCAAGGCAGTATCCTCGATTCCCAAGATCACAAGACCTCCACTTCAGATGTCATCACTAAAGGAAGCAAAGGCAGTAATAGAGGAGGGTGGATGCACCATCTGGGGGAAACTTCCAGATATTCCGTACAAATCAGACAAGTTCGGCTTGGGGTTTACTTCAACTGCTCAGAAGGTTGTGCGCCGTGCTCATGCCGGAGGGCCACCTGTGAAGATTAGCAACCAAGGGGTCAATGCAGTAGAAGACAATGAAGAGGATGGAAGCTTGGAAGATTGGATATTTCCTACTGTCAACGGAGGACTTCGCAACTGGGAAGCCAGAGACTTTGTCCCAATAACTTTCATCTCTCAGCAATTTATCTTTTACATTTTTGTTGGACTTGTAATATTCACGAACAATTCACACTTTAAAAACCTTGTGTCTTACCTGAGGCACAATGGTCCATTTGTAAGGGTTTTTATTTCATCTTCATATGACATTCAATGAATCATGGACGCTTTTTCATATAAACCTTTTATGCTCATTATCTTTCTTTTACATTTTATTGTTTAAAGATGGCTATACCCTTACACACACCCACACTCACAAATGCAGGTACCCCTCAGTTCCGGATCCCATGGGTAACGATACTGCTATAGCCTTCAGTGACTCTGAAGATCTGATCTACCAAGTCGAATACGAAGGTGAGGAAGATTGTGAGGTGCCAGGGGAATTGGCCATACTACTAAAACAAGAGGAAAGAGCTATTCAGCCTTATGAGGAGCTGTTGGATACAATCAATTTGGGTACCGAGGAAGATAAAAAGGAAATCAAAGTGGGTGCAAATTTAGAGCCGAGTGTCAAGGAGCGCCTAATTCAGCTATTGCATGATTATGTTAAGATCTTTGCCTGGTCATACGAAGACATGCCAGGACTTGATACAAACATCGTGGTACATCGTCTACCCACAAGAGAAGACTGTCCACCAGTGAAACAAAAAGTCAGCCGCATGAGACCTGACATGTCAGAAAAGATCAAAGTGGAAGTCATGAAATAGTTCAATGCTGGATTTCTGGTTGTTACTTCTTATCCTCAATGGGTTGCCAACATTGTTCGCGTGCCTAAAAAGGATGGTAAAGTGCAGATGTGCGTGGATTATAGAGATTTAAACAGGGCCGGCCCTAAAGATGATTTTCCGCTTCCCCACATCGACATCCTAGTTGATAATACGGCCCATCACAAAGTATTTTCCTTCATGGATGGATTCTCAGGCTATAATCAGATCAAAATTGCACCTAAGGACATGGAGAAAACTAAATTTGTCACACAGTGGGGGACATTCTGCTACAAAGTGATGCCATTAGGACTGAAGAATGTCGGGGCAACCTATCAACGCGCCATGGTAGCTTTGTTTCATGATATGATACATCATGAGATAGAGGTCTACATAGATCACATGATAGCCCTATCACAAACTGAAGAGGAGCACCTTGATCACTTGCAAAAGCTGTTTGTGAGATTGAAGGAGTACAAACTAAGGTTGAATCCAAACAAGTGCACATTCGGAGTCCAATCCGGTAAACTCTTAGGTTTCATTGTCAGCAACAAAGGCATCAAAGTTGATTCTGCCAAGGTTAAAGCAATACAAGAAATGCCTGCTCCTCGTACTGAGAAGGAAGTCAGAGGATTCTTGGGACGCCTGAACTATATTGCCAGATTCATTTCTCACCTAACATCTACATGTGAACCAATCTTCAAGCTGTTGAAGAAAGATCAAGTAGTCAGATGGAATGATGAATTCCAGATCGCTTTTGAAAAAATCAAAGAGTATTTACAAGAGCCTCCTGTATTAATGCCACCAGTTGAGGGAAGACCACTGATCATGTATCTGACCGTTTTAGAGAACTCAATGGGGTGTGTATTGGGGCAGCATGACGAGTTTGGCCGAAAAGAGCATGCTATTTACTACCTGAGCAAAAAGTTTACCGATTGTGAAACCAGATATTCACTGCTCGAGAAAACTTGCTGCGCTCTGGTATAGGCTGCTCGCAGGCTAAGACACTACATGTTGACTTATGCCACTTTGCTGATATCTAAGATGGATCCGATAAAGTACATCTTTGAGAAGCCTGCTCTTTCTGGGAGGATAGCTAGATGGCAGATGATCCTAACCGAATATGATATACAGTACACTACCCAAAAAGCTATAAAGGGCAGCGTGCTAGCTGATAATCTTGCTCATTAAGCTGTAGAAGTTTATCAGTCCATGAAGTTTGAATTCCCGGACGAGGACATCATGACATTAGACAATTGTGAAGAAATCAGACCATATGACGGACCTGGACAAGGATCCCGATGGACCCTGTTCTTTGATAGGTCCTCCAATGTACTTGGTAATGGTATCGGCACTGTACTCATATTTCCGGAAGGGTGTCACACTCCCTTTACTGCCAGACTTTGCTTCAACTGTACGAACAACATGGCAGAATATGAAGCATGCATCTTTGGTCTCAAGGCTGCCATAGACTTGGGAATCAAATCTTTAGTTGTATTTGGAGATTCAGCTTTGGCCATCAGTCAGATCAAAGGAGAATGGGACACTAAGCATCCAAACCTTATCCCTTACAAAGAACATGTTTTGACATTGTTACCACATTTCGAGCAGATTACCTTAGAGCATTTCCCGCGAGAAGAAAGTCAGCTAGCAGATGCTCTAGCCACAATGTCATCTATGTTTAAACTCAATTGGGATAATGAGGCTCCCCAGATCACCATTGAACGAATGGACGAACCAGCACACTGTCACGAGATTAACACTGAAGAAGTAGTGGACCAACCTTGGTTTCATGAAGTCAAAAGGTATCTCGAGGTTCAAGAATATCCAGAAGGAGCTTCAATCAATGATAAAAAGTTCCTAAGGATATTCTCCGCTAAGTTCTTCCTAAGTAATGGCATCCTGTACAAACGTAATCATGATTCTATTCTGCTCCGTTGTATGGATAAGATTGAAGCTGAAAAGATCATGGCTGTATTACATGAAGGTACCTTTGGCACTCACTCTAGTGGGCATACGATGGCGAAATAAATCCTACGGGCAGGCTATTATTGGTCTACCATGGAAGCAGACTGCTATCAACACTCCCGGACCTGTCATAAGTGTCAAATCTATGCAGACAAGGTACACGTGCCTATGGTCCCCCTAAATGTCTTAACAGCTCCTTGGCCCTTTGCTATGTGGGAAATCAATATGATTGGGGAGATCAAGCCTACAGCCTCCAATGGACACCACTTCATTCTAGTGGCCATTGACTATTTCACAAAGTGGGTCAAAGCAGCCTCCTTCGCATCTGTTACTAAGAATGTTGTTGCCTGCTTCATCAAGTAGAATCTTATTTGCCGGTACGGTATCCCCGAAAGGACCATCACTAATAACGGTACGGACCTTAATAATACTATGATCACTGCCTTGTGCGAGCTGTTCAAGATTCAACATCACAATTTATCCCCCTATCAGCCGAAGATGAATGGTGCAGTCAAAACTGCTAATAAAAAATTAAAAAGATCATACAAAAAATGACAGTCACCTACAAAGACTGGCATGAAATGCTACCGTTTACTCTCCACGGGTACCGTACCACGGCTCACACATCAACTGGGGCAACGCCCTATTCTTTGGTTTATAGCATGGAGGTTGTCTTGCCTATCGAGGTTCAAATCCCCTCTTTGAGAATTATGAAGGATGCATGTTTGAGTGAGGACGATTGGATCCAGACCTGACTTGATCAACTGAACTTAATTGATGAAAAGAGACTTACTGCTATTTGCCATGGTCAGATGTATCAAAAACGGGTGATCAAGGCTTTCAAAAAGAAAGTCAGACACCAAGTATATCAAGTTGGAGATCTGGTGATCAAGCGCATCATCTTGCCATAAAGTGATCCCAGGGGAAAATGGACTCCTACCTATGAAGGACCATTTGTAATCAAGAACATTTTCTCCGGTGGGGCAATGATTTTAACCACCATGGACAGCAACGACCTGCTACACCCTGCGAACATAGACATAGTCAAAAGATACTACACATAAGAGACCCTCTAGGTTGACACACCTAGGCAAAACAAGGGCATCCCGGCGAACCAAAAGGTTCGGGCAAAAATTAGGGATAAAATAAAAAAAATTGTACACCCGGCAAGTTGAAAACCCGAAAGGGTGACTTGGGCAAAAAAGGGTTTCCCGGTGGATTGAAAACCCGAAAGGGCGGTCCAGGCAAAAGTTAGGGAATTAAAGCGTATGACTATGTCTCGTCAGATCACTTTGAGGATAATCTCTTCACTGACAAACTCTGAGCTTCTGATCAATTCAATCATCTTCAGACGAAGCAACAAATGGACAAGATATTCGGAGATATGGAGGCTATAGCAAAATGGGAACCCCACGGGATTATCGCACATAGATATCTTTCTTTGTATAAATTTTTCTTATTTTATGACACCATCCTCTTAGTAGGATGTATGTCTCCTTTGTACAAAATACTTATTCAAAGTGAATACAAAGATATCTCTTTAAAGTACAGAAAACTATTTGTCATTTTCTTTTTACACTTGTGTTTTATTTGCAAAAACGTCCAATAATTCATTAATGAACATATGCATTTGAACATAATTACTGTTTACAAATAAACGAAATGAAAAAATACAATTACTGACAGGTTGGAAGAATAGGAAAACGTATTTAGGCTATTCCATGAGCAATCCCTACAGTACGTCATTAAGATCCCCAACGGAGCTGAAACTTCAAGCTATTAATCCCCGGTGGGAACCATCCAGTTCCTCCAAGTTCCCAGCAGGTTGTCTTGAAGCCTGAAAATCAACCAGATAACGGCTAACTTCTGTTTCTCCCTAACCTAGGATAATTCCTCGATAGAGTGGCAGATGACCGAAACTCCTGAACTTTTTCCCAAACAGGAATAAGCTTTTTCCCCACAGAGTTTTCATTGCTCCCCGACAGAATGAAGATTCCCATTGTTAAATCCCCAATAGTAGTCATCAAAATTCTCTGGATTCCCCAAGCAAATTACTCAAGCAGTATATGGCATTGCTCACAATATAATTTTTGTCAATTACTCCAACTTCAAGACATGAAGAATCCACATATCCTCAGCAACAGTCAAGGATTTATTTTCTTCAGCAATACAACGAATCAGCTTACATGCGCATACATTACATCCACATATCATAAACATTAATAAAACACATATATTGCATCATACACTTCATGCATCATAACTTTGTGTTTCAGCTAACATTTTACCCTTTTCAGGATAAGATTAACAAGCTACCATTAACAATATGCAATCTAGATATAGTTCAGATACGCTCCAGACACTATTTCCATTCTGTTACTCATTCAGATCCATCTTTCAGATACAATTCAGATACACTCCAGACACGGTTTCCATTCTATTACTCATTCATATACAATCCAGATACGCTCCAGACACGGTTGCCATTCTGTTACTCATTCAAATCCATCTTTCAGATACAATACAGATATGCTCTAGACACGGTTGCCTTTATGTTACTCATTCGGATTTCCAAAGTTCAGATACGCTCTAGACGCGGATGCCATTCTGATACTTATTCAGATTTCAAGTTCAGATACGTTCCAGACGTGGACACCATTATGATACTTATTCTTCTGACTTACAACTTACAATTCAACAAACATCCTTGGATGGAATCTATAAGCCCATCTCCTCAACAATATTCTATCACCTCTCCAAAAGGCATCTTTAAACCCATTTCCTTAACTACACTTTGTCAAGTGCAAATTTACGGGCACTCTAGTGTCCAATCATCTTTTACCTTCGAATCACGAACGACAAAGCTCGCCAATCTAACTCTTCAGGTTCAAGAAGATTGAACAGGGGAAACTGTTGTACTCCAAAATTTTCCCTCTCATTTATCAAGACTTTTCACAAGATTTCTTTGACTCAAGACAAGATTAGGGTTTGGTCAGCTCAAGACATCTCATCTTGCACTGATAACCCAAAATTAGGGTTTGAGTTTGCACAAGGATTTTTGGACCATCAATGCTTCATATGACTTTCATACATCATTTTGAACCCCTAAGATTGCTCATGATAAGTTTCAAGCTTTGAACCATATTTTTGATCAGTCAATTGGACAGTTGACTTAAAAATCAACTATATTGGGGAAAAAGTCAACCATGGCCAATTTACAGTCAAACTTCATAATTTTTGATCCACATCAACATTTTAGACTCATATGTACCATTTGATCAAGTTTGGATTACAACTCCTCAAGAAATTTGATCAAATCATCAAAAGGGCAAAATGGTCAAAATTAGGGTTTTGATTGAGAAAGGGCAATTTCTGATTTTTAACCTAGCCAATGACCAATTGAGTTCAAGCATGATTTCAAGGATTCAATGGCATCATCTTGACTCAATTACATGGTTCAAACATCTCAAGTTCATTGGATTGACAGATGAAATTTGCAGTCAACTGATCAAAAGTCAACTGTACACTGAAAAGTCAAACTTTGACGTTTTGGTCAAAATCAAGTGCCAAGGGTCATAATTCATCAAGATATTTCAAAATGTGAAACTTGTTCATCAAGAAAACCAAATTTGAAAATTAGGTTTTTGAATTTGAAAATTTTCATAACTTAGAATTTTTCTAAGTATAAAAATTTTCTTATTTTTTCTCAACTTTACACCACTTTTACACCATGATGCCTAATGATTCAAGGAAACTTCCCAACATGAAAGTTGTAGATATCCATGAAATCTACAACTTTTCCCTAGAGATGATTGGATCTCAAGTTATAAATTTGTGAATACATGGTCATGAACTTCTTAACTTAGTGAAATTTTGCCCTAATTTAGGTAGGTTTTGGACCCAACTTCATGGAAATTTTTCACCTAGTTCCAAGAGGTATCTCAAAATTCATTTCAGAGATGGATTATATAAAACATTGCAAGATTTCCAAAATGTCCAAGAACTCTCCAAGATTATTTTTGAGTAGGGAGAATCGAAGAGAGGAAGTTGGCATTTTCTCACTTTTTGTTCAAGCCATTTTCATGAAGAACCAAGTTGCAAACCAAACCTATGCTGGCTATTTCATGCTTTACAGGTCCTAAACTTGCTACACACTCCTTAATTAAATGCATACTCAGTTGACAAAGCCTTTATCCATGATTTTGAACCTTTATCCAATTGATAATTTCACTTATGGCAAAAAGGTTCCATTGCCATTTTCATAAAGGGAAACTTTTGCAAACTTTGTAATCTTAAGCATTGAACCTGTCCCCTTGATGCATACAAACCACACAGGTCTCAAGCAACTTGTACAAACTCATACCAACCCTAAAGCAAGCTGGTACAAGCATGAGAGTTTTGTCTTGTCAATTTGCTTCAAGTACAAGAAAAGTGGCAAAAAAGGCTAGGGCTTATACAGCAGATAGAGAGCTGACTTTAGATCATTTCTATACTAATATGCAAACAATATACAACACATAGAAGACCAAGCAAAGGCCTGAAACACTTAGAGCAAGCAAAACACCAAAAACTGTCCAAAACACATAGTTTCTGCACAAGCATATCCAACCTCCATTTGGCTCGTGCGTTTTGTATTTAGATCATCCAAACATATTACATACTTGATATCAAAATCATCTGAACCATCATCCGTATTCTGTAACCTCTGTTTCACCATCTGCCACTGTTAACTTTGAAGCTTGCAGTTGGACTTGGTCAGGGAGTTCTAGCCACTTTCAGAGTAAGGTAAGAGTTGGAATAGATTCAGGGAAGCTCAAGGAAGCTCAAGCAATCATCAGGCCTCCATTAAAGTCCCTGCATTTTCATACACGATTCCAGCTGAAGGAGGTAATTTTTCAAACTCTATCTCTTCGTACAGGCAACCTCAGGCCACGATCTGTGAATGAAAAATGTAGTTCTCATCATAACGAAGCTGTACATATCATTATCTTGCATTTATATTACTTGTGCTAAGAGAATTTGGAGTTTGAAATCTCTGAAAATTTTAGGTTAGGATTTAGGGATTTCAAAATTCTCTTTGATCTTTGATAGTTAGATTACATAATTTATATGGTTGGAATTGTGAGTTCAAATGCTAGATTTTTCATGTTATAAGTTTTCATTTTTATGCAAGCATGAGGAAGTTACAGGTTGAACTGGCCATGGCGTGAGGAAGGAGAAGGCAGGACAGGGACGAGTCTTGTCTTGGGCTTTTTGCTTCTTGGGCTGTTTGTTTTTGCTAGCATCATCACTCCTGATTTACTTTCTCACCCCCTGCTAACTCTTTTCATATTTTATATTTTTTTTTCATTTTTGTATTTAATACTTTTAATTATTTTCTTTAATGATAAAAAATCCTAAAAAATAATTTAATTATTTTTACACTTTTTTTATTTATTATTTCTCACATAAAAATTTAATTTATTTTGATAGGATTTAATTTATTTTCTTAATAAACTTATAAATATACTTAATATTCTTATTTTATATTTCATACTTACAAATACCTATTTTTTCATATATTTAATTTTTAACATTTATATACAATATTATTTATTTTTTTATACAAAAATGCACAAAATAATACTATAGAAACATTATTTTCTTTTAAATAAAAATTAGGGTTTAATCCCTTTCAAAAATATTAAATCTTTTTCTTATATTTTTTAGGTTTAATTTAAATATTCTTTTATACAAAAGCAAGACATAAAACATATTTTCTTTACATACATATTGCAGTACATTTTAAATATTGTATTATATTTATTTTTTCGCGCGAACTCGATTTGGTTGTAATAATGTATTTAGCTTTACATTTATGCAAATCCCCATTCAAACTTGTATTCCCCCTCCCATAAAATTGTTGTAATAGCTTAGTATATTTACATTATGCAATTTATTGCTTTCATATGCCATGATTAGTAATTAGGGTTTGTATGACAAGAACAAAATAAAACAAATAGAAAACCCTAAATATAAGACAAAATCAAAAGCATGAAAATGATACACTTTGCACACAAACACCCTTAGGGTTTATCCCACTTGGTTTCCTAAAACAAAATGGCCATGTTACGCATACAAAGTATCTTGGCATAACAAAACAAATATAAGATCATAGCCCCTCGATGACGCTATTCAAAAGTTGCCTAAACAAAACGATCTTGGTCCCTAAAAAATGCTAAGATACTTTGAAACATTGCTATCATGGCTATACGATGACCCACGCCCGTCCCGTTCACCTCCAAAGATAGGGTTGCTTACCAAATCAATGGTAAGTCATAAATGTCAAAGGAATAGAAATGCATAAGGAAGACATTTGAGTAGGTAGATATCTTCTAAGTTACTTGCTCCATTTCAAACAAACAATCCTTGGTATTTTTAAAGCAAACACACACATTTCAAAAACACCTTACAAACATTGAAAACATTTTCAAAAAGACAAACATCTTTGTATACATTCTTATGAACGAGAATCATTACAAAGATTGCCTAAACGAATGGCCTCTTTTACAAAATACTTTCAAAACCACATCAAACACCATTTCAAACAAACCAAAGCAAGCGATCTAAGCAAGTAACTAAGAGCCCATGGAAAACCATGGATGAAAAGGGTGCTAGCACCTTCCCTTTTCATAATCTACCCCCCGAACTCAAGAAAACATCTCAAAGGTCTTTCCTGTGCTTTTTCACCTTTCCTTTTGGATAAAAGAAATGTCGGTGGTGACTCTTGCTAACCGCGACATTTGCGATAAAATGCAAAACCTCAAGTCAGTTCTCCCACAGCATTACACTTATCATGACATTTTGCAAACACAAATGCAAAATGCAAACCAGCATTTTCCAAAATAGTCGGTTCTGCCACCGTATCACAAGTTGTTCACAGATAGTTACCTTGTCTTATTTCAGGTATTAATCTGTGGCCGGTCATCCAGATAGTTGTCCTGTCTTATTTCTGGTATTAATCTGGAACCTGCTTTTTATTGGTCGTAGAGATAGTTACCCTGACTTGTTTCAGGAATTAACCTCTGACCTATTTGAGAAATGTTGATGATATTTGTTTGGTTGAGAAATTTTACCTGAAAAGATAAAGAGTTAGTTGTATGTGATGTCATGATGTACGAAATGCATTGCGTGATGATGTTCTCAAAATAAATGAGATTGTGTTATATGTGTTTCGTATGCATATGCTATGACATATGAATGTGAAATGTTTGTCTAGGAAAAATAAATCCTTGACTATTGTTGTGGATGAAGAGTATGTGTATCTTTGACTTTGGATGGAATTCTTCTACCGGGGATTCCTGCTTACTTGTGTGAGAAAACTCCGTTGGGGATGTTGATTTATGTTTGGGAAGAAGTTCGGGAACATTAGTCATTCATTACTCTATTGGGGAGTTTAATCATTATATGCCCTGGCAACAAAGTCTCCAGTTCTGTAATACGGTAGGAGAACTAACTTGGGTGTTTTGTGTTTTATCGAAAATGTTGCAGATAGCAAGAGTCTCCACCGACTTTTCTTTTATCCAATAAAGGAAAGGGTGAAAAGAACAGGAAAGAACTTTTGAGAATTTTCTTGAGTCCGGGGGGTAGGTTATGAAATGGGAAGGTGTTAGAACCCTTTTCATCCGTAGTTATCTACGGGCTCTTACTTGCTTGATCATTTTGAAATTCTCTGTGTTTGTGTATGTTTGAAAATGTTTGAAGATTTTTGAAGATGGTAATTTTGTAATGATTCTCGTATCTTTGGAAATGTATACAAAAATGTTTGTTTTTGGAAATATTTTGAAAAAAACACCTTAGTGCGGAAATTTTGCAATGATTCTCGTATCGTTGAGAATGTATATAAAATGTTTGTTTTGAAAATATTTGTTAAAGGGAGTGTTTGAAAAAATGATTTGTTTTTGAAAGTGTGAGGTGTGAAAATGGTTTTATTTGTGAGAAAGCAATTACGAGAAATATACCTACTCAAAAAGTCTTTGTTCTTTTCCTCCTCCTTTAGATAGTGCTATTTTACCATTGGTTGGTAAGGATCCATGTCATTGGATGTGAGGGACAGGCGTGAGTCATCGTACAGTCATAGAAGGAAACTTGTAAGATGTTTTAGCAATTTGTCGTAAGGGACTAAGATCGTTTATTGAAGATAACATTGAAGGGTCATCGAGGGACTACGATCTTTTAATCGAGGGTCTTTTCTAAAACATCCCACGTTCGAGGGACATGGTTGTTTATATTTGAGGCAATAAGTGAGGTTAACCTTAGAGGTGCATGTGTGCAAGGTGTATTGATTTCATGTATATTATCTTGGATTAGGGTTTTCTAATATTTGATTTTAGTCTTGTCATGCAAACCCCAATTACTAACAATAATAAGGAAAGCGACAAATTGCGGAATTTAAATGTCATACGTTATTACAACGCTTTAGGAATGAGGGGGGGGGGGGGGGGGGGTACATGTTTGTGAATAGGGGGAAGAAAGCAATAAAACCCTAATTATCTATTACAAACCATATACAAGAATAATAAAATGCACAAAATGTAAGGATGAGGAAAGAAATTGTTTTTGGGGTTTTTGATTGAAAAGGTTTTAGTAATTAACCTAATTAAGCTAATTAAATTTAATTGCAAGAGAAGTTAATTAATTATTTAACAAAACCTAAGAAATAAATTAATTAAAATTAAGAATAAAATGAAACCTAAGTCTAAAATAATTTGTTTAGAAAATTATTTGAAGGTTAATGTTCATTTAGAAAAATATTTTAAAGTATGGAAAATAAGCAAAATCTAGTTCTAAATATTAACAAAAATTAAACAAGTATTTAAATTAAAATATTTTTAATTTAATTATTTAAGAAAATATTTTTGTATTTTTGGTCAAATAAAAATAAATAAATAAGTAAATAAAATAAAGAAAATATAAAGAAATATAAATAAATGGGCTAGGGTGTTGAAAAGAAAAATGAGGGTTAAAAGTAGCAAACAGGCCCAAAACAGTTTTTTGTTGGAAACAGAAAAAAATAATAATAAAAGATGGGTCTGCGTTGTTATGAATAAAAGGGGGGTGCAAACAGTCTGGATCCCTTAAGCCCAGCTACTTGATCCACATAATGTGGTGTAGTAACCCAAGAAAGTCTACTGTAGGCAACATTTGTGTGGAACATTGATGTTGGACGATGATGATCGGAGGGCTGCAGGTTGAGGGTGCACCATAAAGTTGATGGATAAATGCGCATGGAATTGCTTGAGGTTTCATTACCACTTAAACACAATTAACTCAAAAAAAAAATCATCATTTATAACAATAGATTAGTTAGGTAATCCAAACAGAATCTAAACCTAAACCAATTAGAAACCACATTATCTTTAATAATAATCATATGTTATTAAACCTAATTAAATTAACAATTAAAATATTAAAAAAATATTAGTTTACCAGAAAAACAAATATCAAGTAACACTGATTGTTGTGTTTACTCGTATTATCTTCTTCTTTTCTTAAACACTTCTTCCTCTTTCTTGGCCGCTCCGCCACACATCTTCTCTCGCCTTCTCCATAGATTTTCGCATGCGATTCTATGGACCTCGAATGATTATCGCCTCCTCATCTCTTTCCTTGTGACCTTCTGAGATTTTGGTGATATCCTGGCATTTTGCGGTGTTCAACTTTCCAGTGAGGTCTTTCCGTTTTATGTTATGAAATCTCTTCCTCTTTCTGTTCATGATTTAGTGTTTATTATTCTTCTTCGCGAATTTCGGAAAGGTTTTGGTATTTACAAAAATGATGATTAGGGTTAGGGTTTGTTGTTTATGTATTTGCGTGAATTGTATTTTTTTACTTCTTCTGTGAATGATTTGAAGGGTTTTATGATACTCGTTTGTAGTTCTGTGACTGTGTTTTTGTATATTTATTGTGAACTCTGTTAGGCTTGCTAAAACAATTTTTCTAGGGTTTTGAATCTAGGGCCTTTTGATCCTCTATGTGTTTCTATATCTCTCTCCCTTTTGAACTGTTTGTTGAGCTTGCTTTTGTGATAACAGGCCTTGAGAAACTCGTATTGGACTTGTCATTTTCTAATATCTGATTTTTTTGATAGGTCAACTTTGTTGTACATTGTGACTGCACTTTTTTTATGCTATGCTGCCCATGTTACTTGTTGGCCCTGTTGCTTGCTGGCTTTGTGAATTATGGTTTTCTATGATGCTTTTTCAATTGAGTTTGTACGTGTGCAGTATATTACTTTTTTTTTTTTTGAATTTTTAACTTTACTGTGAACCAAACAAATCTCTCTTTTTTATTCATTTGTTTGAGATTTGTAGTAAAGGGCTAGGCCTATGATTGATATTGTAGTTCTGACTTTTGTTGGAACAAAGCAAAATGAGGCTTTTTATTGTTTCTTGAAACATGATGCTGGACTTTAATGAGTTTGTAATTCTGATTTGTGATGTTTCTTATTGGACTTGACAGTTCTGTACTTGCGGCTATGATGAACCTTTTTGAGTTTGATTTTGTCTCACTGTGAACCAAACTAAATTTGTGATTTGTAGTAGAGATGAAACTTGGCCCGTGATTGGATTCAAATCTGATTTTTTGAAAAAGAATGTATGAGGCTTTGATTGTTATTTTTATTATTTTTCTGTATGTTGTGATAAGTCTTTGTGCCGAGGTGTGAACTTTGTCTATTTGGGCCTTGAACCTGTAATTCTGACTTGCTGTAACTGGGATGGAATTCTGTTTTGAACCTCTTTAAATTTGTCTTTTGTGAGCCAAATTATTTGTGATTTGCAATAAACCTAGGCCTATGATTAAATCTGATTTTTATATGAGGCTTTTTTGCACATGAACATGATTGAGAAACAACCTAAAATCTGATTCTTTAACCAAAACCATAATGATGAAATTGAAGAGAAAACTCTTTGAAAAATTCTTGTTTGTTGTTCAAGTTTTGATGATTGCTAACCAATTTCCCTTTTCTTTTGTTTCATGTGATGATTGATGATGGAAAGTTGACAAGGGTGGAAGGAAACCGTGGCTAGCATGAAGGTGGAATCATGTTGGAAGTAAGCTTTGAAGTGTGAAGGATTTCGAAGTCTTGCCTTAGAAGATTATAGGATATATTAGTATGAGTTTAGAAACTCTCTTCATTTGCCTTTGTCTTGTAATTTGAAGTGATTTAGGAACAAAAATCATACAACCTTGTAATTCATTTCAAAATGAAATTTGTAATACAAACTTTTAGCAAAGTTCTTGTAAAAAAAGTTAAATCTTGAATGTAATATTTGAATGATTTTGACAATACTTTGAATAAAACTTGCCATATTGAATGAATACAATAAATCCCTTTGTAATACTTCTTTTAAAACCCCCCTTTGAGAAATCCAAGAAAACCTTGAATCATACTTCCAAAATAATGACCAAGTGATAAGGAATCTTGTGATAAAAATGGATAGAAATAGGAAGATATAATGTGATGAAGAAATAAACTTCATCAAATTGACTCTAAACTCAAGATAAAATCAACTTCAAGTTTGTATCTTTTTAAGAACAACAAAAAGGATTCACTTGCAATGAAGAAGACTCCTAATAACCATGTTAAGCCCAAGCATCAAATTTTTTTTCAAGGCTTATAAGACCAAAATCTCCATAGTTGAGTGAACAACTCATATCAATAGAAAATTTGAATTTGTCTAATTAAGCCAAATGTAGGCCTGCCTTGATCCACAGTAAATAAAGGTACCTTCATGAACAAGTTAACTTCAAAATATTTCTCTTGCATTTCTTCAACCATAGGCCATATGATGTTGAAACATGATCATTGTCCTCACCTTTGACCAAAAGTCCACTTGGACAACATTTGACTTTTGTTGACTTTTGCTCAGATGACCCAAATCATCAAGATCAAGTAATTGAACTTCAAATAATGCCAGCCAAGAGTCCATAATCCATATGAGCATGCCTTAGGACATATTTGAGTCATTGAGAACCAAGATCTTGAAAGGGGCCATAACCCTAATTTCTGATTGAATATATTAGGAGATGGTTGTTGTACCCCAAAATTTGCCCTCTCATATTTCTCAAAACATTGCAAGAAAGATCTTCAAGTTGCTCAAGGTAGTCCAAGGGTTGGCCAGACAAGCTCTCTCCTAAGGCAGTCTACCTCAAATTAGGGTTTCATGTTGCATCAAGATACTTGAGTCCAAGTGATCCCAAGTTCTCACCAATGTCCTAATATGTTCTCAAGATCATCCATGTCAAGTTTCAAGCCTTGCAGAGGAAGTTTGCTCAGTCAATTGCTCAAAGGCCTGAAAATCGACTGTGCTAGGGCAAAAGTCAACTGTGGCCTACATACAGTCAAACTTCAAGATTTTTGGTCAACATCCTCCTTTTGAATTATATTTCATCATTTGATCAAGGGTTGATCATGATTCATCAATAATTTCTCATAATTCATCAAGATTCAAAAGTTGCTAAATTAGGGTTTTACAGGAAAAGTCAACTCAACTTTGACCAAGCATAAATTTCTCATACTTTATGAGAAATGACCCATCCAAAGCTCATTTTTAATAGGATGCAACTCCCTACAATCCATATTCATCTCCCAAGTTCAAAATATGCACTCAAAAGAAGTTATGAATTTGGACATTATAGGTCATTTTGAAAGGTCAACAAAAACACCTTTTTTATCAAAGCTTCATACATGATCATGGAATATCAAATTGAGATGAGAACAAAAGGGTTGATTATAGTACATCTCAAGCTTTCTAAAAAGTTCAAGAACACCTCCAAAGAGTCAAAATTGAGGAAGTTATGCATTGGTGAAGTTGACCTTTTTTTTGCAAAATTGCCAAAAGTCAACTATGCCCAAAACTTCAAATTTTGCCCAATGGGCCCAATCTTTTTCACTTGTTTTGAGTTGGCAACATAGCCCATGTGCTCTAGCCTTTTCCACTTGTCCATATATTATTTTTATTATTTATTTTGGTTTTTATTTGAATTAATTTAATTTAAATTAAAATAAATCATATAAAATCAAAAATATTGAAAACCAAGGATTTTGTGATTATTTCAGGCCTTAAATTACAGATTGCAAGCATTCAAACTCGTGTAAAGGCATATGTGCACAAAAAGATTGAAAAGAAGCCATGTTTGGAAAGATTTTAAAGAGGAACCAAATCAAATCAAAAAGCATTGAAGGAGGAAGATTTGGATACAGTTATCAATCCTAATGCATTGCTTGATACATAAAGGGTGCGTGCAGACCTAAAGAGGAGTTAGAGACAGGCGTGAGAGGAAGAACAAAATCTGAAAAATCAAGGAAAAAGTGTGAGATCGAAATCCCATTTAGAGGCATCCTCAAGACCTTTGAATGATTCCAATCGCTTCCTGGGACTCTCTAGAAGCTAAAGCCATCAAGAACCAGTCCATTCCAGTCCCAAAACACACTGTAAGTCATTCACAACTTCACCCTGTTCTTGAATTCGTATTTCATAATATAGGCATTGTTAAGATAAATTACTTGCATATTCTTGATCTATGAGGTATTTGCAAGCTTTCTGCATCATTCAATTGCGTTTATATAGCCTGTAGCGTTAATCACCATTGCTAGGTTTTTGAGTTTGGTTTTAGAGTTTTTTATTACAGGGACAATTGGCCTTCATGAATGGTACCTTTAGGTTCACGAGGGCGAGACGAACTCAACCATGGCATTAACTTCCATTTATGTGGCCCATAGAGGATTTTGGAAGGAGCACTGCCTGTAGCGACGAGCAAAATGTTCGTAGGTAAAAGTCTGAGACTTTTACCCACAGAGAGAGGAAGAAGACAATAAGTTGTCATTCGATCATTGTCCCGTTCAAACGATTCAGCGCGCATTTTTTAATTCTCCAATATTTCTTTGTTTTTCGTATATGATTATTATTGTGTATTTTATGAACAAATAAAAACAAGTGGTGCAGTGGTTTCCACATGAACGTTAAGGCTTTGGAAGGCTGGAGGTCAGGGGTTCGATCCCTGCCTCCAGCATTTGCCATTTTCTTGTTTTATTTCAGGAAATCCAATGCGCGCATGAGCCTGAGACCCACCATATGCCTTCATCATCAAACGTTCCAGATGGCCAGATGGTCAAATCTGATGGCCACCACTGAAGGAACACCATAAGCCCAGTCAACGCATATGCACTGGAATCAAAGGTCAAACGGACTCTATCACAATTGGGCCCAGGAATTTGCTTTCCACACCTCCCAAAAATGCTGTTTCGGGCCCATTTTCTTATTCTTTTTCTTTTTTACATTTTATTTAATTATTTCATTTAATTATTTTACTAACAAAATTAAATTATTTTCTTTTATCAAAAAATCACCAAAAAATATTATTTTTCATCAATTAAATTTTAGATATTTATTTTTAGTAAAAAAATCAATTAATTTAATTAGGTTCTTAATTCTAGATAACTTTAACTTATTTTGCAAATGATTAAAATCAATTAGAATAAATAGGTTTTATCACTAACTTAATTACTTTATTTCTTTCCTAAAATAACAAAAACCCAAAAACATGTCATTTAATTATTCTCATTAATTAATTTAATAACCAATTAATTTTGCATTTAATTTCAAAAAACTTAATTTCTTTTCTTTAAAAATATTAAAAACAACAAAAAAACATTTTCCTTTTAATTAGGTTAGAAGGGTCAAAACCCCTAGTTTCTCGTCGATCTAACTTTTAATCGCGCGCTTTATTATTTTGCCCAATTATTGTATCTGCTCCCGGTTTGTAATAATTTAATTAGGACATTTATTTATTTTTTACCGCTTTTAATTTCAAAGAGTTTGTTTTTGGCTATGTAAATACCTGAAGCCTTGTAATAGCTTAGTTTAAATTCCGCACTTTAATTTCCGCAAATATTTAACTGCTAGATATGTGAATAATTAGGGTTTGCATGACAAGAATGTATGTTTAATCTTAAAACTGTTAGATCACTCTAAACATGTGCAAAGATAAATAAATCTGAAACTGAATCACTCACACATGCGCACTCCTAGGGTACACTCCCACTTGGGTGCCTTTGTTAAAACGGTCATTGAGTATAGGTTGTTTTAGAGGTCGTCCTCTTGTCAAAAGATCATAGTTGCCTCGGAAAAGTTGCCTCGAATATTGTTGCCTCAGATAAATGATCAAGGACATTAGGGTTACCACTAAGACGTCCTAGCATTGTTTAAAGGAAACGAATACAGAACGATCCTTTTTCGAGTAGGTAGATTAAGTTCTTAAGTACTTGCTCAATCAAAACAAATTTTTTCACACTTACACTCTTTTACAAACAAGTTTTCAAAAACACTTCATTACACTCTTGAAGACAGACGCAAGAGTTAAATCGAAGTCAAAACAAAATCTTTTCAAATCACACAAACATAAAGAAACAATTTTGAAAATGATGAGAAAGTATCTAAGAGCCCGTAGATAAATACGGATAGAAAGGGTGCTAATACCTTCCCTTTCTATAAATCTATCCCCCGTACTTAGAAATATCTCAAAAAAGGAATTTTTCTATGCTTTTTCCCTTTCCTTGTTGGATAAAATAAAAGTCGGTGGCAACTCTTGCTTACCGCGACATTTTGTGAAAAAAAACGCAAAACGTAAACTAGCAATTCTTAAAAACAGTCCCGGTTCTGGCCACCGTATCACAATGGTAAATGAAGATCAAACCCTAATCTCTCAAAGATTCTTGAGAAACCCAAAGAGCCAATGATCTTGAAAGAAAATCATGAACATGAGATCCCACCTTACTTGCCTTGAGAAAATCAATCTCTTGCTTGGTGGATAATCTTAATCCCATCACAATGTATGAAGTGCATATAATGAAACATAAGCCACTAAAGGTAAAAATGAAGAGGGAAAATTTTGGGGTACAACAAGTTGGAAAGCGAATAAATATTTTCCACAGTTTATGGACAAAGAGTTACTCTACAGAAACCATAATCTCTTTTCTTCTTTAATTTTCTTTTCTTTTCACTTTCATTATGTGGTGATAAAAATATTATTTATTAAGATTGATAGAAATTCTCCATAGGTTTTATTGGATTCCCAACATCTGGTATCAAGAGCTCAAGTTGAGCGATCCAAGGAAAGCAAGAACGATGGTAATGAATCATTTGAACGAGAATTTTACAACAAGTCTTTTAATTCTTAAATCTGGTAACTATGAGAATTGGTGCAAGCAGGTGAATATTGTGTTTTATTGTCAAGATCTTTGGGATCTTGTGAAACATGGATTATAACCGCTTGAAGAAGATGCTTCAGAAGAAGAAGAGGTGGAATACAAAGAATCAAAGAAGAAGAAGAATTATAAATATCTCTTTATAATTCATCAATGTCTAAGTCCAAACAATTTTGAAAAGGTTAGTGACATAGAATCTGTAAAAGAAGCTTGGAAAATTCTGAAGAAATCGTTTGAAGGCACTGAGAAGGTGAAAGAGGTGAAGTTACAAACTTACAAAAGAATGTATGAATTGCTTCAATTGGAAGATATAGAGAGTATATATACTTTCTTCACTAGGGTTATGAAACTAGTGAATCAAATCAAAGTTTATGGAGAGACGTTAACAACAAGAGCAATTGTTTCAAAGTTCTACCATGTTGTAGTTGCCATAGAAAATTCTAAGAACATGTCAACTTTGTCGAAGGAAGAGCTTTAAGGGACGCTTGAATATCATGAACTAAGAAGGGCTGAAAGAGTTGCAGGCAAGTCAAATAGTGATGTGGCTTTGTAGGTTCAGTCAACAAGAGACAAGAAAGGCAAAATAAAGTGTTTCCACAATAAAGGTAGAGAAGGCTACAACAATTCGACTGGTAGAGGAGACCGGTGGGAAGGAATTATGTTGAATCAGAGAAGACCTTTATACCAAGGCAACCAAAGAGGTGGTGCTGGAGGTAGAGGAAGAGATGGTGGTCAAAAACCTGACAAGAGTCACATTCAGTGTTATAATTGTCATAAGTATGGTCATTATTTTAGTAATTTCCTAGAAAGTTGAAAGAATCAAGAAAGTCATTCTAAGTTCGCAAATTATGAAGAAGAAGAAATGATGCCTGTTGTACTCCAAAATTTACCCTCTTTTCATACACGCATATTATTGGTTTTATGGTTATGGAATAAATGTATATTTATCAAGCTTCTTCAGGTTACAAGTGACGTTTATTTCGTCAATGGATATTCTCAGAGTATTTTCCGTGCTGAAGATCGGTTCGCCGTTTTACAATGATTTGGGGTTCAAAGATTCACAAGTCTAACCCGGCGCGTCATATTCAGGTGTTCTTTCGCCAAGATATCTCTGATAACATATTCTCAAACTCAGGTTCATCTCAAGATTCAATTCTTTAAAGAAGGTCTCCGAATGTGTGAGTTTTCTCGAAGAAATGTGGTGAAAAAGTGTGCTGAAAGTGTAGTTTTTACGTACTAAAAAATTCATAACTTGAAGATCGTGGCTTGTTTTGAACCCGTTCCAGTGGCCAAAATTCCTTCTTGACGTTATCTACGTTTTCATCTCTCACGGCTGGAAGCCAATTTCGATCAGAAGGTCTTCAAAAATGCGGATTTATCAAGTATTTTCGTGCAAAACATTTGTGACAGAAGTTTATTTGCGTCATGTTCAGAAAATCATAACTTGGTCGATTTTCATCGTATCGAGTTGGTTCCGGCGCCAAAATTTCAAAAATTTAGTTGGCTAAGTTTTCACAAGAGGTATTGAGTTTGAACGGTATCCAAAAGGCCTTTTTTTTACCCAGAGTGCGTGTGACGCGCCAAAAATCCTGAATGCTGAATATTATTTTATCTGGGCTGAAACTTCAAAAATTTATAACTCAGTCAATTTTTATCGGATCGGGCCCATATTTTTGCACAAGGTCACTGACTCAGAGATCTACAACTTTGCTTCAAAAATCAAGACCGGATTATGCTCCGATAAATACCAGTTCTTTATTGAAGAACGTGTCAGAGTCGACACTGGAGCCCAAAATAAGTTTGTCTGAGCTAAAACTTCAAAAATTCATAACTAATTCACTGTTTATCCGATTGAGCCCATTTTCGGACAGGAGTTAGTTCTCGATGTCAGATACGTTTTGTTTTCACATTTCAACTTCAAAAATTGCACTTAAGCCCCTGTTATATAGCCTGGAACATGACGGACTCAAGTGAACATTAGAGGCCCAGTTGCACATTCAAAGCTCATATCTTTGCTCTAATTTCCATTATATAATCTCATTATTTTCACACAAAGAACAACGAGAAAAAAAACCTTTGCCACAATCCTGTCAAAATATCAAATTCTTTCAAGAACCATAAAACCTTGAAATCCTTGTTACAAACCCCCATCTCACTACAAACAAACTATCATTGTTACAAATTCACATCTCACTACTTCTCCAGTAAGAGTAAGGCTGGTTTGATCTCCATGATCAAAATGGTATAATCATTCATACATGCCATATCGGTTTTAACATTACAAAATTTCATATATTTGCTTTATTTGTATTTCATGATATAGTAATTTATTTAATGTGTTCATGAGATTCAACACTGCAGATTTAGACAGGGTCTCATGCAGGGTTATTACAAAACACTAAGGCCAAAATAGAACAACCACCAATGCATGACTCATGGCAAGGCAAACATCCTGAGAAGGTTAAGGGCGTGGGTTCAACAACCACCACTATTGGTTTTGGTTTTCTTCCTTTCTATTTATCCTTTTACCTATTTTTATTCTTTCTGTTTAAAATCTTTTTCATAAAACTTAACATTTTTCAGAAACCTTTGATTTTTCATAATAAACTCGAATAATTAATTTTAGGTTTTTTTAATTTTAGGTTTTAAATTAATTTTTAGGTCAACACCCACCCCTGACAATATGTATAATTATGCTTATTTTTAACCCTTTGTACATCATTTCTTTCTCTTTAATATCTTCCTTAAAAACCCTAAATTCATATAAACTCTAATTTTATTTAAATCTATAACCCTATTAATTGGTAAACTTAACCTTTTTTACAAACCCTAATTAATTTAGGTTTTAAATTTTTTATATATTATTATTAACTCTTTTTTTATTAACTCTTTAATTTAATTAATTAACTTTTTTTCTGCAAATTAGAAAAACTATTAGGTTTTAGTTTTTTCTTTGTAATTAACCCTTTAATTAACCATTTTTTTAACAAATTAGGATTAGGTTTTTGTTTTAGTTAGTAACTGAATTTTTGGCTTTTTTTTCATTTATTAATAAATTAAGTAATTAACTTTTTTTATTAAAATTAGTTAGAATTAGGTTTTTTAATTAACTTAAAATTATTTTCTATAAAAAACACCAAAAACATTAACTTAGAATTTTAGGTTTTAATTTTTCCTTAATTTCTTTTCATTTATTCTTTTACATTTTAATTTCTAGGAAAATTGTATAGGTCGCATTATCAATGTAATAGCGTAGATTTATCTTTTCTCGCAATTTTTTCTAATTATGTAATTGCTTCCGGGATGTAATAGTAATTAGGGTTTTAAATTCTGCATCTTTATTTTCAGTCCAAGATAATTATGTATCTGCAAAAGCCTTGTAATAGCTAGGACTTTAAACTTTCCGCATTTTATTTTCGCAAACTATAAACTGCTTAGATGTATGTTAATAGGATTGTATGGAAAGACTAACTGAAAATCAACCCGGTAGAAAACCCTAATTGTGAAAAGATAATTAACTGAAAAAGCACACATGCACATGCTCACTCCTAGGGTTTGCCCCACTTGGTTGCCTCGGAAAATAATGGTCATGTCCCTCGAACGTAGGGATACCCTTAGCAAAAGACCCTCAATCTAAAAGTTATTATAAAGATCATAGTCCCTCAATGTCCCTCGAGTTGCCTATGAGAAATGATCTTATCCCTCGATATTGCCTACGCATATATGATGACAGTCCCTTCGAAATGCTAAGGTATCCCTACATGTTGCCTTCAATGACCATAAACGTCCCTTTCGATAGTCCCTCAAACATCCAACGACTAGGGTTACCTACTCACTAATAGTAGGATAACACGGTCTAAAGGATAGGAGGAAAATAACGCCTTTTTTCGAGTAGGTAGATAACTGTTAGGTACTTGCTCAAAACAACAAACTTTTTTCACACAAACACTTTCCAAACAAAGTTTTCAAAAACAACTTCGTAACACTCTTGAGGATAGAAACAAGGGTTAAAATGAAGTAAAACAAAACTTTTCAAAAACACAAACACACAAGCAATTTTCAAAAATGAGCAAGTACCTAAGAGCCCATGGAAAACCATGGATAGAAATGGTGCTAACACCTTCCCTTTCTATAATCTACCCCCCGTACTCAGAAACATCTCAAAAAAGGTTTTTTCTGTTCTTTTTCCTTTTCCTGATTGGATAAAATAAAAGTTAGTGGCGACTCTTGTTTACCGCGACATTTTGCAAACAAAAAACGCAAAACACAAACCAGTATTAAACAGTCGGTTCTGCCACCGTATCACAATACCGATGGTCACAACAACAGATGAAGAGAAATTCAAGGACCAATGGTACTTGGATTTAGGATGCTCATGACACATGTCTGGAAGGAAATATTGTTTTGTTAACATAAAACCCTCCATGAAGAACATGGTAAAATTCGTAAATGACAATACTCTAGCAGTTGAAGGTATTGGAGATGTTCTGATTATGAGGAAAGATGGCAAGAGGTCAGTAATTTCCAATGTGTTATACATACCAGGCATGAAGAGAAATTTGCTCAGATAAGGCAGTTGGTCAAAAAGAATTATAAAGTGTCGATCAAAGACAAGATGATGAGAGTCGTCGATGCAAATGGAAGGTTAATCTTGAAGGCTCCCGTGTCTCAAAATAGAACCTTCAAGATTTAACTTAATGTAATGGAGCACAAGTGCCTTGCGACTGCAGCTAGCAGGGATGAATGGATATGGAATTATTTACCTGGCCCTCTAAACTTCAAAGACATCAGTAATTTGAAAAGAAGAAATATGGTTTCAGAGTTGCCAGAAATTGACATTCCAAATGATGTGGGTGAGGAATGTGTGTAGGCGAAGCAACATAAGAATAACTTCAGCAAGGATGCAGAAAGCAAGTCAAAGGCTATTCTCGAAATCTTATACTATAATATATGTGGACTAATCCATGTGAAGTCGAATTGAGGTAATAAATATTTTGTCACATTCATAGATGATTTCGATCGAAAATTATAGACTTACCTGATCAAGAAGAAAGTCAAGTGATTGAGGTATTTTCCAAGTTTAAGTCTATGCTCAAAAGACAAAGAGGTCTAAAGCTCAAGATTTTGAGAGCTGATGGTGGTAGAGAATATGTGTCGAAAGACTTTGACATGTTATGTGAGAAATAGGGGATTATGCACGAGGTAGTGCCACCCTACACTCCACAATAGAAAGGAAGAATATAACCCTCATGAATATGGTGAGAAGTATGTTGAAAGGCAAGCATTTACCTAAAGAGTTTTGGGGTGAAGCTGTGTCGAGTACAACATATATCCATAAAAGATGCCCGACGAAAAAGCTAGAAGGAATTACGCCATAAGAATGTTGGTCTGGTGTGAAGCCTAGCTTAATTCATCTAAAGGTATTTGGATCTATTGCACATAGACATGTGCCTGATTAGTTAAGAAGAAAACTTGATGACAAGTTGAGTCAGATAATCCTGGTAGGATATCATTTGATAGGAGGTTATAATTTGTTTGACCCCGTCAACAAGCAGATTGTGAACATTAGGGACGTGATCATAGATGAGCTTAAAGAATGGGATTGGACTGAAAATTTAAATAAGGATTCAGTGAGAATATTAAATGAAGAACCATCAATTGAAGTCGAAAGAGTAGAAGTTCGACAACAAGAAGTGAGAGGTGAAGCAGGCTCAAGTAGACCTCATAGAACTAGATACATGCCAGTAAGGTTGCAAGATTGTGTGATTATATCATATTATGTTGTCGAAGATAAAGGTGAAATGGTACATTATGATTTCTATGCAGATGTCTAACCTGTTAATGCAGCTGTGGCATTGAAAGATTCAAAGTGGGTGAAAACAATGAATGAGGAATTGAAATCCATCAAAGTCAATAATACTTAGTCACTTGTAGAATTTACTCAAGGCAAGAAGGTAATTAATGTCAAGTGGGTATACAAGGTGAATTTGAATCCCAGAGGGGAAGTAACTCGACACAAAGCAAGGCTTGTGGCGAAAGTATTTCTTCAGAAGGAAGGAATCGACTTTGATGAAGTTTTTGCAGTTGTTTCTAGAATCAAAATAATTAGGTGGTTGTTGGTCTAACAGAAATGAACAGTGACACATATGTCAGATGGATGTAAAGTGTAAATTCTTGAATGGACCCTTAGATGAAGAAGTCTATGTTGCACAACTAGTTGGGTCTGTGAAACATGGTGAAGAGAGAAAGGTGTACAGGCTACATAAAGCCCTATAAGATAGAAATAAGCTCCAATATCTTGGAATAAGAAAATAGATAGTTTTCTAAGGGATAAGGAATTTGTGAAGTGCACAACTGAACATGGAGTATATATAAGAAGAAACAATTGTGAATTTATTATACTATATCTCTATGTAGATGACTTGTTAATAACAGGTAGCTGTAAGAATGAGATCATAGACTTCAAAGATGATTTCAGTAAGGAATTTGAAATGTCTGATATGGGTGACATTTCATATTTCCTAGCCATCGAATTCTATAAGAGAAGTAGAGGTTTGATGATGCATCAAAAAAGATATGCAGAAGAAATTCTCAAGAAATTTGAGATGGAAGAATGCAACTCGACTTCGACACCTGCAGAACCAAGACTGCATCGGTGTTTGAATCTTATCAATGCTCAGATCTTATCCATACTTTTCATCGGTGTTTGAATCTTATCAACGCTTCTCATCATCTTTGCAACTACAAAATTTCTCTTAGGGATTAAATGTATCTGTTAGATTAATTGAACTTAGGATTGGAGAAAATCAAGGAGAATGGGGTGGGATAAATAAATTTTGAGCCTTATATCTTTTGTTTCTTAAACCACGAACCATGTCCACGTTACAACCTTTAAAAGTCTTAATTGAAGCTAGGTTCATTATGAAAGCATAATCGACAAGATTTGTGTTAAACTGACTCCTATGTTTGTTAAAATTGTTTCTAACAACTTCGCTTCTTCGAATTTTCATCTTCTAATCTTAAATTTCTTTTCGAATAATTAATTTCGACTTCAAGAACTTGCATGTTCATCAAATGGATTTACTTTTTCAAAATGTAAAATTTTATCTACGAATCAATACTTAGCATCAAGGAGATCTGAAAATTGGTTTGATCAAAAGCCATCTTTCCCAGGAAGCTTCTGACTGGGGAAAAACGTCTAAGTGAGCCCCTATAAATAAGGGAAAATACTAATGATCACAGGTGTATGTCACTTGAAGATACTATTAATAAGGGACGAGCATTTCAAGATTCTATCAACTTAGATCAAATGTTAAAGCATTGTTCAATCATGGGTATACCTTTCGGAAGAGCATTCATTAACTAACTCATATCACAGCAGAGTATGACTCAGTTTCCATATGTTAACAAGCTTCTCAAAAAATTGATGATCAGCGGCATCCTTCCAAGATCTAAATGCAGGGGAAGTGCGTATCAAGTTCATCCTACTGCACATAGGGTCCAAATCCTTCAAGCAACTTCAAGTATAAACTTTTCAAGCTTCGAATACTTGAGGTGATCTATGTCAAGTTCATGGCGAGGTCAAACTTTTTTCTGAAGGCGTTCCCTCTAGATCTTGGAGATTGAGGGGCATGTCTTTCAAAATTTGAATGTTGGGGTAAACTATTGTGAGGCTCGAGCAAAAGGAGTTGATTCAAAACAGTTCATCAAAGCCAAACATTTTTAAGAGTTTTTTTAAATCAGGGGCATAGTGCAAAATAGTGGGGTCATTCATATTATGGTCAAACTATTTCCAATCTCATATCAATGAGAATTTTCTCAAATACCCTACCAACAAATTAGGGAAAGACAAGTCATAGAAGGTGGGCTCTCTACATACTTTCACAATCACTAATGGATCCTCCTCCCGCAGCAGCAATCTTCGAGTTCAAATTGAGCATCAGGAAATCATGCAAGCATACCACTCTACCATCGTGTGACAAGAAAACTTGTTGCATAAGCAAACCTTTACACTTTAATCATCCACGACCCATCACAGGGGCACCATTCCAAAGAGAATTCAAGTTATAATCATAAAGCATAAGGCTGCATAAATCATGCATTAGGGTTCCTCGATCCAAAACCAAGCTATACTATTCATCTCATCCATCTAAAAAATTTCAACAACATGGGTCAAGCATATCTTAAAAATCCCAACTACGCATTCGCATTTCAAAGTCCAACATCCATTTGCACATATCCAAGTCATTCATTACATATATTAATCAATCATTCATCATATACATTTCATGCATCAATCAATCATTATGTTTCATGCATCAATCAAATTTGCACGCATTGCATAAAACCTTGTTTTTATGTGAAGACAATCATCATTGTCGATCAAATTATCAATTCTCTATTGAATCTCGATAATAGATTCCCCTGGATAATCATGACAGTTGATTATCCGAAAGACCACGGTAGAAGGTATTCTCTCAATTAAATATCGGCGGTAGATTCTCCTGGTTAATCATGGTAGTTGATTATCCAAAAGACCTCGGCAGAAGGTAATTCAAGTTGAATCTCGACGGTAGATTCTCCTGGTTGATCACTACAATTGATTATCTAAAAGACCTTGGCAGAAGGTAATTCAAGTTGAATCTTGGTGGTAGATTCTCCTGGTTGATCACGACAGTTGATTATCTGGAAGACTTCGACAGAAGGTAATTCAAGTTGAATCTCAGCGGTAGATTCTCCTGGTTGATCATGACAATTGATTATCCGAAAGACCTCGATAGAAGGTAATTCAAGTTGAATATGGGTAGTAGATTCTCCTGGTTGATCATATCAGTTAATTATCCGGAAGACCTCGGTAGAAGGTAATTCAAATTGAATCTCGACAGTAGATTCTCCTGGTTGATCATGGCAGTTGATTATCCGGAAGACCTTGGTAGAAGGTAATTCAAATTGAGTCTCGATAGTAGATTCTCCTGGTTGATCACGACAATTGATTATCTAGAAGACGTCCGCAGAATGTAATTCAAATTGAATCTTGGTAGTAGATTCCCATGGTTGATCATGGCAATTGATTATCCAGAAGACCTTGGCAGAAGGTATTCCAATTGAATCTTAGCAGTAGATTCCTTGAAAATCCCGACAGTAAATTTCCAGTTAAGAGCCTCACATTATGCATATACATCATGAATTTGGTGTTCTTCACGTCGATAGTTGTGGTTGAGGATGACACAATCGACTTCATTGTGAATTTGGTACTTATTTTTCTCATGTTGATAGTTGTGGTTGAGGACAACACAACCGACTTCATCATGAATTTTGTGTTCTTCACGTTGATAGTTGTGGTTGAGGGCGACACAACCGACTTCATCTTGAATTTGGTGCTTACTTTCTTCATGTTGATAGTTGTGGTTGAGGACGACACAACCAACTTCATCATGAATTTGGTGTTCTTCACGTTGATAGTTGCGGTTGAGGGAGACACAACCAATTTCATCGTGAATTTAGTGCTTATTTTCTTCATTGATAGTTATGGTTGAGGACGACACAACCGACTTCATCATGAATTTGGTGTTCTTAACGTTGATTGTTGTGGTTGAGGGTGACACAACTGACTTCATCGTGAATTTGGTGTTTTCTTCATGTTGATAGTTGTAGTTAAGGACAATACAACCGACTTCGTCATGAATTTTGTGTTCTTCACGTTGGTAGTTATGGTTGAGGACGACATAACCAACTTCATCATGAATTTTGTGTTTATTTTCTATTTGATAGTTTTGGTTGAGGACGACATAATCGACGCCATCAGATAATTTTGGGTTCCACCTCTTCAAAGCTAGCATATTTCATTTGGTCATCGAGTCTTGGTTAAGGGCTGACACGGCCGGCATCGTCTTCCCAAGTTCCAAATATCTAGTTTCAAACTTGTATTATCCATCCGCTAGGCTGTGATAGGTATACGAAAAATATTTGACTCATTGCGTTAGTCTCTGAGCAGCAATGTATCATCAAGCTTTATGTTATTCATCCCTAGGTTGCGATGAATATATGAAATCTGCGTCACAAACTTACTATATTAGTCCCCTAGCATTAGTAGGTCAACTTTTCAAAACTTGTATCATTTGCCTCCTAGGTTACGGTAAATAAGCAAATTCTACAATCTCTTTTAGATACTGGCGATTCATTCGCATTGGATGTCTAAATTAAAACAATTTTTTTAGTTCAAATGCCGGTAGGATGATACATCATCATCCGTGCCTATTCTTCGCGCCCTTGGGAATGCTATACAACGTATCCTTGTAAGTCTTTCGGGCAAATTTTGGGTCTTCCAATATTTAATAAACTTCTAATCGAAATGTGCGATACCTGCGTATTCTTGCACTATTCAATCGAAAGATAATTAAATAGGGGCAACTGTCATAACCCAAATGTGTCCTACCCTTAATTATATTTAGGTTTTCTATTCAATAAATCACATTATTTAGTTTTCATTTCTATGGGGGGTTCAAAACATTAAAGAGGGGTGTATTGATTTAAAATGGACCATCAATATTTGATGGCCCATTAGGTTTTTAAAAGGGAAGCCTATTTCAAGTTAAAAATAGGAGGTGCATTATTCTAATCAAAGGAGGTGAACAATTTTGTTTTGGTTAAGGCTCAATAAGCTTAAATTATAAGGCCCATTTATATTTTTCTGAAGCAATTTTTTTTTGTATCCAAAGCCCAATAAGAGGCCCAATGGTGGACAAACTTCAAGCCCATTATAGTTTTTCTTGATAGCCCAAATAATTGAGAGGAAATTTCTGACTCTTTATTATTCTATTTTATTAATCATTATTATTATAATTATTAATTATTACTATCATGTTTAAAACATTTTTTTGAAGTTATTAATTTGGGAGAAAGAAAAAACACACATTTAAAGGCAATTTTGACCCATTAAGGTTTTTTTTGTTTGTTGTTAAAATCCTTTGTTTTATAGAAAAAAACAACTGTTTGTTGAAATGTAGGGAACATGTCCAGCTCAAAATGAATTAGGATGCTTGGCCCAAAGCTAGCAAGTATGTACGTACTACTTAGAAAAGGAAATCGCAGGTTCTTGAAAAGAACATTTACTGTACAAATTAATAAGTAATAACGCCTGCCTTTTCATTCCATAAATAGACACTATAAATCGAATACAAAAAACCAATTGTTCAAGCATTGACTATCCGCAATCAAGATTTTATATTAATCAAAAACTGGAAAAAAATAATTAAATACAGAAGCAAAATCCAGATTTTATATATTTACAGAAACTCAATCGACATAATCAAACTTTTACAGAAACAAATTGAAAATTTTACAGACAAACTTATTATTTTCCTAAAATTCTAAGACAACATAATCAAACTATTAATCTATTTCCTAATTTACAAAACCTAAAAAAAGCTATAAAATCAAAATAAAAATAACAAAAGAGGGGGAGATTGTTGCAAAGGGAAGTGATTACAGTACAACAAAAAGTACAGAGATTTACAGGGAGGGGTAATTATGGAACATAAATAAAAAATAAAAATAGTTACAAGGAAACAACAATTGGTGACCAAGGGAGAGCTTGCCATGTATTCACCGGGACCCCTGTAGCATCGTCGTTACTCGCAAGTTTAGGGTTTCGATATCGGAAACGCTAGCTTTTCGTCATTTCGCTGTCATCACCTTTTACATCACCAAAACACCATCCGCCGTAAACTGCCAAATAGAAGCAAAGTGATTAGACCAGAAAATCTCGGAACGAACAAAGACGAATAAGATCAAACGAGACCAAGGTAAATCCTTAGCGTTAAGGAGGTTTTCTTGTTGAATCTCTTTTTAGGTTCAGGATTTGGGGTTTATCGGGTTATTGTTGTTGTTGGAGCAGGGTGGTGATAAGTGTCGCTGCTGGAACTAGTTAGGAGTGTTTTTGTCTAGGGTTTGGGTAAGAAGGAGAAGAAAATGAGAGAGGAGAACCGAGGGAGAGGGCAGTGCTGCTGTGGGATAAGGAGAAGGTCTAGGGTTTGTGTGAGCTAGAGAGAGATAAGGTTGAGAGAAGACATGGAAATAGAGATAAAGAATAAATTGCCTTTCTGTTTGTAAAAAAGGGAAATATAATGCATGTATAATCTCATGCGCACGTTTCCATAGTTCTTATCACACTCCATCACCCGTATCTGTTTGATTCTAATTGAACCATCCAAAACGTGTTTCCATCATAGGCTATCGTACACACGCACACACATTCCTAACGGACCTAAAGCTTTTGGGCCAAGCCTGTTACCAATTCCACCCATGCCTTTTTTTATATTTTTGTTGTTATGTAGGAAAGATACACCCCGTGCATCGCTTGGCCTAGATCTAATATCTGGATCTAGAGCCCAACGTTTTCCACACCCTCTTATTTTGCTGACTTGATATAATTTGCACCCCCTAAGAAACTAATTTTATCTATTTATTTTTTCTTTTATAATTTCATTTTTATACCTTCATTTATTTATTTTATATATAGTTATATATTTATAATATTATTATTTATTGTTATTAAATAATTAATTATTTTAAATTCATTTAAAATATAATATTTCTTATTTATATTAAATTATATCTCTTAATCATGCACTTAAAAATACTTGTCACCATATAATTTAATTTAATATTTTATATCAAAATATTAAAATCCGCGCGATTCACCAAATTACTGCATCTGCGAGCGACACGTGGCCAATATCCGGCCACGTGATGAGGAGACTATATCAGACTCCCTCGCTCTACGTCTAAAAAATATTCAATCAAACATCAAATCTTTTTTTCGCAAATTAAATTAATTCGAACAATTAATTTTCGACAAGGTATACGAATATATTTAAATTAACTGTGTGCTTGGTCTAACAAATTCCTCTATTCACACTCTTAGACTACGTATGCGAAAAATTCAAAATGTATTTCGCAATCCATAAAAAATACAAACAACACCATGAACTACGGAATGGGACTCTGATTCCTCCTAAGAGGATATGTAGGCATACGAATAAAATCGTGGCGAGTCCCCCCGACTAAAATTTAAACCCTTTTCCCCCTAATTAAAATTAAAACCCTTTCCCCTAATAAAATATTAAAACCCTATTCCTAAAAGATTGCACTTCTAAAAACTAGTATCCTTGTGAACAAGATAGATGAGGGGTGCCTAACACCTTTCCTTCATCTAAAATCGAGTCCAAAACCTAGAATATCTAACTTTTAGGGTTATTCATTTATATTCCTTTCCTTAGGATAAAAATTAAGGGTGGAGATTATGATTTAAAAACCAGTTGCAATAGTAGCCAAAAGGACTCATTGATCCATGTCTTCCCAATCATGTATACTAACTTATAAAGGCCCTATATGAACTCAAACAAGATCCTGAAGCTTGGTAGGAGAAACTAGTAGAATTTATTACTAAGTATGGATATGTTCATAAAAGAATTGAAAAATTTATGTTTTTTAAGAAGGACGATGGTAAACTTATAATATCTTAGATTTATGTTCATGATATTGTGTTTGAAGGGATGTCAAGCAAGATGGTATAATATTTTGTTCAACTTATGCAATCTGAGTTCAATATGAGCTTGGCAGGTGAACTTACATATTTTCTTGGTTTTCAAGTAAAGTAAATGAAGGATGACCTCTTTACCTCCCATAGAAAATATGTTATAAACATTATGAAAAAAATTTGGAATAGAGAATGCAAGTCATAAACGTACCCACTCTGTTAACCATGTCTAGCTATCTAAAGATGACCAAGGAGTAATTGTTGATCAAAGTCTCTATAGGAGTATGATTGGTAGCCTCTTATATCTCACTACTAGTCGTCCTGCCATTACTTTCTCTAGTGGTGTGTGTGCTTTCTATCAAGCCAATTATAAGATTCGTCTATGAGGAAGATCCTTTCCTCGAAATTGTCTAGGGTTTTGACGAAGAAAAATACATCAACAAAAGAAGAAAAAGATAAATACAAAGGAAAAACTTAGCAGAGAATCTCCTTAAGAACTTCTTATCATTGATTGAAGCTCCTTCTGGATATTCTTGAGACTCGAGATACTTCTTGACTTCGTGAAACCAAGGTTGGTCCACTACTTCTTCAGTATTAATCTCGTGACAGTGCGCTTGTTCCTCCATTCGCTGGATGGTGATCTGGGGAGCCTCGTCATCCCAATTAAGTTTAAACATAGATGACATTGTTGCTAGAGCGTCTGCTAGCTGATTTTCTTCTCCCGGGAAATGCTCGAAGGTAATTTTCTCAAAATGTGGTAGCAATGTCAAAACATGTTCTTTGTAAGGGATAAGGTTTGGGTGTTTGGTGTCCCATTCCCCTTTAATCTGACTGATAACCAAAGCTGAGTCTCTGAAGACATCCAAGGATTTGATTCCCAAGTCTATGGCTGCTTTGAGACTGAAGATGCATGCTTCCTATTCCGCCATGTTGTTTCTACAATTGAAGCAAAGTCTGGCAGTAAAGGGAGTATGACATCCTTCCGGAGATATGAGTACAACACCAATACCATTTCCGAGTGCGTTGGATGCCCCATCAAAGAACAGGGTCCATCGGGATCCTTGTTCAGATCTGTCACATGGCCTGAATTCTTCACAGTTGTCTAATGTCATGATGTCTTCATCTGGAAATTCGAATTTCATGGACTGGTAGTCTTCTACAGCTTGGTGAGCAAGGTGATCGGCTAATACACTGCCCTTTATTACTTTATGGGTAGTATACTGTATGTCATATTCTATCAGAATCATCTTCCATCTCGCTATTCTCCTAGAAAGAGCAGGCTTCTTGAAGATGTATTTTATCAGATCCATTTTTAGATATCAACAAGGTAGTATGAGTCAGCATATACTGTCTTAGCCGACGAGAAGCCCATGCCAGAAGCCAACAAGTTTTCTCGAGCAGTGAATATCTAGTTTTACAGTCGGTAAATTTTTTGCTCAGGTAGTAAATAGCGTGCTCTTTTCGGCCAGACTCGTCATGCTGCCCCAATACACACCCATTGAGTTTTCTAAAACAGTCAGATACATGGTCAATGGTCTTCCCTCGACTGGTGGCATCAACACATGAGGCTCTTGTAAGTATTCTTTAAATTTGTCAAAAGCAATTTGGCACTCGTCATTCCATTTGACTACTTGATCTTTCTTCAATAGTTTGAAGATTGGCTCACAAGTAGCTGTCAGGTGGGAAATGAATCTGGCAAGATAGTTCAGACGTCCCAAGAATCCTCTGACTTCCTTCTCAGTACGAGGAGCGGGCATCTCTTGTATTGCTTTAACTTTGGTAGGATCGACCTCGATACCTTTGTTACTGACGATAAAGCCTAAGAGTTTACCAGACCGTACTCCAAATGTGCATTTGTTTGGAGTCAACCTCAACTTGTACTTCTTCAGTCTCTCAAACAACTTTTGTAAGTGATCAAGATGCTCTTCTTCTGTTTCCGATCTGGCTATCATATCGTCTACGTAGACCTCTATTTCGTGATGTATCATGTCATTAAATAAAGCTAATATGGCACGTTGATAGGTTGCCCCAACATTCTTTAGTCCGAATGGCATTACCTTATAGCAGAAAGTGCCCCACTGCGTGACAAAGGTTGTTTTTTCCATGTCCTCAGGCGCCATTTTGATTTGGTTGTAACCTGAGAATCCTTCCATGAAGGAAAAAACTTTGTGTTTAGTTGTATTATCAACTAGGATATCAATGTGGGGAAGTGGAAAATCATCCTTAGGGCTTGCCCTATTCAAATCTCGGTAGTCCACACACATTCCCACTTTTCCGTCTTTTTTGGGCACGAGAACAACATTGGCAACACATTGGGGGTAAGGTGACAACCAAGAATCCAACACTAAATTGCTTCATGACCTCTACTTTAAACTTTTCTGACATATCAGGCCTCATTCGACGAACCTTTTGCTTTACTGGTGGACAATCCTCTCTTGTAGGCAGACGATGTACCACAATATCTTCATCAAGTCCTGGCATGTCTTCATACGACCAGGCAAAGACTTCGACATAATCGTGTAACAACTGAATTTGACGCTTCTTGATACTAGGTTCCAGATTGGCGCCCACCTTGACCTTTTTTTTATCTTCTTCGGTACCTAGGTTGATCGTATCCACGGGTTCCTCGTGTGGCTGAATGGTTCTCTCTTCTTGTTGTAGCAGTCTGGCAAGTTCCCCTGGTACTTCACAATCTTCCTCACCTTTGTCTTCGGCTTGGTAGATTAGATTATCAGAGTCGCAAAAGGCCATAGCAGTATCGTTACCCATGGGATCCCGAATGGATGTATACCTGCATTGTAAGTGTGGGTGTGTGTAAGGGTATAACTATCTTTGAAAGAAAGTAAAATGTAAAAGAAAAATAATGAGCACAAAAGTTTGTATGCGGAAACCTCCATTATTCGCTGATGCCATATGAAAAAAATGAGATAATAACCCCTTACAAATGGACTATTGTGTCTCGGGCAAGACACAAGGTTTTAAGAGTGCGAATTGTTTTGAATATTACAGATCCAACAAAATGTAAAGACAAATTACTAAGGGATAAAAGTGATCGGGACAAAGTCTCTAGCCTCCCAATTGCTGAGCCCTCCATTGACAGTCGGGAAGATCCAATCCTCCAGGTTGCATCCATCTTCACCATCTTCTACTGCGTTGACTTCACGGTTGTTGATCTTCAAAGGTGGCCCTCCAGCATGGGCACGACGTACAACCTTTTGAGCACTTGAAGTGAAACCTAGGCCAAACTTGTCAGACTTATATGGGATATCCGGGAGTTGTCCCCAGATAGTGCATCCACCTTCCTCTACCACTGATTTGGCATCCTTCAGTAACGACATCCGGAGTGGAGGCCTTATAATCTTGGGAACAACCTTGGTCACTGCCACATCTTGAGGGACCTCTTCAAAGTGTTGAAATGGAGTTTCAATAAATTCATCGTCTAATTCCATATATCTGAAGGAATTGAGATGGCTGATCATGTATTCTTCCTCTCCATGAACGATGATAAACTTCCCTTGAACTGGATGATTCAACATTTGGTGTAACGTAGAAGTAACAACGCCAATATTGTGGATCCATGGTCGGCCTAGCAGGCAGAAGTATGAAGGGCGGATGTCCATCACATAAAAAGTTGAATTGAAGGTTTGGGTTCCAACCTTTATGGGAATGTCTACCTCCCCATGCACCATCCTCTTCGAGCCGTCGAAAGCCCTTACCACTATGTTGCTTGGCTTCAAAGTCAACCCCTCACAGTCAAGTCTATCAAGAGCTTTTTTGGGTAATACATTCAGAGATGAGCCATTATCCACCAAAACATGCGCCAGAGTTGTGCCCCTACATTCCACTGAGACATGCAATGCCTGATTATGCTTTCTTCCCCTCGGTGTTAGATCAGTATCTGAAAAACCTAAACTATTGTCCGCAGTTAGGCTGGCTACGCAGTCTTGAAATTGATCAACAGATGTCTCTTGAGGTGCATGAGCGGTTTTTAAGAACTTCACCAAGGCTTTTGCATGTGCCTCGGAACATAGTAGTAATGCCAGCATGGAGATCTTAGAGGGAGTTTGCCCCAGTTGTTCAACTATATCGTAGTCGCTTCTCTTTATAATTTTTAAGATCTCCTCCATTTCCTTCTTGGAGGCCTCAGGGATAGTCAATGACTGAGTCTTCTTCCGGACAAACTCAATCAGAACACCTTTTCCTCGAGTCTCGGTTAATTTGGCAGCATGAGTGTTAGTAGAAATGATTACAGGGGTTGTAACGGCTTTGTCATTTGGAGTACTGTTGGAGATAAATGTAGGATCGGGAACAACTTTTTGGGGGGCAACAACAAGAATGATTACGGGTCCAGAAACTGCTTTTGGGGGAGCAATTTCTGGAGAAAAGATCCAACCGCTTCAGGTAATTTTGCTAGTTCCTGCAATGTTACTGATGTCGGAGTTGACTTTCTCGGAGCTTGAATCTTCGGCGGCTGGACAATCCTGCTTGATACCATGATAGTATACATCCCCTCCATAATTCCATGGTATGGTTTTGTCTGATGAGTATGGGTCTGGTCCAGGCATTGTGATTATTAGAGGAGCTACTTTCGGAATTGATGTAATTCTAACGAGTCTTTTAGTGGAGACCCTGGAAGAATTGGCGGAAATGGTAATGATAGAAACATCTTCAAAAGGGATAGATGAAACAGGAATTCTCAAACAAGAACTTTGCTACGAAACCTTTGACACCACTCCTTGTTTCCCAATGAGTTGTGACATCAAATGAGTGCAAATGTAGAGCTTGAGCAATCTCTTATGGCTTTTGGTCTCTTTTCGTACCGTTGAAAGGTAGTTGATTGAGAATGGGAATCCTCAAGAGTTGGGAGAATTCTTCCAAAGTAGGCACAAGTTGATAGTCGAGATATGTGAAGCAATGGTGTAAAGGATCAAAGAACTGAAAAATCACCTTCATCATGTCCTCATCTGTGTTGGAGGTGACCAAGTTGAGTAGGCGACCATATCTCTCGGTAAATGGAGAGTTTTCAAGAATCCTTGAAGCTAGCTCCTTAAGTTGTGGAGGGATCCTTACAAGGTTGACTTGAATAATTTTCCTGCGAAGTGAATCCATATCCTACAAAACAAGAACAAAGATAAATCCAAAAATCCTTGAAATTGTTAGTGGATGTATATGATGTTCATGATGTTCATGATGTTATGTACAAGCATGTATATACAAGCAAAGCAAACAAGTCCTTAGGTTTAGGCTTGCATGGATTTTTATAGGTAAGTACCCTCTTGAAGTTTAGTTGGCTCAAACCTGTCCTAGTAATAGTAACCGGGTTCTAAAGAGCTCAATATCACTGGTTTGTTTCCCTGGTCATTGTTTCAGCTCAAGCCTCTTTAATGGCGACCGAAATATCCCAAGAAACCAAACCTCAATGAGTGTAGTATCGAGTATCTACCAACTTCGGACTGTACCAAAGCCGGTCATCTCATTACATCCTAAAAGGCCAAGTTGGTCAATTAAAGGTTCTAGAAGTTCATTAGTGCTTTATGACATCACTCAGCGGCCCCGTATTCTCTTTGATTAACTCAAAGGCTACCGGTACCCACAAATATGTCGCACTAACGTAGCTATTTCTTAGAACATGTCAGTATACCCCGTACAGTTTCCACAACGTATTGCTACTTACCTATAATGTATCCCAAATCCGGGTAGAGGATTCAAACCCAAACAAAGAACCATAATGTAAAGCATACAAGTCAAACAATGTAAGCAAATAAATGTGATCTAATCCCTAAGGTAACCCCACTTTTAGAATTCCCCCCCCCCCAGCAGATTCGCCAATTCTGTGATGCGGTGGGAGAACTGACTTGAGGATTTTGCGTTTTATCACAAATGTTGTGGTTAGCAAGAGTCGCCACCGACTTTTCTTTTATCCAAAAGGAAAGGTGAAAAAGCACAGGAAAGACCTTTGAGATTGTTTCTTGAGTTCGGGGGGTAGATTATGAAAAGGGAAGGTATTAGCACCCTTTTCATCCATGGTTATCCATGGACTCTTAGTTACTTGCTAGATCACTTTATTTTGTTTGAAATTGTGTTTTGTGTGGTTTTTGAAAGTATTTTGTAAAGAGGCCATTGTTTAGGCAATCTTTGTAATGATTCTCGTTCGCAAGAATGTATACAAAGATGTTGATCTTTTGAAAATGTTTTCAATTTTGTAAGATGTTTTGAAAGTGTATGTGATTTTTTTGAAAATAGAAAGGATGTTTATTTTGAAATAGAGCAAGTAATTGGGAGCAATCTACCTACTCAAATGTCTTTCTTGTTCATTTTCTTTTCCTTTGATATTGTTGTCTTACCATTGATTTGGTAAGCAACCCTATCTTTGGATGTAAACGGGACAGGCGTGGGTCATTGTATAACCATGATTAGCAATGTTGCAAGGTATCTTTGCATTATTTTTTAGGGACTAAGATCATTTTGTAAGGCAACTTTGAATAGCGTCATCGAGGGACTATGATCTTGTATTTGTTTATTTGTTTTGCTAAGATACCTTACATGCATAATATGTCCATTTTTGTAAGCAACCAAGTGGGATAACCCTAGGGGTGCTTGTGTGCAAAGGGTGTCATTTTCATACTTGTATTTGTCTTGGATTAGGGTTTTCTATTTGATTGGTTTTATTCTTTCCATACAAACCCTAATTACTAGCATGTTATGTAAAAGCGACAAATTGCGTAATTTAAAGTTAATATGCTATTACAACATTTGTGGGAGTATACAATTTATAAATGGAGATTGCAATAATATAAACATAATTTATCTATTACAACCAAATTGAATTATTGTACAAATAATTGAAACAAATAATATGCAAGATGGATTAAATATGCAAGAAATGTAAATGCAATGAAAGGATTTTTTTTGTTTGGTTTCTTAAGAAAAAGGGTCTTGATTTTAACCTAATTTGATAAGGAAAATAATTAGTCAATTTTAATATCATTAAGAAAAAAGATTCTTGAATAAAACCATAGTTCTATTTAAAAAAAGAAATGAACTTTATAAAAAAAAGTATTTTTTATATTTTATATTTTTTGTCTTGAAAAATAAATCATAGTGTTATAAAATATTCTTTAGTCTTTTGGTATCAAAAATAATATTTTCATTAATATAAAATAAATAATATTTTAGTTTTAATTAAAACTTTACAAGAAAACTAAAAAAAAAGTAAAAAAAGTATGATAAATAAAATAAATTTTATGTGGAAAAATAATTAAATTATGTCAAAATATAAATCAACATTTTTAATATATTTTATGATATTTTTTGGTATTTTAGAAAATGCATTTAAAAGAAAAGGAAATAAATAAATGAATAAAAATAAAAATGGGCCAGGGAGGTGCCATAAGTAAACAGGATGGCAAATGTTAGAAAAAAAACAAAAGCCCAAAGAAGCAGAGGCCCAGCGCTGCAAGAGACAAAAAAATATGAAAAAATGTGAGAAAATGCAAAAGGCATCGCGCTGAGGCTCGAACCCATGACCTCTAGCAATAACGCGCGCTACCTTACCACTAGGGTGGATGTACATCCGTTTATATAGGCAAAACCATAAATATATAAGGCAAATTTCTTTCTGAAGGCAACTTCATCTTCAACCTTGAGCCATGGCCGGACCACCTGTATCTTCCTCATTTCTTCATAAAAATGGAAACTCCAAACATGAAAGTTATAGTGTTTCTATCCATGAATTCAAACATATAACTTATGTAAACTAAATATCACAAATAAAAACTAATTTTGTTGGCTCTAAATTGAAACCTAATTTTCTCAGAAATTTCAAATCCAAAATTCTCTATACACAGTCAATATAAATGGAAACTATAAACATGGTTAGCTTTAGAGCCAGGATATCTACATTTTGTTTTCACAAATCAGGATCAAATGATGCTTGTATGAAGAGATAGAAGTTTGAGTTTTTACCTCTTGCAGCTGGAGTTGTGAATGGAGTTTGAGTGACTTTTGAGATGGCCTGAGGATCTGTTTAGCTTGCTTGGACCTCCTTGAATGTATCCCAACTCTTACTTTGCCTTGAATGTCCCTGAATCTCTCTACTCAAGTCAACCCGCAAGCTTGGTTTTTGAAAATGGTGGATAGTGATGGAGGAGTTACAGTGAGGAAACAAGGGTATGGATTGCTTTGGTATGATGTTTAGAAGGTGTTTGAGTGATTAGTTTTCAAAACGCACGAGTGGAAATGAAGATCATGAGTTTTGGTTCAGAATTATATGTTAATGGTGCTCTTGAACAGGTTTTTGGTTCTTGGATGTTTGAGGCAGTTTCAGGGCTATATTATTCGTGTGTCAACTTGTCAATAGTGTATCTACTTATAAGCAAGAGGTTTCAAGACTTATATCAACTCAGATTTCAAAAACTCAAATGTTTTGCTTAGTTACTTGTTTTTGAAGCAAAGCTAGCAAGCATGGTTTCAAGGTGAAGTACAGAACTTGTAGGGGTCTGAGACCTTTAAGCACACTTGTTTTGATTATGTGGAGTGTTTTTATGTAGAAAGAACCAATGCAAGGCTCAATGCAAGTTGACTTTGCATAAAGCTTGCTTTTCAAAAATGGCAATGTTGCCTTTCTCCCAAAAATGGAATTAAGTTTGTACAATACATTGAATGCTTGGGTTAAAGCTTCCAACAACTGTGAAATCATTTAATTATGGAGTTAAAGACAAGTTTGAGTCCTGCAAAGCAAAGATTATACAGTCTAGCATGGATTTGCATTTGTGTTCATCATGAAAATGGCCTAAATTCAAGTGACAAAATCTTAATTTCATCTCTTCGATTCTCCCTGCTCAAGAATGATCTCAATGAGTTCTTGGACATTTTGGAAAGCTTTCAATGTTCTATATAACTCATATTTGAATTTATTTTAAATATTCCCCTTGGAACTATGTGAAAAATTTCCATGAAGTTAGGTCAAAAATCTGCCTAATTAGGGCAAAATTTCACTAACTTATTTTTAGTTCATGAGTATGTATTCACAAAATTGTAACTTGAGATCCAAGATTTTTTAGGAGAAATTTTGTGAAGAAAAGTTTTAGATTCATGGAGATCTACAACTTTCATGTTGGAAGTTTCTCTTGAATCACTTTGCATCATGGTGAAAATTTAGCTCAAAGTTATGAAAAAAATAAGAAATTTTCTATACTTAGAAAAATTTCTACGTTAAGAAATTTCATCTTTTCAAAACAAAATCTTGAATTCTTGATTTCTTGATGAACAAGTTTCATGTTTTTACATTTTTTGATGAATTATGATCTTTGGCATTTGATTTTGACCAAAAAAGTCAAAGTTTAACTTTTCAGTATACAGTTGACTTTTGATCAGTTGACTGAAAAATTCATCTATCAATCCAATGGACTTGTAGTGTTTTGAACCATGTCATTAGGTCAAAGTGATGAAATTGGACTCTTGAGATCATGCCTTAACTCAATTGACCATTTTCTAGGTCAAAAACCAGAAATTGCCCTTTCCTAGTCAAAACCCTAATTTTGACCATTTTGCCCTTTTGATCAAATTTCTTGGGGAGTGGTGGTCCAAACTTGACCAAATGACACATGTGGGCTTAAAATGTTGATGTGGATAAAAAATGATGAAGTTTGACTGTAAATTGGCTATGGTTGACTTTTCCCCCAATATAGCTGATTTTTAGGTCAACTGTTCAATTGACTGATCAAAAGTGTGATCCAAGGCTTGAAACTTGACATGAGTAATCTTGGGGGTCCATAATGATCCATGAAGGTCATATGAAGCATTGGAAGTTCAAAAATCCTTGTGCAATCTCAAACCCTAATTTTCAGTCATTAGTGCTTGAGGAGGTGTCTTGTGCTGATTAACCCACATATAGTCTTGAGCCAAAGGAAATCTTGTGAAAATCCTTGATAAGTGAGAGGGAAAATTTTGGGGTACAACAAATGCCACTGTTTAATCTTCTTAAGCCTGAAGAGTTAGATTGGCGAAATTTTCCAATCGTGACTCGAAGGTGGAAGATGATTGGACACTAGAGTGCCCAGAAATTTGCACTCGACGATGTGATGGTAGAGGGAATGGGCTTAAAGATGCCATTTGGAGAGGTGATAGAAAGTTGTAGGAGATGGTCTTAAAGATGCCATCCAAAGGTGATTGTCGAATTGTAATTTGTAAGCTGAAAGAATGAGTATCAGAATGGCGTCCGTATCTGGAGCGTATCTGAGTTGTATCTGAAAGTTGAGTCTGAATGAGTATCAGAATGGCGTCCATGTCTGGAGCGTATCTGAACTGTATCTGAAAGTTGAATCTGAATGAGTATCAGGATGACATTCGTGTCTGGAGCGTATCTGAACTATATCTGAGAAATTGAATTTGAATGAGTATCAGGATGGCATCTGTTTCTGGAGCGTATCTGAACTGTATGAATGAGTATCAGAATGACATCCGTGTCTGGAGCGTATCTGAGTTGTATCTGAAAGTTGAGTCTGAATGTGTATCAGAATGGAATCCGTGTTTGGAGCGTATCTGAACTGTATTTGAAGACTGAATCTAAATGAGTATCAGAATGACATCCGTGTCTGGAGCGTATCTGACTGTATCAAAAGATCTTGAAATTTTGTTAATGGTAGCTGTTAACCTTATCCTAAAAAGGGTAAAATGTTAGCTAAAACAATATGTTTATGTTGTGTGAAATGCATAGTATAATGCATTCGTGTTATCAATGTTTATGATATATGGATGCAATGTATGCGTATATGAGCTGGTTTGTTGCGCCGCTATTGGACTGGGGAAAATAAATCCCTGACTGTCACTGAGGATATGGGATATAAGTCTTCATGTTATGAAGTCTAAGTGTTGATGAATTTCTGCTTAGAGAAATAAGCTCTGTTGTAAAGGAAATGCCGTATACTACTTGTAAAATTCCATTGGGGAATCCTGAGAAATTTGACGACCTCTACTGGGGAGTGATAACTGGGAGCTTTGTTTCGCTGGGGATTAAACGACATATTGCGGGGATTTCTTATGGAATAGCCTAGAGGTATTTCCCCATCCATTCAACCCATCAGTAATTGCCTTTTTTCATTTTGTTTATTTGTAAACAGTAATTCTATTCAAATGCATATGTTCAACAATGAATCATTGGACGTTTTTGTAGACAAAACACAAGCGTAAAGAAAAACAGATAGTTTTTGTAATTTCAAAGAAGTATTTTTGCATTGATTTTGAGTAAGTATTTGTGTACAAGGAGACAAACATTCTAGTAAGAGAATGTTGTCATAAAAAATAAAAATTTTGATACAAAGAAAAAATAGCTATGTGTAAAAATTCCATGGGGTTTCCATTCTGCTATAGCGCTCGTATCTCTGAGCATCTTGTCTATTTATTGCCTTGTCCGAAGATGATTGAATTGATCAGAACCGCTGAATTTGTTAGTTGAAGCCAAAGGTTGTCCGTGAGGTGATCCAACGGGACATAGTCATATGCTTTACATTCCTTAACTTTTTCCTGGACCGCCCTTTCGGGTTTTTAGTCCACTGGGAAACCCCTTTTTACCCAAGTCGCCCTTTCGGGTTTTCAACTTGCCGGGTGTATAATTTTTTTTGGTTTTATCCCTAATTTTTTCCTGAACCCTCTTGGTTCGTCGAGATGCCCTTGTTTTGCCTAGGTATGTTAACCTAGCGGGTCTCTTATGCGTAGTATCTTTTGACTATGTCTGCGTTTGCAGGATGCGGCAGGTCGTCACCATCCATGGTGGTCAAGATCATTACCCCACCAGAAAAAATGTTTTTGATTACAAATGGTCCTTCATAGGTAAGAGTCCATTTTCCCCTAGGATCACCTTGTGGCAGTATGATGCGTTTGATCATCAGATCTCCAACTTGGTACACTTGGCGTCTGACCTTTTTGTTGAAAGCCTTGATCATCCGTTTTTGATACATTTGACCATGGCAAACAGCAGTAAGTCTCTTCTCATCAATCAAGTTCAGTTGATCAAGTCGAGTCTGGATCCATTTGTCTTCGTTCAGCCCTGTATCTTTCATAATCCTCAGAGAGGGGATCTGGATCTTGATAGGCAAGACAACTTCCATTCCGTAAACCAGAGAATAAGGTGTTGCCCCGGTTGATGTGCGAGCCGTGGTACGACACCCGTGGAGAGAGAACGGTAACATCTTATGCCAGTCTTTATATGTGACTGTCATTTTATGTATGATCTTTTTAATGTTCTTATTTGCAGCCTCGACAACACCATTCATCTTCGGCCGATAAGGGGAATAATTTTGGTGTTGGATCTTGAATTGCTCACACAAGGCGGTGATCATAGTGTTGTTGAGATTTGTACCATTGTCAGTGATAATCCTCCCCGGGATACCGTATCGGCAGATGAGATTTTGCTTGATGAAACGGGCAAAAGCATTCTTGGTAACGGAAGCGAAGGAAGCTGCCTCTACCCACTTTATAAAGTAGTCAATAGCCACTAAGATGAAGCAGTGTCCATTGGAGGTCGTCGGCTTGATTTCCCCAATCATATCAATCCCCCATATAGCAAAGGGCCAAGGAGCCGTCAAGATATTCAGAGGAACCAGAGGTACGTGCACCTTGTCGGCGTAAATATGACACTTATGACAGGTTCGAGAGTGTTGATAGCAATCTGCTTCCATGGTAGACCAGTAATAGCCTGCTCGCAGGATTTTCTTTGCCATCGTATGCCCGCTGAAATGGGTGCCAAAAGTGCCTTCATGCAATTCAACCATGATCCTTTCAGCTTCAACCCTATCTATGCACCAAAGTAATACAGAGTCATGATTGTGTTTGTACAAGATGCAATTACTAAGGAAAAACTTAGCATAGAATCTCCTTAAGAACTTCTTATCATTGATTAAAGCTCCTTCTGGATATTCTTGAGACTCGAGATACATCTTGACTTCATGAAACCAAGGTTGGTCCACTACTTCTTCAGTATTAATCTCATGACAGTGTGTTGGTTCCTCCATTCGCTCGATGGTGATCTGGGGAGCCTCGTTATCCCAATTAAGTTTAAACATAGATGACATTGTTGCTAGAGTGTCTGCTAGCTGATTTTCTTCTCACGGGAAATGCTCGAAGGTAATTTTCTCAAAATGTGGTAGTAATGTCAAAACATGTTCTTTATAAGGGATAAGGTTTGGGTGTTTGGTGTCCCATTCCCCTTTGATCTGGATGATAACCAAAGCTGAGTCTCCAAAGACTTCCAAGGATTTGATTCCCAAGTCTATGACTGCTTTGAGACCGAAGATGCATGTTTCGTATTCCGCCATGTTGTTTGTACAATTGAAGCAAAGTCTGGAAGTAAAGGGAGTATGACATCCTTCCGGAGATATGAGTATAACACCAATACCATTGCCAAGTGCCTTGGATGCCTCATCAAAGACAGGTTCCATCGGGATCCTTGTTCAGATCCGTCATATGGCCTGAATTCTTCACAGTTGTCTAATGTCATGATGTCTTCATCTGGAAATTCGAATTTCATGGACTGGTAGTCTTCTACAGCTTGGTGAGCAAGGTGATCAGCTAATACACTGCCCTTTATTGCTTTCTGGGTAGTATACTGTATGTCATATTCCGTAAGAATCATCTGCCATCTCGCTATTCTCCCAGAAAGAGCAGGTTTCTCGAAGATGTATTTTATCAGATCCATTTTAAATATCAACAAGGTAGTATGAGTCAGCATATATTGTCTTAGCCAGCGAGTAGCCCATGCCAGAGTGCAACAAGTTTTCCCGAGCAGTAAATATCTGGTTTCACAGTCGGTAAACTTTTTGCTCAGGTAGTAAATAGTGTGCTTTTTTCGGCCAGACTCATCATGCTACCCCAATACTCACCCCATTGAGTTTTCTAAAATAGTCAGATACATGATCAATGGTCTTCCCTCGAATGGTGGCATCAACACACGAGGCTCTTGTAAGTATTCTTTGATTTTTTCAAAATCAAAATGGTACTCGTCATTCCATTTGACTACTTGATCTTTCTTCAATAGTTTGAAGATTGGCTCATAAGTAGCTGCCAGATGGGAAATGAATCTGGAAATATAGGTCAGACATCCCAAGAATCCTCTGACTTCCTTCTCAGTACGAGGAGCAGGCATCTCTTGTATTGCTTTAACTTTGGCAGGATCGACCTCGATACCTTTGTTACTGACGAAAAAGCCTAAGAGTTTACCATACCGTACTCCAAATGTGCATTTGTTTGGATTCAACCTCAACTTGTACTTCTTCAGTCTCTCAAACAGCTTTTGTAAGTGATCAAGATGCTCTTCTTCTGTTTGCGATCTGGCTATCATATCGTCTATGTAGACCTCTATTTCGTGATGTATCATGTCATGAAATAAAGCTACCATGGCACGTTGATAGGTTGCCCCAATATTCTTTAGTCCGAATGGCATTACCTTATAGCAGAAAGTGCCCCACTACGTGACAAAGGTTGTTTTCTCCATGTCCTCAGGCGCCATTTTAATTTGGTTGTAACCTGAGAATCCGTCCATGAAGGAAAACACTTTGTGTTGAGCTATATTGTCAACTAGGATATCAATGTGGGGAAGTGGAAAATCATCCTTAGGGCTTGCCCTATTCAAATCTCGGTAGTCCACAAACATTCACACTTTTCCGTCTTTTTTGGGCACGAGAACAACATTGGCAACCCATTGGGGGTAGGAGGTGACAACCAAGAATCCAGCGCTGAATTGCTTCATGACCTCTACTTTAATCTTTTCTGACATATCAGGCCTCATTCGATGAACCTTTTGCTTTACTGGTGGATAATCCTCTCTTATAGGCAGACGATGTACCACAATATCTTCATCAAGTCCTGGCATGTCTTCATACGACCAGGAAAAGACTTCGACATAATCGTGTAAAAACTGAATCAGACGCTTCTTGATACTGGGTTCCAGATTGGCTCCCACCTTGACCTCTTTTTTATCTTCTTCGGTACCTAGGTTGATCGTATCCTCGGGTTCCTCGTGTGGCTGAATGGTTCTCTCTTCTTGTTGTAGCAGTCTGGCAAGTTCCCCCGGTACTTCACAATCTTCCTCACCTTCGTCTTCGGCTTGGTAGATTAGATTATCAGAGTCGCAAAAGGCCATAGCAGTATCATTACCCATGGGATCCCGAAAGTATGTATACCTGCATTGTGAGTGTGGGTGTGTGTAAGGGTATAGCTATCTTTGAAAGAAAGTAAAATGTAAAAGAAAAATAACAAGCACAAAAGTTTGTATGCGAAAACGTCCATGATTCACTGATGTCATATGAAAAAAATGAGATAATAACCCTTACAAATGGACCATTGTGTCACGGGCAAGACACAAGGTTTTAAGAGTGCGAATTATTTTGAATATTACAGATCCAACAAAATGTAAAGACAAATTAGTGAGGGATAAAAGTGATCTGGACGAAGTCTCTAGCCTACCAATTGTTGAGCCCTCCATTGACAGCCGGGAAGATCCAATCCTCCAGGTTGCAGCCATCTTCACCATCTTCTACTGCGTTGACTTCACGGTTGCTGATCTTCAAAGGTGGCCCTCCAGCACGGGCACGACATACAGCCTTTTGAGCACTTGAAGTGAAACCTAGGCCAAACTTGTCAGACTTATATGGGATATCTGGGAGTTATCCCCAGATAGTGCATCCACCTTCCTCTACCACTGCTTTGGCATCCTTTAGTGACGACATCCATAGTGGAGGCCTTGTAATCTTGGGAACAACCTTGGTCACTGCCACATCTTGAGGGACCTCTTCAAAGTGTTGAAATGGAGTTTCAATGAATTCACCATCTAATTCCACATATCTGAAGGAATTGAGAGTGATGATCATGTATTCTTCCTCTCCATGAACGGTGATAATCTTCCCTTGAACTGGATACTTCAACATTTGGTGCAACGTAGAAGTAACAACGCCAGCATTGTGGATCCATGGTCGGCCTAGCAGGAAGGAGTATGAAGGGTGGATGTCCATCACATAAAAATTTGAATTGAAGGTTTGGGTTCCAACCTTTATGGGAATCTCTACCTCCCCATGCACCATCCTCTCTGAGTCGTCGAAAGCCCTTACCACTATGTTGCTTGGCTTCAAAGTCAACCCCTCACAGTCAAGTCTATCAAGAGCTTTTTTGGGTAATACATTCAGATATGTGACAGTATCCACCAAAACATGCGCCAGAGTTGTGCCCCTATATTCCACTGAGACATGCAATGCCTCATTATTCTTTCTTCCCCTCGGCGTCAGATCAATATCTGAAAAACCTAAACCATTGTTCGTAGTTAGGCTGGCTACGCAGTCTTGAAATTGATCATCAGATGTCTCTTGAGGTACATGGGCAGTTTTTAAGAACTTCACCAAGGCTTTTGCATGTACCTCATAACATAGTAGTAATGCTAGCATGGAGATCTTAGAGGGAGTTTTCCCCAGTTGTTCAACTACATCATAGTCGCTTCTCTTTATAAATTTTAAGATCTCCTCCATTTCCTTCTTGGAGGTCTCAGGGATAGTCAATGACTGAGTCTTTGTCCGGACAGACTCAATCAGAACACCTTTTCCTCGAGTCTCGGTTAATTTGGCAGTAGGAGTGTTGTAGAAATGATTACAGGGGTTGTAACAGCTTTGTCATTTGGAGTACTGTTGGAGATAAATGTAGGACCAGGAACAACTTTTGGGGGGGCAACAACAGGAGTGATTATGGGTCCAGAAACTGCTTTTGGGGGAGCAATTTCTGGAGAAAAGATCCTACCGCTTTGGGTAATTTTGCTAGTTCCCGTAATGTCGCTGATGTCGGAGTTGACTTTCTCGGACTTGAATCTTCGGCGGCTGGCCAGTCCTGCTTGATACCATGATAGTATACATCCCTCTATAATTCCATGGTATGGTTTTGTCTGATGAGTATGCGACTGGTCCAGGCATTTTGATTATTAGAGGAGCTGTTTTCATAATGGATGTAATTCTAACGGGTCTTTTGGTGGATACCCTGGAAGAATTGGCGGAAATGGTAATGATAGAAACATCTTCAAAAGGAATGGGTGAAACAGGAGTCTTCTCGAATAAAATTTCCTTGTTATCTATTAGGAACTGAACGCCTATTTTCAACAAAGTACAGCCGGTTGGGGAGGACAAACATAGATGACAAACTTCACCACAACCCAGGAACACACCGATATTCAACATATTCATTTTAATAGTCAGAAGTGGGGTCATGAGTTCATCAATTGAAGTAACAAAAAATCCTTCTTTAATGGCATTGGTATTATGGCTATGTCTGGGCATAGGGGCATAGGTGACATTTGACTTTTCAGGCGCATCAAACTCAATTTATTTTCCTTCAATGAGGCCTTGTATTTTGTTCTTTAGAGCCCAACAATTATTAGTATCGTTACCAGAACTTTCAGAGTGATATGCGCAACGGGCATTGGGATGATAATGAGGAGATGTTGTATTGGGGTTTTTCGGAGCTTCTTTCAAGGTCACCAAGTTGGATCTTAGTAGATGCGGTAATACTTGAGACGGGGTCATGTTAATTCTGGTGAACTGCCTGACTGGCCTTTCTACCCTTGATTGATTATTTCTTTGCTGATCAGATACAGGTTTTGGGATCATAACAGCCCCCACCATTGGTCGGCGTTCGGTCCTATCTTGGTTTCTCCGCAGATATACGGAAACCACCTCTTTCTTTCTGATAAAGGGCATCCTTACAGCTGTAGAAGCAAATGTGTCTTTTTGAATATTTCCATTCTTTATACCGGCTTCTATCCTTTATCCGGTCAGTATTAGTTCAGTAAAACCTGCAAATTAACTTCCCATTAAATGATTGAAGAAGGGACCAGACAAGGTGCCCAAGAACATGTCTACCAATTCTCTCTCAGACAGAGGGGGTTGAACTCTTCCAGCCAAATCTCTCTATTTTTGTGCATAGTCCTTGAAACCTTCATTAGAAACCATGGCCATACTCTAGAGTTGAGTATGGGTAGGCACCAGATCAGCATTGTACTGATATTATTTGTAGAAAGTTGCAGCGAGATCTTCTCAATTGTGAACGTTGGCTCTTTCTAGTTGGTAAAACCAGTCAAGTTGAGTCCCAGACAGACTGTCTTGGAAGAAGTGTACCCATAAGTCTTTGTCAGCGGTATGGGGTTGAATTTTTCTCACATATGACCGGAGATGAATTTTAGGGCATGAAACTCCATCATATTTGGAGAACATAGGTGCTTTGAATTTCGGAGGAATGACAATCCCTGACACTAAACCCAATTCCTCAAAATCCAGGCCAGGCACCTTTTGGATTTCCATCATGCTCAATCGCTCTTCGAGATGTTTATACTTGTCATCAGCTGGAGGGTATTGTTCTTCAGAGTAGTCCTATTCTTCCTCTTCCTCTTCTGATTCTGATGGGATAACTGTTTCCTTTCCTTTACCATCTTGGTTGTCTCTTTCACCGGATGTTGTTGCAAAGTCTAAGGTTCTTCTTGTCTGCCCATGAAATCTTCTTCCCATGTTTAAGACTCCGGTTACCTTCTTTGTTTTCTTTTTCCTCTCTTCAGCCATCAAAGTTTTCAATTCTTCTTGTCCCTTGGCTAAGGTCAAGAGCAACTGTTGAAACTGTGTATTCTGAGCTTGAAGATCCTTCACTGTTTGCTCAAGATCCATCTTACTGAAATAAACAGTAGAGAGATGAGGAGACTTGTTGCAAAAGACATGCTTATGTTATGATGCATGATATATGCATATGCAATGTTTTCAAGGATTTTAGAGATTCAGATTTGTTTTAGACAAAAAGGAAACACACGTTATATTAATAAGATAAAGTTTGAGTACATCAATGCCCCTTGGGAAAAATAATACAAAAACTCTAAGATAGAAAGGTAGTGCGTATCCTCTTTGGTGCAATATAGGCATTCAGAGTCTGCTCTTCATGAAGTAGCCTAGTGAGTTCCAAAACCTTCTTCTCGCTTGCGTAGAATTGGGCTTTGAAAGTATCTCGCTCCCCTTTGAGTTGTATCCAATCCCTTTGTAGGTCTTCAAGAGATGTGGGCATGTCAGGATGTAGGATAGTGTATGGAACATCTCCTTTCATGACAGGCTCAATGGTTATAGGGAGAATGGAGGGGTAAGGCATCATAAGACTCTGAGCACGAGTTCGTACCCATTTGAGGTAAGGCTCAAGAGGGATGGAATTTTTGTGCCCCAAAGTCTTGCTATCCACCTTGTTTAACATCCTCCAACCTCGGATGAATCTCTAGCGAAGACCTTGATTGTCGTTGTCGTAGTCGAATACCAAACCTTAAATCAGCATCCCATGTGGGCCATCCTTTCGGGCGTAACCAAACTTTCTTAAGGCTAAACATGGGTTCTAGGTGATACCTCCCCTAATCTCCCCTAATTCCAAGTAAAGGGACATTAGGAAATTCTCTGCAATGGTCAACAATGATAACATTCTCTTTGGATCGGGAGCACCAATGAATGTCTGAATGTTTGAGCATTATCAACCTTTGCGACTACCTTGAACCCTGCTCATTATTTAATATAGATTGGGGAAGATGAGAAATAAACCATCTTTCCAAGAGAGGAGTGAAACACATAAGGAAACCTCTTTTCCTCATTGTGCGAGTGTGAAAAGAGTGTAGGATATCTCCTAGCAATGTAGGCACTGGGTTGCGGGATATGAAGATTTTGACGGAGTTCACATCTATGAGTTGGTCATGATTTGAAAACAAAACCATCCCATAGATGAGGAGAGCCACAATTTCCTCAAAGTATTGCAAGTCCAAGGAATTCCAACAACTTTGGGCTTTCTCAAACAAGAACTTTGCTAAGAAACCTTTGACACCACTCCTTGTTTCCTAATGAGTTGTTACATCAGATGAGTGCAAGTGTAGAGCTTGAGAAATCTCTTCTGGCTTTGGGTCTCTTTCTGTACTATTGAAAGGTAGTTGATTTAGAATGGGAATCCTCAAGAGTTGGGAGAATTCTTCCAAAGTAGGCACAAGTTGATAGTCGGGAAATATGAAGTAATGGTGTAAAGGATCAAAGAACTGAAAAAGCACCTTCATCATGTCCTTATCTGTGTTGGAGGTGACCAAGTTGAGTAGGCGACCATGTCTCTCGGTAAATGGAGAGTTTTCAGGAATCCTTGAAGCTAGCTCCTTAAGTTGTGGAGGGATCCTTACAAGGTTGACTTGAATAGTTTTCCTGCGAAGTGAATCCATATCCTACAAAACAAGAACAAAGATGAATCTAAAAATCCTTGAAATGGTTAGTGGATGTATATGATGTTCATGATGTTCATGATGTTATGTACAAGCATGCATATACAAGCAAAGCAAACAAGTCCTTAGGTTTAGGCTTGCATGGATTTTTATATGTAAGTACCCTCTTGAAGTTTAGTTGGCTAAAACCTGTCCTAGTAATAGTAACCGGGTTCTAAAGAGCTCAATATCACTGATTTGTTCCTTGGTCATTGTTTCAGCTCAAGCCTCTTTAATGGTGATCGAAATATCCCAAGAAACCAAACCTCAATGAGTGTAGTATCGAGTATCTACCAACTTCATGCTGCACCAAAGCTGGTCATCTCACTACATCATAAAAGGCTAAGTTGGTCAAGTAAAGGTTCTAGAAGTTCATTAGTGCTTTATGACATCACTCAGCGGCCCCATATTCTCTTTGATTAACTCAAAGGCTACCGATACCCACAAATATGTCGCACTAACATAGCTATTTCTTAGACCATGTCGGTATACCCCACACAGTTTCCACAACGTATTGCTACTTACCTATAATGTATCCCAAATCCGGGTAGAGGATTCAAACCCAAACAAAGAACCATAATGTAAAGCATACAAGTCAAACAATGTAAGCAAATAAATGTGATCTAATCCCTAAGGTAACCCCACTTTTAGAATTTTTCCCCCAACAGAGTCGCCAGTTCTGTGATGCGGTGGGAGAACTGACTTGAGGATTTTGAGTTTTATCGCAAATATTGCGGTTAGCAAGAGTCGCCACCGACTTTTATTTTATTCAAAAGGAAAGGTGAAAAAGCACAGGAAAGACCTTTGAGATTGTTTCTTGAGTTCGGGGGGTAGATTATGAAAAGGGAAGGTATTATCACCCTTTTCATCCATGGTTATCCATGGGCTCTTAGTTACTTGCTAGATCACTTGATTTTGTTTGAAATTGTGTTTTGTGTGGTTTTTGAAAGTATTTTGTAAAGAGGCCATTGTTTAGGCAATCTTTGTAATGATTCTCGTTCGTAAGAATGTATACAAAGATGTTGATATTTTGAAAATGTTTTCAATTTTGTAAGATGTTTTGAAAGTGCATGTGATTGTTTTGAAAATAGCAAGGATGTTTATTTTGAAATGGAGCAAGTAATTTGGAGAAATCTACCTACTCAAATGTCTTTCTTGTTCATTTTCTTTTCCTTTGATATTGTTGTCTTACCATTGATTTAGTAAGCAACCCTATCTTTGGATGTAAACGGGACGGACGTGGGTCATTGTATAACCATGATTAGCAATGTTGCAAGGTATATTAGCATTATTTTTTAGGGACTAAGATCATTTTGTAAGGAAACTTTGAATAGCGTCATCGAGGGACTATGATCTTGTATTTGTTTGTTTGTTTTGCTAAGATACCTTACATGGGTAATATGGCCATTTTTGTAAGGCAACCAAGTGGGATAACCCTAGGGGTGTGTTGTACCCAAAAATTTGCCCTCCCATATTCTTCAAAGATTTGCCAAGTCAAGCTTCAAAATTCCCCAAGGGTTGCACAGTCAAGAGCCTCCTGAACAGTCAAGATTAGGGTTTTTGTTTTGATCAAGAAAAGGAAGTTTCCAAAGGTCCAATCAAGTCTCACATGCCTACAAACATGGTCAAGCATCCTCATATCAAGTTTCAAGACTTTCAGCACAAAATTGCACAGTCAAAAACCCTAATTGCACTACAGTCAACTGTAGGGGCAAAATGGTCATTTGACAGTCAAAAGTTCGAATTTTTGGTCAACATCTCATTTTGAAGCCTTAAACATCATTTGATCAATGCTTGATCATGATTCTCAAAGTTTGGCTCAAAAATCATCAAGATGCAAAAGTTTCCTTATTTGGACAGTTGGAAAAGTCAACTGTAAATTTACCAGGGCATAACTTTCACATGGATTATCAGAAAAATTCCATCCAAAGCTCATTTTGAAGAGAAAGACATTTCCTACAACTCATCTTCATATTTCAAGTCCAAGAAATGCTCTCACAAAAAGGTATCAATTTCAACATTATAGGTCATTTTCAAAAGTCAACAAAAAGGGACTTTAAGTCAAAGGCCATAACTTGAGATTGGTAAATCAAAATGACATGGGACCAAAGGTATTGGTTAGAGGACTCAAAGACCTTTCCAAAATGTCCAAGAACATGAGAAAAGCTTAAAAATTGAGCAAGTTATGCCTTGTGGAAGTTGGGAAATTTTTGGATATTTTGAAAAGTCAACATTGATTCAAATGACCTAAAAATGCTAATGGGCCCATTTTTCTTCCACAATTCATCATCCATGACATGTGCACGACCACTTGGCCCAAAGGGAAGTATTTCTTCATTTTTTATTTATTTATTTGAATTTTTATTAATAATAATTCATTTAAATCAAATTAAATTCATGAAAAATATTTAACCTAGGTCTTACAATCTTTTTGTGCACAAAATCTACTCAATAATTCGTGTGAAATTAAATAGGGAAAGATTTGGAGAGAATTGATCTTAATTGGTACAAAAATGCATGGAAAAGATTGAAAAAACCATGCTTGAAAATCAAATCTTCAAAGCCATGAATACAAAAGATCTTGGTCAATTTTCTTAACCTAATCTATTCTATACATAAGCCTGAACGAAAACCTAATGCCTTGGACCATTGAAGCTGCGCAGAAACCCATTATCAAACTTGGAATTTTTTGCAAAAAAACTCATAACTGAAAACATCTTTGCAGGTTGATTCAAGGCACGATTTTTGTTTCATTAGCTTGCTGAAGCTTCATAGAACAATTCCCAATCAAAAACATTCATCAAAACTCAAGGAATCGGTATACAAAACTCAAAATATTTCATGAAAAATGCATAATCGTGTTTCCATATTTAGACATTTTTCTTGCGTTTTTTTGATACATTCATACTAATTGGCTTGTTCTGAAACTAACCATGTGCTTTGATTGAAGTTTTATGCATTATACACGATTTCGCCATGAAAGAATATTAGGGTTTTGCAAGCTTCAAATTAGGGGTTTTGTAACAAGGAAAAATTAGAACCCCTGACCACCACCATTCAAATCAGCGCGTTCAGGCGATTACAAGGCCACCCTCGCGCCTAATTTATGGAGCCCCTGGGGCTAGTCGCTATTTTTCCTAACATGGCCTTTTAGAACGGTGTAAAACCGTTGCTTATGTCTTTTTTATTTCAGGAAAAAAGAAAGCCAACGAAGAAGGCGATGCAGTGGCAGCCAATGATTGGGCAATTTGAATTTTCGCGCTGGAATTCCACTAACCCATATTTTTGCTTTATATTATTTTTGTGTTATTTAAATATCAAAACGTGTTAGTTGGCTCAGTGGCAAGGCGTAGTGGTGACAAAGTACATGACCTGGGTTCGATTAATGGGGACTTTCACCTCCATGTTGGGGACTACCACCCCCCTAGGTTTGCCATATCTTTTTTTATTTAATTCTATTTCTTTTAATTATTATTTGTTAATTTAATTATTATTTTCATAAATATAAGAATACCACCAAAAAAAAATCAGAAAAGAGGAAAAATATAATAAATATTTTTGTTTAATGTTTTTCATAAATAAATGCATATAATTAAATTTAGTGTAAATTAGGTTTAGTTTTAATACTTTTAATAAAAAAATCTAAAAAATGTAGAATTAGGGTTTAATTAATAACTTTTTTTCATCCTTTTTATTTTTATTTCATAAATAATTAAATAATTAAATATTTTATTTATTTTTATAATTAAATTTGTATATAAAAATTAGGGTTAATTTAGGTTAAATTCTAATGTTTTCTTAATAAATTAAAATAAAATAGAATTAGGGTTAGCATTTAATTTTAATCAATTATTTTTCCATATTAAATCCTAAAATACTAAAAAATACCAAAAAACAAATTCTTTCTTCCTTTTTTAATTAATTAATTCCTCATTAGTTTAATTGTGCAAAAGGGTCCAACGCCCTCGTTCTTAATTTCTTATTAATTCGCATATTTTGTTTTATTTCGTTTAAATATTTATGTACCTCTCCCGAAGCCTTGTAAATAATTGCTCGCATTTTTAATTCCTTATTTTCTTTTACTTTCTTTATTTTTCTGTCAAATCGGGTCCTGGTTAATTTTGGCGATGTGGACCCGCGCCTTTTGTAATAGCTTAGAATTTTACTTTTCTCGCAATATTTTAACTGTTAAACAAATGGCATGAAAGAATGTGTGGACAAAATAAAAACAAGCGTAGAACACCAATAACATGACAAGATAAATGCAAATGAAAACGACACACAAATCGCACACACCACCCCTAGGGTACGCCTCACTGTTGCCTTGCCTCGAAAGGTGATCGTCGAGTAGAAGATGTTTTAGTAAGTCCTCATGATCCGGGAACCTGGCATGAGGGTAGCTTCTAAGGTGTCTTCCTATTGCTCTGATGATCACCATGTCCCGAACCTCGAATTTACCCGAACACCTCCAACGGTGGTGCTACCTACCTCTCAATGGTGGGATGGCACTACTTTAAAGGACATTTACACAGACGAATTCCTTAGGGTAGGTAGACGACTCTAGATACTTGCTCTAATTTCAAAAACAAATCAAAAACTTCTTTTCACACCGACACCTTTCAAAAAGCTTTCAAAAGCAATTTTTCAAACACTCTTGAGGACCGATACAAGAGTCGAACTGAAATTTTCAAAGAAACTTTTTAAAACCCACTCACCTTGAAAAGCAAACAAATAATTTTTGAAAACACAAATGAGAAAGTATCTAAGAGCCCATGGATAACCATGGATAGAAAGGGTGCTAACACCTTCCCTTTCTATAACCTACCTCCCGAACCGAGAGCAATCTCTTTAAGGAATTTTTCTGTGCTTTTGTCCTTTCCATTTGGAGAAAATAAAAGACGGTGGCGACTCTTGCTTCCGCGACATTTCGAGAACCAGCGTTAAACAGTCAGTTCCAGATCCACCGATCACAGAACTGGCGACTCTGCTGGGGACCAAACTTAAAGTGAGGTGTACCTTAGGGCTAGTTCATAACTGTGTTTTCAATTGTATTGATTTGCTTGCTTTACTATTGTGGGTTGCATCGGAGTTACATAGATCCTAACCCGGATCTGGGGATACCCTGTTTAGGTAGCATAAGCTATGAGGGACCTGTCCGGCGTAGACCGACACAGGTGAAGCAGTGGCTACGTTGGTGTGGCACCTTGGTCTGTACCGATATCCCTTGTGTCGCAACGAGGAGAATATGGGTCTTCTAAGGAGTCATTAAACACCAACAACCTTAGAACCTTAATTGACACAACTTGGCCTTTAGAATTGTAGCAGTATGCTACGCCCATTGAGGCTAAACTCTCGTGATGGTTCTGGCCGCAAGAAAAGATTGCGATGCTGGAGTTATGACCGATTGAGGGTAGTCAATGATATTGGGATCCTCTAAGAACCCGGTTACTTTGATTAGGACAGGTATGAACCAACAAACTGAAAGAGGGTAGTACCTAGACCTCATGCTGGCCTAAACTTTAGGGGCTTGCCTTGTGTGACTTGTGTGCCTTACCATGTTTGCCTTTGTATCTGTATGTGGTGTGCTTTATCATAACATCATAGCATCATAAGCATTGCATGCATCCTGCATAAGGACTGACCATTTCAAAGACAAGAGGGTTTCACCTTTGCTCTGTTTTGTAGGACATCATGATGCCTGTACGAAGGAATACTATCCGGTTCAACTTTGTTCGTTCACCTGAGTTGCTTGATGAGTTGGTTAGCAGAATTCCAAATACCACTTCCTTCATCCAAAGGCATGGTTCTCTTCTCAGTTTAGTCACTACAAAGCGGGATCAACAATTGATGAGTGTTCTGACCCAGTTCTATGACCCTCTGTACCAGTGCTTCACATTTCAAGACTTCCAGCTAGTTCCTACCCTGGAAGAGTTCTCTGATTTGCTTGGTATCCCTATCTTGGATCAGACTCCCTTTACTGGTTGGGAAAAGACCCTCAGGCTTGAGGATGTTGCTGCAGCTCTTCCTTTGACCCATCAAGAGGTAACAGACAACTGGGTGACTAGAAGCGGAGTTAAGGGTTTCTTGGCCAAGTTTCTGATTGGTAAAGCTAACTGTTTCTGGAATGACCTGGACTTTAGGGCATATGAAGACATCTTGGCTCTCCTAATCTATGGGTTAGTCCTGTTTCCTAATCCTGACAACTTCATCAATGTCACCGCCATAAGGATCTTTATGTCTCAGAATCCTGTGCCCACTCTCTTAGGTGACATCTTGCAACAACTTCATGCCCGTACTACCCGAAGACGAGGAACCCTATGGTGTTGTATCCCTTTGTTGGTGAGGTGGTTTATTTCGCACCTCCCTAAGTTCGTACTAAAGAATCAAGAAGGAAGAGGTTGGGCTCATAGGTTAATGTCTCTCACCGATAAAGACATCATTTGGACTTGCAGAGGTTTGGATGAGATAGCTATTATTGATCGATGCGGGGAATACCCTAATGTTCCTCTGATTGGTACCCAAGGAGGGATCTCTTACAATCCATGTCTAGCACTCCGTCAGTTTGGAAGAGCAAGAAGAGCAGGTCCCCATGAGATGTTGGTGCCTCACATCAGTTTTGAATTTCAGGTGGATAGTGACGAGCTGCGTCGTAGGTTCATCAAGTCTTGGGACAAAGTTCATAAAGCTGACCCACAGGAGTTAGGGCCAAAGACTTCTTTACCTATGGAAGGCTACTACAAATGGGTTCGCATCCGTGCTCAGAAGTTAGGTATGCCGTATGAAGCTGTCAGACCCATCATTCTTGAGTGTCCTAACAAAGATGGTGTTCCTCCAACTGTCCTTCCTCCTCAGATACCTACTGATTATGAGACATTGAAGAGATCTTGGTCGCAACTACGAGAAGAGCGGGATTCTTACCGGGAAAAGTTCAACGAGCAGGAATCAAAGATCCAGAAGCTGACAAAACAGCTGGAGAATGAGAGAGCTCTGAATGCCTACATCCGTACTGAGAAGAGGAGACCATGGGATCAATAAGGAGCTCCAGATGTGCTTTTACAGTTTTATTTCCCTTTCAGTATTTCCTTTCATGTAACGCCTAAGGGCAACCTGTTGAATAATTTCAGTTTCAAAGTTGAATCTAATGAAGTGTGTTCCTTTTTGTTTACAAAGTTGATTCCCGATTGTCTTTGGAAACATAATTCATACGCATTTCATACATCATGTGCATAGCAGGTTTTTCCTCTTTTCAGGTTGCTTACAGTTCTTCGCTGTTTATTTCAGCATCATGAATCCTGACTCTTCATCAACTGAGACCTCCATCAAGGCTCTTCAGGCGCAGAATGCGCAGTTTCAGGAATTAATCAAGGGTTTGGCTCAAGGCCAAGAAGAGCTGAAGGCTATGCTCCTGAAGAAGGAGAAGAAGAAGAAGAGAAGAACTGTTCTGTTCAACTCGGGCCGAAGGTTTGGCAATGCTCTGCAGCAGGAAGAGGCTGGTTCTTCTGTTGGCAAGAGTACTCCTCAGGCAGAAGCAAGGGTTCCTAGTCCGGTAGTCTCCGACAACGAGACTGATTTTGATGAAGAGCAGTACCCTCCTGCAGAAGACCGTTACAAGCAGTTGGAGGACAGGTTGAAGGCTATGGAAATACAACAGGTACCTGGGCTGGATTTCGGAGATCTGGGTTTGTCTACTGGTGTGATTATCCCTCATAAGTTCAAAGCACCATCCTTCACTAAATATGACGGGGCGTCTTGTCCCAAGCTACATCTCAGGTCCTATGTTCGGAAAATTCAACCGTACTCTGTGGATAAGAATTTATGGATCCACTTCTTCCAGTAGAGTCTTTCAGGGACTCATCTCGAATGGTTCTATCAGCTGGATGGGACCAAGGTTCGTAACTGGGAGGAGTTGGCTACTGCTTTCTACAAGCAGTATCAATATAATGCCGACCTTTCCCCTACACGTACCCAACTCCAGGGTATGTCGTTAGGTTCAAGTGAAGGTTTTAAGGAGTACGCTCAGAAGTGGAGAGACCTGGCTGGCAGGGTGCAGCCACCATTGACTGATCGGGAGTTGGTAGACATGTTCTTGGGGACCCTATCTGGGCCATTTTTCAACCATCTCATTGGGAATTCGTCTGCAGGGTTCATTGATTTGATTCTGACTGGAGAAAGAATTGAAGCTGGGTTAAAGTCTGGTAAGATCCCGAAGGGTGCATCGTCTAGTGCTGAGAAGAAACCCTTCAAGAAGGAGGCTAGTGCCGTGTATGGTTCCAAGAGATCAGAGAGACCTGAGCGCCGCCAATCTGTCAGTGCGGTAATGATTTCTAAGCCTGCTGCCGCTCCTCGGCCAACTAATCCTCAAAGGGCTGAAAGACCCCGGAGAGAGTTCACCCGCTTAAGCATAACTTTATCACAGATCCTGCCACAGTTGCTATCCACCAATTTAGTGACTGTCAGAGAGGCGCCAAAGTTCCCCAATACTGCATCTCCCAAGTACAACCCGAATGCTCGTTGTGCTTACCATTCAGATAGCCCGGGGCATTCCACTGATGACTGTTGGGCATTAAGGAGTAAGGTGCAAGACCTTATCGACGCGAAGGAGATACAGTTCGAAGCGCCTGAAAGGCCGAATGTAGTTACTGCTCCTATGCCTCAGCATGGGGTAAATGTTGTTGATGAAGATGTTTATGCTATTTCTGTGGATGATCTGGCCACTCCTCTGAAGACTGTCAAGAGGAACCTGCTGCTGGCCGGTTTATTTCCGGGTTGTAGTGAGGGTTGCCTGTTCTGTGCTGTGTCCCTATCTGGTTGTCCCTTGCTAAAGATAGGCATCCAAAGCCTAATGGATAGCAAGGAGATTCTGTTTAAGAAGTCTGCTGTTCAGTTGGTTCCGGTGGAAGAAGTTTCTGTGGTTACCATATTCAACAATCCGATCAAGGCTCTCCCGAAGAAGCCTGTCCAAATCATGACTGTTGCACCTGTTGTTATCACTGTTCCGAGGCCCCTGCCCTATGTATCTGATAAAGATGTCCCCTGGCATTATGGGGCAGATGTGTATGTAAATGGGATCAAGCAAGAGTTCAACGCTGGCGCCAGCATCTGTGATATCACTGGCCCAGCCAAAGTCACCCGCAGTGGCAGGCTCTTCTCGCCTGACATTGCACCTCCTGCTGCTCGAAGACCACTTCTTATAACTCCTACAAGTGTACCTGTTCCTGTTGCTGATCAAGTTGTTTCTCCTGCTGCCGAGTCATCTAATGCTCGGGGCAAAGGAATTGAAGTTGAGCCTGCCCAGATGGAGGCACCTATGCCTGTAACTGCTGAAGCCTCTCAACAAGAAATGGAGGAGATTCTGAAAATTATAAAGAAGAGCGACTTTAATGTTGTGGAACAGCTGGGGCACACGCCCTCCAAGATCTCCATGCTCTCTTTATTGCTGTGCTCCGAGGCCCATGCTAAGGCCTTAATCTCATTCCTCAAGACGGCCCATGTGCCACATGAGACATCTGCAGTCCAGTTCACTGATTGCGTAGCAAATCTGACAGCAGACAATGGCTTGGGTTTCTCAGATGCTGACCTGACTGCGAAGGGAAGAGACCATAATGATGCTCTGCATGTCTCTATCGAATGCAGGGGCACTACCTTGGCACATGTGTTAGTGGATACTGGTTCTTCTTTGAATGTGCTGCCCAAGAAGGCCTTGGACCGTTTAGATTGTGAAGGCCTGGAATTGAAACCCAGCAATATCATCGTCAGGGCCTTTGACGGTTCAAAAAGGATGGTTCATGGAGAGGTCGATATTCCGATTCGTGTGGGCTCTCAGGTGTTTGACTCTACATTTTATGTGATGGATATCCGTCCATCTTACTCTTGTCTATTGGGTCGACCTTGGATACATAAGGCTGGGGCAGTGACCTCTACCTTGCACCAGAAGCTGAAATACCCCGTCAGAGGGAAGATCGTCATTGTGCAAGGAGAGGAGGAATATATGGTGAGCCACTTGAACTCCTTCAGATACATTGAGATGGATGGGGAGTTTATTGAAACCCCCTTTCAGCATTTCGAGGAGGTGCTTCCAATTGCAGCAGCAGCAGAAACAGCAGCGGAAGAAAGTGTTCCTTTGAAGATGGCTTCCCTAAAGGATGCCTGGGCTGTGGTTCAAAAGGGTGAAAGTGCTAACTGGGGCAGGCTTCCAGACTTCACACAGAAGAATGACAAATTTGGGCTGGGTTTTACCGCAGAGGGTCAGAAAGCTATGCGGAAAGCAAAGATCGGAAGACCTCCTGTGATCATTACAAATCCAGGAGTGAATGCTGTTGGGGAAGACACTGAAGTGGATGAGGCTGAATTCAATAGCTGGATCTACCCAACAACTGAAGGCGGGTTGAACAATTGGATTGCCAAAGACCATACTCCTGTTACCTTTGTGACGCAGTAATAAATTTCTTTGTTTTGCTATCTTGTAATAAACAATAAATAAACTCTATGGCCCGGTGTCTTACCCGAGGCACCGTGGTTTCATTTGTGAGGGCATATAAATTGTCATTTCATATATGATGAATGAAAATCTTGGACGTATTTTCGCATTGCAAATCTTATGCTCCTTTTCTGTCTTTCCTTCCTTTACATATATTTCAAAAACAGCTGTATTTACACACACACTCACTCATACAGGTTTCAATCCACTCTGGATCTCACTGGTAACGACTCTGCTACTGCCAGTTATGACTTCGAAAATCCGATCAACTTAGCCGAAGACGAAGGTGAAGATGATTGCGAAGTGCCTGGTGAGCTTGCAAGACTGTTGCTTCAGGAAGAGAGGGCAATTCAACCCCATGAAGAGCCAGTGGAAACAATAAACTTGGGTACTGAAGAAGACAGGAAAGAGGTAAAGGTTGGTGCCAACCTAGAGCTCAGCGTGAAGCAACGGTTGACTCAGATGCTGCATAACTATATGGAGATATTTTCTTGGTCCTACGAAGACATGCCCGGGCTGGATACCGATATTGTGGTCCATCACTTGCCAACTAAGGAAGACTGCCCTCCAGTTAAGCAAAAGGTCCGTCGGATGCGTCCAGAGATGTCTGAGAAGATCAAAGCCGAGGTTATGAAGCAGTTTGATGCTGGGTTTCTTGCAGTGACTTCTTACCCTCAGTGGGTTGCTAATGTGGTGCCGGTACCTAAGAAGGACGGTAAGGTCAGAATGTGTGTCGACTACAGGGATCTGAACAGGGCCAGCCCCAAGGATGACTTCCCCTTACCTCACATTGATGTCCTTGTTGATAATACAGCTCAGCACAAGGTGTTCTCTTTCATGGATGGCTTTTCAGGTTACAATCAGATCAAGATGGCACCTGAAGACATGGAAAAGACTACATTTGTTACTCAGTGGGGCACCTTCTGCTACAAGGTCATGCCATTTGGGTTGAAGAACGCTGGGGCAACCTACCAACGTGCCATGGTTGCTTTATTTCATGATATGATCCATCATGAGATAGAAGTGTATGTTGACGACATGATCGCAAGGTCCCAGACTGAGGAAGAGCACCTAGATCATCTGCAGAAATTGTTTGACCGGTTGAAACTATACAAGCTGAGGTTGAACCCGAACAAGTGCACCTTCGGGGTAACATCGGGAAAGTTGCTAGGCTTCGTGGTAAGTGACAAGGGAATTCAAGTGGACCCTGCTAAGGTCAAAGCTATTCAAGAGATGCCAGTTCCTAGAACAGAGAAGGAAGTCAGAGGCTTTTTAGGACGCCTGAATTACATTGCTCGATTCATCTCGCACCTGACTGCTACCTGTGAACCAATCTTCAAGCTGCTGAAGAAAGATCAGGTAGTACGTTGGAACGATGAATGTCAGGCTGCTTTCGACAGAATCAAAGAGTATCTCCAAGAACCACCCATCCTTATGCCACCGGTTGAAGGGAGACCTCTGATACTATACCTGACAGTGCTTGACAACTCAATGGGGTGTGTGCTGGGGCAGCATGACGAGTCTGGCCGAAAAGAGCATGCCATTTATTACCTTAGCAAAAAGTTTATCGACTGTGAGACCCGATACTCACTGCTTGAGAAAACTTGCTGCGCTTTGGTATGGGCTGCTCGCCGGCTGAGACAGTATATGCTGACTCATACTACCTTGTTGATCTCAAAGATGGATCCTATAAAGTACATATTCAAAAAGCCTGCTCTGTCTGGGAGAATTGCAAGATGGCAAATGATCTTGACGGAATACGACATTCAATAAACAACCCAGAAAGCCATCAAGGGGAGTGTATTGGCAGACCACTTGGCACATCAGGCCGTAGAGGACTATCAGTCAATGAACTTCGAGTTTCCGGATGAAAGCATCATGATAGTAACTGATTGTGAAGTACCTGGACCAGATGAAGGACCTGAACCAGGATCCCGATGGTCTATGCACTTTGACGGAGCTTCCAACGCTTTGGGAAATGGTATCGGCGCCATAATCATATCTCTACAAGGCACTCATACTCCACTCACTGCCCGGCTATGTTTCAACTGTACCAACAACATGACAGAGTATGAGGCGTGCATCATGGGTCTTCAAGCTGCGATCGACTTAAGGATCAAGTTTCTGAGTGTCTTCGGAGATTCCGCTCTTGTGATCAATCAGATCAAAGGAGAGTGGGATACGAAACATCCGAACCTGATTCCTTACAGAGAATGTGTGTTGGCCCTGATCCCCCACTTCACAGAGATAACCTTTGAGCACTTTCCAAGAGAAGAGAATCAGCTGGCGGACGCGTTAGCTACAATGTCTTCTATGTTTAAGGTCAAATGGGATAATGAGGCTCCCCGGATCATCATCTGGAAACTGGACGAACCGGCATACTGTTGCGATCTCGAGACTGAATTAGTAACTGAGAAACCTTGGTACTATGAGGTGAAGAGATATTTGGAAACTCAGGAATACCCTGAAGGTGCATCTGTCAATGACAAGAAGTTCCTGAGAAGGTTTGCAGCCAAGTTCTTCCTTAGCAACGGCATCTTGTACAAGCGAAACCATGATTCAACCCTACTGCGTTGTGTGGATAAAGCTGAAGCAGAAAGAATCATGAAAGAGCTACATGAAGGGACCTTTGGTACACATTCCAGTGGACACACTATGGCTAAGAAGATCCTACGGGCAGGATACTACTGGTCCACAATGGAAGCTGACTGCTACCAACATTCCAGGACATGCCATAAGTGCCAGATTTACGCAGACAAGGTGCATGTTCCTCCGGTTCCTCTGAATGTTCTGACTGCGCCCTGGCCATTTGCAATGTGGGGCATAGACATGATCGGCGAGATTAAACCTACGGCATCTAATGGGCATCGCTTCATCCTGGTGGCGATTGATTACTTCACGAAGTGGGTTGAGGCAGCATCCTATGCTACGGTAACCAAGACTGTTGTGGCACGGTTCATTCGGCATAACCTGATCTGTCGATACGGTGTCCCCGAGAGAATTATCACAGACAACAGTACCAATCTGAATAACAAGATGATCGCTGAGCTCTGCGAGCAGTTCAAGATACAGCACCACAATTCTTCTCCTTACAGACCGAAGATGAATGGGGCTGTAGAAGCAGCAAATAAGAACATCAAGAAAATCGTGCAAAAGATGACAGTGACTTATAAAGATTGGCACGAGATGTTACCGTTCGCTCTACATGGGTACCGTACCTCAGCTAGGATGTCAACCGGGGCAACTCCTTTCTCCTTGGTTTATGGTATGGAGGCAGTCTTACCGATCGAAGTGCAGATACCCTCTCTCCAGATAATGAAGGATGCAAATCTGAACGAAGATGATTGGATCCAGACACGACTTGATCAGCTCAACCTCATTGATGAAAAGAGACTTACTGCTATCTGTCATGGTCAAACGTATCAGAAACGGATGATCAGGGCATTTAACAAAAAGGTCAGACCACAGGAATATCAAGTTGGGGATCTGGTAATCAAGAGAATCATACTTCCTCAGAGTGATCCAAGGGGCAAATGGACCCCTACGTACGAAGGGCCATTTGTGGTTAAACACGTGTTCTCAGGAGGAGCAATGATTTTGACCAATATGGATGGTGACGACCTTCCTCACCCCGCCAATGCAGACATAGTAAAAAGATACTACGCATGAAAAAAAGACCCGCTAGGCTGACATGCCTAGGCAAAAATTAGGGCTTCCCGTCGAACCAAAAGGGTTCGGGAAAAATGAAGGGATGAAAATGGAAAAAATCTGTACACCCGGCAAGTCGAAAACCTGAAAAGGCGGCTTGGGCAAAAATGGGTATCCCGGTGGACTGAAAACCCGAAAGGGCGGTCCAGGCAAAAGTTAGGGATAAAAGCGTAATACTATGTCTCATTGATCACTTTGCATCCAGAATCCGGTATCTACATCAGGTTCAGACGGCATCTATCAGTCAGCTTCACCTTCAACCAAGGTCATCAAGTGATGAGACGCTCGGAGTTATAAAGGCAATAGCAGAGTTGAAACCCAGTGGGATCATTCATATTTCACACAGCTGTTTTATTTTCTTTTGTACAAAACTTGTATAAACTCTTTTGTTCGGCGGCGTTCTCTTACTAGGACGTCAGCCTCTTGTACACAAAACGCCTATTTTCAGGCTATTCAAAAATCAATACAAATACATTTTCAGTTAAACGTGCCAACTGTTTTTCTTTTTCTGTTTTGTTTTGCGAAGAACGTCCAAGGTTCAATTTGTGATATATGCATTGACAATAATTTGCTAACTCACGAATATTTGCATACGAAACAAGGGATTAATTACAGGTTACATTAGAAGCAGGGGCAATAAAGAGTCGTCTAAGCAATCTAATTATTCTGTCCTCCAAGGTACCAAGGTAGGTTCAGCTAAAGAACATGACCAGTACATCTTAATTCCCCAGAGAGTAAGTCAGCAGTCAATACACTCTCTCCAAGCAGAGTTATCAAATCTTAAGGAAGTTGAGTATTCTCCAGCAGATCTCAACCTTCCCCAACAGTAATATACACATATAACAAGCATCCCCGGCAGTTTTGGTCTAAAGATTGTTCCCTGGCGGTATATCATCATTCAAAGGAATCACTTCCCCCGCAGTTCAAAACTTCCCCAGGAGAGTCCAATCCAGTTCCCCAGGAAAATTGGAACTCATCTCCCCAAGCAGTAAGCTTATCCCCAGTAGATTCTGGAAGCTTATCCCTCGCAGAGCACGAATGCGTCGTCCGGCTTCATTTAAAGAGTTATTTCCTTAATAGGATATAACTGGGTTATCCTCAGCCAAAAGCCACGGAAAGAATGTCCTCGACGAAATCCTCTTACCCCCAGCGAAGTCTATCAACACTTCCAATACAACAAAGATATCCTCAGCAAGTTACTATCAACAATTCAACAAAGTATCTCTCTCCCCACAGAGTATCACTCCCCAACATGGTCGCTAGAGTACTTTTCTCCCCGCAGAATCTTCCATTTGCCAAGTTTATTCCTCAACGGAGTCATCTTCTCCTACCGGTATTCTTGCAATTATCATCCCCAGCGGAAGCAAAAGCTTATTCTTCAACATCAGCCCAGGATATGACTCCCCGGCATCCGTCAAGGATCTACTTTCCTAGATGAAAAACACATTCATAAAACATCACATACATCATTATAGCATGCATATACGCATCATATCATATAAATCTCATTTATGTTGAGAACATCATTGCTTGATCCATATCATGCATTGCCTATGACTGACCTTTACCTTTCAGGAAAGATTCAGCTAAATTCTCAACCATATTTCAAGACCTAGACCGGTTCAGTTAATCGACTCCAAAGATTTCTTATCCAGTCCAAGGCCTTCTCTAGTCCAGCTAAATCGACTCCCAACAGATTTTTCTGATGAAGACTCAGTAGAAGTTATCAGGTTATAATCTCCTATTGGTTCCCTCCCCGACGATGCGTGAGGTGATAATTCCTTTTGAGATTATAATTTCCAATTGGTTCCCTCCCCGACGGTGCGTGAGGTGATAATTCCTTTTGAGATTATAATTTCCTTTGGTCCCCTCCCCGACGGTGCGTGAGGTGATAATTCCTTTTGAAATTATAATTTTCGATGGTTCCCTCCCCGACGGTGCGTGAGGTTATAATTTCCTATGGTTCTCTCTCCGACGGTGCGTGAGATGTAATTCCCTTTCAGGTTATAATTTCCTATGGTTCTCTCCCCGACGGTGCGTGAGATGTAATTCCCTTTCAGGTTATAATTTCCTATGGTTCTCTCCCCGACGGTGCGTGAGATGTAATTCCCTTTCAGGTTATAATTTCCCATGGTTCTCTCCCCGACGGTGCGTGAGATGTAATTCCCTTTCAGGTTATAATTTCCTATGGTTCTCTCCCCGACGGTGCGTGAGATGTAATTCCCTTTCAGGTTATAATTTCCTATGGTCCTCTCCCCGACGGTGCGTGAGATGTAATTCCCTTTTAGGTTATAATTTCCTATGGTCCTCTCCCCGACGGTGCGTGAGATGTAATTCCCTTTTAGGTTATAATTTCCTATGGTCCTCTCCCCGACGGTGCGTGAGATGTAATTCCCTTTCAGGTTATAATTTCCTATGGTCCTCTCCCCGACGATGCGTGAGATGTAATTCCCTTTTAGGTTATAATTTCCTATGGTCCTCTCCCCGACGGTGCGTGAGATGTAATTCCCTTTTAGGTTATAATTTCCTATGGTCCTCTCCCCGACGGTGCGTGAGATGTAATTCCCTTTCAGGTTATAATTTCCTATGGTCCTCTCCCCGACGGTGCGTGAGATGTAATTCCCTTTTAGTTTATAATTTCCTATGGTCCTCTCCCCGACGGTGCGTGAGATGTAATTCCCTTTCAGGTTATAATTTCCTATGGTCCTCTCCCCGACAGTTATAATTTCCTTTGGTCCTCTCCCCGACGGTGCGTGAGATGTAATTCCATTTCAGGTTATAATTTCCTATGGTCCTCTCCCCGACGGTGCGTGAGATGTAATTCCCTTTCAGGTTATAATTTCCTTTGGTTCTCTCCCCGACGGTGCGTGAGATGTAATTCCCTTTCAGATTATAACTGCCTATTGGTTCTTTTCCCGATACTGCGAAGATGGTAATTCCCACCAAGATTTTCTCAAAGAGCGTTATTGAGGTTAAAGTCACCCAAGGTTCTCTTACCGTTCATGCTAAGGTAGTAACCATCCCTGGTTCATTCATCATCTTTTGAAGCTCCAGACCCAACTCCTGTAACCAGTCAGGACACATCTACACCAAGCGTCTGAAAAACAGCTCCTGCAACATGTCAGGTACTCATTTTTCTTTTGCAGGTATGCAGGTTCTCGCTAAGGAATCTCTTAGGCGATCAACATCCAGATGGCATCTATAAGCCCATCATCCTATCCATCCATCTCCAAATGGCATCTATAAGCCCATTTCCATCATCACATTGCTACTATGTGAGCGCAAATTTCTGGGCACTCTAGTGTTCAATCATCTTCTACCCTCGGATTACGAAAGGCACGTCAGCCAATCTGCATCCTCAGGTCTAAGAAGATTGAACAGGGGCAACTGTTGTACCCCAAAATTTGCCCTCCCATATTCTTCAAAGATTTGCCAAGTCAAGCTTCAAAATTCCCCAAGGGTTGCACAGTCAAGAGCCTCCTGAACAGTCAAGATTAGGGTTTTTCTTTTGATCAAGAAAAGGAAGTTTCCAAAGGTCCAATCAAGTCTCACATGCCTACAAACATGGTCAAGCATCCTCATATCAAGTTTCAAGACTTTCAGCACAAAATTGCACAGTCAAAAACCCTAATTGCACTACAGTCAACTGTAGGGGCAAAATGGTCATTTGACAGTCAAAAGTTCGAATTTTTGGTCAACATCTCATTTTAAAGCCTTAAACATCATTTGATCAATGCTTGATCATGATTCTCAAAGTTTGGCTCAAAAATCATCAAGATGCAAAAGTTTCCTTATTTGGACAGTTGGAAAAGTCAACTGTAAATTGACCAGGGCATAACTTTCACATGGATTTTCAGAAAAATTCCATCCAAAGCTCATTTTGAAGAGAAAGACATTTCCTACAACTCATCTTCATATTTAAAGTCCAAGAAATGCTCTCACAAAAAGTTATCAATTTCAACATTATAGGTCATTTTCAAAAGTCAACAAAAAGGGACTTTAAGTCAAAGGCCATAACTTGAGATTGGTAAATCAAAATGACATGGGACCAAAGGCATTGGTTAGAGGACTCAAATACCTTTCCAAAATGTCCAAGAACATGAGAAAAGCTTAATAATTGAGCAAGTTATGCCTTGTGGAAGTTGGGAAATTTTTGGATATTTTGAAAAGTCAACATTGATTCAAATGACCTAAAATGCTAATGGGCCCATTTTTCTTCCACAATTCATCATCCATGACATGTGCACGACCACTTGGCCCAAAGGGAAGTATTTCTTCATATTTTATTTATTTATTTGAATTTTTATTAATAATAATTCATTTAAATCAAATTAAATTCATGAAAAATATTTAACCTAGGTCTTACAATCTTTTTGTGCACAAAATCTACTCAATAATTCGTGTGAAATTAAATAGGGAAAGATTTGGAGAGAATTGATCTTAATTGGTACAAAAATGCATGGAAAAGATTGAAAAAACCATGCTTGAAAATCAAATCTTCAAAGCCATGAATACAAAAGATCTTGGTCAATTTTCTTAACCTAATCTATTCTATACATAAGCCTGAACGAAAACCTAATGCCTTGGACCATTGAAGCTGCGCAGAAACCCATTATCAAACTTGGAATTTTTTGCAAAAAAACTCATAACTGAAAACATCTTTGCAGGTTGATTCAAGGCACAATTTTTGTTTCATTAGCTTGCTGAAGCTTCATCGAACAATTCCCAATCAAAAACATTCATCAAAACTCAAGGAATCGGTATACAGAACTCAAAATATTTCATGAAAAATGCATAATCGTGTTTCCATATTTAGACATTTTTCTTGCGTTTTTTTGATACATTCATACTAATTGGCTTGTTCTGAAACTAACCATGTGCTTTGATTGAAGTTTTATGCATTATACACGATTTCGCCATGAGAGAATATTAGGGTTTTGCAAGCTTCAAATTAGGGGTTTTGTAACAAGGAAAAATTAGAACCCCTGACCACCACCATTCAAATCAGCGCGTTCAGGCGATTACAAGGCCACCCTCGCGCCTAATTTATGGAGCCCCTGGGGCTAGTCGCTATTTTTCCTAACATGGCCTTTTAGAACGGTGTAAAACCGTTGCTTATGTCTTTTTTATTTCAGGAAAAAAGAAAGCCAACGAAGAAGGCGATGCAGTGGCAGCCAATGATTGGGCAATTTGAATTTTCGCGCTGGAATTCCACTAACCCATATTTTTGCTTTATATTATTTTTGTGTTATTTAAATATCAAAACGTGTGAGTTGGCTCAGTGGCAAGGCGTAGTGGTGACAAAGTACATGACCTGGGTTCGAGCCTCAGGTCTTCAATATTCCCATATTATTTTGCAATTAATGTTCACATGCAGGCTCAACGTCAAAACACACCATACACTTCCAAATCCAGCACGCCACGCGTTCAGTTTCAGGAATTCAAAGGCATAGATTGGAGGAACACCATAAGCTTGGTCAAACGTGCCACATGTTACTCAAAAAAGTCCACCAGGCTTTGCAGTTAATGGGCCAGATTATTAAACTTTCACCTCCATGTTGGGGACTACCACCCCCCTAGGTTTGCCATATCTTTTTTTATTTAATTCTATTTCTTTTAATTATTATTTGTTAATTTAATTATTATTTTCATAAATATAAGAATACCACCAAAAAAAAATCAGAAAAGAGGAAAAATATAATAAATATTTTTGTTTAATGTTTTTCATAAATAAATGCATATAATTAAATTTAGTGTAAATTAGGTTTAATTTTAATACTTTTAATAAAAAAATCTAAAAAATGTAGAATTAGGGTTTAATTAATAACTTTTTTTCATCCTTTTTATTTTTCTTTCATAAATAATTAAATAATTAAATATTTTATTTATTTTTATAATTAAATTTGTATATAAAAATTAGGGTTAATTTAGGTTAAATTCTAATGTTTTCTTAATAAATTAAAATAAAATAGAATTAGGGTTAGCATTTAATTTTAATCAATTCTTTTTCCATATTAAATCCTAAAATACTAAAAAATACCAAAAAACAAATTCTTTCTTCCTTTTTTAATTAATTAATTCCTCATTAGTTTAATTGTGCAAAAGGGTCCAACGCCCTCGTTCTTAATTTCTTATTAATTCGCATATTTTGTTTTATTTCGTTTAAATATTTATGTACCTCTCCCGAAGCCTTGTAAATAATTGCTCGCATTTTTAATTCCTTATTTTCTTTTACTTTCTTTATTTTTTTGTCAAATCGGGTCCTGGTTAATTTTGGCGATGTGGACCCGCGCCTTTTGTAATAGCTTAGAATTTTACTTTTCTCGCAATATTTTAACTGTTAAACAAATGGCATGAAAGAATGTGTGGACAAAATAAAAACAAGCGTAGAACACCAATAACATGACAAGATAAATGCAAATGAAAACGACACACAAATCGCACACACAACCCCTAGGGTACGCCTCACTGTTGCCTTGCCTCGAAAGGTGATCGTCGAGTAGAAGATGTTTTAGTAAGTCCTCATGATCCGGGAACCTGGCATGAGGGTAGCTTCTAAGGTGTCTTCCTATTGCTCTGATGATCACCATGTCCCGAACCTCGAATTGACCCGAACACCTCCAACGGTGGTGCTACCTACCTCTCAATGGTGGGATGGCACTACTTTAAAGGACATTTACACAGACGAATTCCTTAGGGTAGGTAGACGACTCTAGATACTTGCTCTAATTTCAAAAACAAATCAAAAACTTCTTTTCACACCGACACCTTTCAAAAAGCTTTCAAAAGCAATTTTTCAAACACTCTTGAGGACCGATACAAGAGTCGAACTGAAATTTTCAAAGAAACTTTTTAAAACCCACTCACCTTGAAAAGCAAACAAATAATTTTTGAAAACACAAATGAGCAAGTATCTAAGAGCCCATGGATAACCATGGATAGAAAGGGTGCTAACACCTTCCCTTTCTATAACCTACATCCCGAACCGAGAGCAATCTCTTTAAGGAATTTTTCTGTGCTTTTGTCCTTTCCATTTGGAGAAAATAAAAGACGGTGGCGACTCTTGCTTCCGCGATATTTCGCGAACCAGTGTTAAACAGTCAGTTCCAGATCCACCGATCACAGGGTGCTTGTGTGCAAAGGGTGTCATTTTCATGCTTGTTTTTGTCTTGAATTAGGGTTTTCTATTTGATTGGTTTTATTCTTTCCATACAAACCCTAATTACTAGCATGTTATGTAAAAGCGATAAATTGCGTAATTTAAAGTTACTATGCTATTACAAAATTTGTGGGAGGGGGTATACAATTTATGAATGGAGATTGCAATAACCTAATTTATCTATTACAACCAAATTGAATTATTGTACAAATAATTGAAACAAATAATATGCAAGATGGATTAAATATGCAAGAAATGTAAATGCAAAGAAAGGATTTTTTTTGTTTGGTTTCTTAAGAAAAAGGGTCTTGATTTTAACCTAATTTGATAAAGAAAATAATTAGTCAATTTTAATATCATTAAGAAAAAGATTCTTGAATAAAACCCTAGTTCTATTTAAAAAAAGAAATGAACTTTATAAAAAAAAGTATTTTTTATATTTTATATTTTTTGTCTTGAAAAATAAATCATAGTGTTATAAAATATTCTTTAGTCTTTTGGTATCAAAAATAACATTTTCATTAATATAAAATAAATAATATTTTAGTTTTAATTAAAACTTTACAAGAAAATTAAAAAAAAAGTAAATAAAGTATGATAAATAAAATAAGTTTTATGTGGAAAAATAATTAAATTATGTCAAAATATAAATCAACATTTTTCATACATTTTATGATTTTTTTTGGTATTTTAGAAAATGCATTTAAAAGAAAAGGAAATAAATAAATGAATAAAAATAAAAATGGGCCAGGGAGGTGCCATAAGTAAACAGGATGGAAAATGAGGAAAAAAACAAAAGCCCAAAGAAGTAGATGCCCAGCGCTGCAAAAGACAAAAAAATGTGAGAAAATGCAAAAGGCAACGCACTGAGGCTCGAACCCATGACCTCTAGCAATAACGCGCGCTGCCTTACCACTGGGATGGATGTACATCCGTTTATATAGGCAAAACCATAAATATATAAGGCAAATTGCTTTCCGAAGGCAACTTCATCTTCAACCTTGAGCCATGGCCGGACCACCTGTATCTTCCTCATTTCTCCATAAAAATGGAAACTCCAAACATGAAAGTTGTTGTACCCCAAAATTTTCCCTCCCATATTCTTCAAGAAATTGCCAAGTCATGCTTCAAAATTCCCCAAGGGTTGCACAGTTCAAGGGCCTCCTAACAGTCAAGATTAGGGTCTTGGTTCTGATCAAGTAAATGAAGCTTCCAAGGGTCCAATCAAGTCCCACATGCCTATAAATATGGTCAAGCATCCTCATACCAAGTTTCAAGACTTTCAGCACAAAATTGCACAGTCAAAAACCCTAATTGCACTACAGTCAACTGTAGGGGCAAAATGGTCATTTGACAGTCAAAAGTCCAAATTTTTGGTCAACATCTCATTTTGAAGCCACAAACATCATTTGATCAATGCTTGATCATGATTCTCAAAGCTAGGCTCAAAAATCATCAAGATGCAAAAGTTTCCTTATTTGGACAATTGAAAAAGTCAACTGTAAATTGACCAGGGCATAACTTTCACATGGATTATCAGAAAAATTCCATCCAAAGCTCATTTTGAAGAGAAAGACATTTCCTACAACTCCTCTTCATACTCCAAGTCCAAGAAATGCTCTCCCAAAAAGTTATCAATTTCAACATTATAGGTCATTTTCAAAAGTCAACAAAAAGGGACTTTAAGTCAAAGGCCATAACTTGAGATTGGTAAATCAAAATGACATGGTACCAAAGACATTGGTTAGAGGACTCAAAGACCTTTCCAAAATGTCCACGAACATGAGCAAAGCTTAAAAATTGAGCAAGTTATGCCTTGTGGAAGTTGGGAAATTTTTGGATATTTTGAAAAGTCAACATTGATTCAAATGACCTAAAATTGCTAATGGGCCTCTTTTTCTTCCACAATTCATTATCCAAGGCATGTGCACGACCACTTGGCCCAAAGGGAAGTTTTTCTTCATTTTTTATTTATTTATTTGGATTTTTATTACTAATAATTCATTTAAATTAATTAAAATACATGAAAATACTAAACCTAGGTTTTTCAATCTTCTTATGCATATAATATCTCCAAGATTTCGTGCCTAACCAAATATAGAAAGAATCAATTGAATTGGTCATGATTTGGTAGAAGTTTGCATGAAAAAAAGATTTGAAAATCATGGTTTAAAAATCAAATATCATATTCATCAATTCATGGATTTTGGATCAATTTTCTTTGACCTAATCATTCATACACATATAAGGATGCAAACCCTCATGCCTTTGACCCCTCAGCTGCGCATAAACTCCATTATCAAACTCACACTTTTGGCCTAAAAATTTCAAAACTGAAAACAAGGTTAGAGGTTGATTGAAGGCAAAAGAGTTGTTCCAATAGCTTGCTGAGGCTTCAAGGAAGATTTCCAAATAAAAACCATCCATCCTAACCTCAAGAAACGTGAGAACGATCTCACCCTGTACAGAAAATATTTGATACTCTTGCATCTCGATTCATACATTTTTCATAATTTTTGATGCTTGATTTGTGTTCCTTATATGATTCTGATGCTAACTGTGTAATCTAATTGTATTATTATCACTCATATGCAAAATCGCCATTAAAGCATCCTAGGTTTTCAGACGTGCAAAATTAGGGATTCTCTTACCCAGAAAAATTGGAGCACAAGACCCAGACCATCAAAATCAGGACCTTCATACAAACTCAGTGATAGGGTCGCGCTCAATTTATGAGCCACCCTGAGCTAATCGCTATTTTTCAATAGGGTGGCTATGGGGACGTTTAAAAATCGTTGCTGATTGTGTTTTGTTTCAGGAAAAAGATAAGGCCATGAGGAAGATGACTAGGTGGCAAGGAACAATTGGGTGGTTTAAACTTTCGCGCGAAAAGAGAAGCATTAACGCGTGTTTGTTTTATTATGTTTATTAATTATTTCATATACAGATGAACAACGCAACACGAATGGCAAGCACGCTCAATGATAACCCCTGGGACCTGGGTTCGAGCCCCAGGTCCTCTTACCTTTCATATTATTTTTCCTCTAATCATTATCCCATGCAGATTCAGTACAAGGCGCCTACCATATACGCTTCCATCTAACGCGCCACTTGGTCAATCTCATTCATCCAAGGGCTCAGATCTAAAGAACATGGTGGATCCTAGTCAAAGATACCACACGCGTCTTGGAAAATTCAAAGAGGCCAAAGTTATTGGGCTTAAATTACTAACCATTCACCTCACAACTGGGGACAACACCCCCCTTAGGTTTGCAAATCTTTTTACATTCTTTGTTTTTTTATTATTTTTACTTTCTTTCGATTATTGTTTTTAATTAATATTTTCGTAATATGTAAAAAAACACCAAAAAATCAGAAAAGATAAAAAATAATAAATATTTTTATTTTAGTATTTTTGTAAATAAATTGCATTAATTCACTTAGTTTTAATTTAGGATTTAATCTTAACATTTTTTTTTAATAAAAACCTAAAATTGATAGAATTAGGGTTTATAATAATTTTTACCCCTTTTTCTTTTCTTTCATAATAATTAAATATTTAATATTATTTACCTTTATAAATTAAAATTGCATGTAAAATAATTAGGTTAAATATTGGGTTAAAATTTAATTCTTTCTTAATAAACTAAAAACAACTAGAATTAGGGTTAGCATTTTATTTTAATTAATTCTTTTTCATTAAAATCATAAAATACAAAATACCAAAAAGACAATTTCTTTTCCTTTTAATTTTATTAATTTAATAATCGTTTAATTTAGTTTCATAAAAAAGGGTCCAACGCCCTCGTTTCTAATTTAAATTTCAATTCGCACATTTCTTTCTTTTTCTGTTAATATTTATGTATCTCTCCCAAGGCCATGTAATATTTATCTTTCGCATTTTTAAGTCTTTATCTTTCTGTCAAATCGGGTTCTGGAAATTTTGGCGATGTGGACCCGCGCCTTTTGTAATAGCTTAGAATTTTATTTTTCTCGCACTTCTAACTGTTAAGCAAGGCATGCAAGAATGAATGGACAAAAAATAAAAACAAACGCATAGATCACTCATAACATGACAAGATAAAATAATTGAAAACGGCACACAAATCACACACCACCCCTAGGGTACGCCTCACTGTTGCCTTGCCTCGAAAGGTGATCGTCGAGTAGAGGATGTCTTAGTAAGTCCTCATGATCCGGGAACCTGGCATGAGGGTAGCTTCTAAGGTGTCTTCCCATTGCTCTGGTGATCACCATGTCCCGAACCTCGAATTGACCCGAATACCTCCAACGGTGGTGCTACCTACCTCTCAATGGTGGGATGGCACTACTTTAAAGGACATTTACACAGACGAATTCCTTAGGGTAGGTAGACGACTCTAGATACTTGCTCTAAATTCAAAAACAAATTCAAAAATACTTTTCACACCGACACATTTTCAAAAAGCTTTCGAAAGCAATTTTTCAAACACTCTTGAGGACCGATACAAGAGTCGAACTGGAATTTTCAAAGAAACTTTTTTAAAACCCACAGTTGAAAAGCAAACAAACATTTTGAAAACACAAATGAGCAAGTATCTAAGAGCCCATGGATAACCATGGATAGAAAGGGTGCTAACACCTTCCCTTTCTATAATCTACCTCCCGAACCGAGAGCAATCTCTTTAAGGAATTTTTCTGTGCTTTTGTCCTTTCCATTTGGAGAAAATAAAAGACGGTGGCGACTCTTGCTTCCGCGACATACGCGATCCAGCGTTAAACAGTCAGTTCCAGATCCACCGATCACAAAAGTTATGGTGTTTCTATCCATGAATTCAAACATATAACTTATGTAAACTAAATATCAAAGATAAAAACTAATTTTGCTGGCCCTAAATTGAAACCTAATTTTCTCAGAAATTTCAAATCCAAAATTCTCTATACACAGTCAATATAAATGGAAACTATAAACATGGTTAGCTTTAGAGCCAGGATATCTACATTTTGTTTTCACAAATCAGGATCAAATGATACTTGTATGAAGAGATAGAAGTTTGAGTTTTTACCTCTTGCAGCTAGAGTCGTGAATGGAGTTTGAGTGACTATTGAGATGGCCTGAGGATCTGTTTAGCTTGCCTGGACCTCCTTGAGTGTATCCCAACTCTTACTTTGCCTTGAATGTCCCTAAATCTCTCTACTCAAGTCAACCTGCAAGCTTGGTTTTTGAAAATGGTGGATAGTGATGGAGGAGTTATAGTGAGGAAACAAGGTTATGGATTACTTTGGTATGATGTTTAGAAGGTGTTTGAGTGATTAGTTTTCAAAACGCACGAGTGGAAATGAAGATCATGAGTTTTGGTTCATAACTGTATGTTAATGGTGCTCTTGAATAGGTTTTTGGTTCTTGAATATTTGAGGTAGCTTCAGGGCTATATTATTTGTGTGTCAACTTGACAATAGTGTATCTACTTATAAGCAAGAGGTTTCAAGACTTGTATCAACTCAGATTTCAAAAACTCACATGTTTTGCTTGGTTACTTGTTTTTGAAGCAAAGCTAGCATGCATGGTCTCAAGGTGAAGTACAGAACTTTTAGGGGGGATGAGACCTTTAAGCACACTTGTTCTGATTGTGTGGAGTGTGTTTGTGCAGAAAGAACCAATGTAAGGCTCAATGCAAGCTGACTTTGCATAAAGCTTGCTTTTCAAAAATGGCAATGTTACCTTTCTCCCAAAAATGGAATTAATTTTATACAATGCATTGAATGCTTGGGTTAAAGCTTCCAACAATTGTGAAATCATTTAATTATGGAGTGAAAGACAAGTTTGAGGCCTGAAAAGCAAAGATTATACAGCCTAGCATGGATTTGCATTTGTGTTCATCATGAAAATGACCTAAATTCAAGTGACAAAATCCTAATTTCATCTCTTTGATTCTCCCTGCTCAAGAATGATCTCAAGGAGTTCTTGGACATTTTGGAAAGCTTGCAATGTTCTCTACAACTCATATTTGGAAGTTTCTCTTGAATCACTTTGCAACATGGTGAAAATTTGGCTCAAAGTTATGAAAAAAATAAGAAATTTTCTATACTTAGAAAAATTTCTAAGTTAAGATTTCATCTTTTCAAAACAAAATCTTGAATTCTTGATTTCTTGATGAACAAGTTTTATGTTTTGACATTTTTTGATGAATTATGATCTTTGGCATTTGATTTTGACCAAAAAAAGTCAAAGTTTGACTTTTCAGTATACAGTTGACTTTTGATCAGTTGACTGGAAAATTCATCTGTCAATCCAATGGACTTGTAGTGTTTTGAACCATGTCATTAGGTCAAAGTGATGCAATTGGACTCTTGAGATCATGCCTTAACTCAATTGACCATTTGCTAGGTTAAAAACCAGAAATTGCCCTTTCCTAGTCAAAATCCTAATTTTGACCATTTTGCCCTTTTGATGATTTGATCAAATTTCTTGGGGAGTGGTGGTCCAAACTTGATAAAATGACACATGTGGGCTTAAAATGTTGATGTGGATCAAAAATTATGAAGTTTGATTGTAAATTGGCTATGGTTGACTTTTCCCCCCAATACAATTGATTTTTAGGTCAACTGTTCAATTGACTGATCAAAAGTGTGATCCAAGGCTTGAAACTTGACATGAGTAATCTTGGGGGTCCATAATGATCCATGAAGGTCATATGAAGAATTGGAAGTTTAAAAATCCTTGTGCAATCTCAAACCCTAAATTTCAGTCATCAGTGCTTGAGGAGGTGTCTTGAGTTGATTAACCCACATGTAGTCTTGAGCCAAAGGAAATCTTGTGAAAATCCTTGATAAGTGAGAGGGAAAATTTTATGGTACAACACATACATATAAGCAGTTAATAATTTGCAGAAATTGAAAGTGCGGGAATTGTAAATGCTAGCTATTACAAGGCTTCGGGGAGGGGGAATTATTTACATATCCAAAACTTGGGGAAATTTAAAAAGCAGTAAAGTAAAGTCCTAGTTAAGTCTATTACATCCTAGTAAGCATATACAATAATATACAAAAGTGCGAAAGTAAAAGTAAACGCACGAATTGAAAATACATCTAAAATTCCTAAGAAAAATCAAATATTTTTGTTTGTTTTTTACCTATGGAAAGAAAAATTAATTTAAAATCCTAAGTCTATTTATTTTTAAATTAAGAAAAGGATTAAAATAATTAATCAATTAATTTATAAAATTAATTTGAGAAAATACTAACCTAATATTTTTTTGTGATTTTTTTATATTTGATTTTACAATGTTATATAAAAAAAATACAAATAAACAAATAAATAGAAAAAGAAGAAAAAAGTAAATGGGCCAGGATATCAGTAGAAATATGGGGGGGGGGGGGTATGACTTGCAAAACGCAGGCCCAAGATAGAAGGAGCCCAACTCTGCCTTGTGATCCAGTGAGGACAACCTCTGAATGCCCATGGTGATCTGCACGCTTGGATGCGTTGATCTGGATTAGATGAGATCTCATGGTGTTGGCCAGGTGGTTTATGGTATGCATACACTGGCTGGATACACTGAATTTTCATGTAAAGCATTAGAAAAATGAAAATGCAAGACCTGGTGTGATCGGTGGAAATAAAACTGACTGTTTTGAAATGCTGGTTCGCGAAATGTCGCAGTAAGCAAGAGTCGCCACCGTCTTTTATTTTCTCCAACAAGGAAAGGACAAAAGCACAGCAAAATTCCTTTTTGAGATGTTTCTCGGTTCGGGAGGTAGATTATAGAAAGGGAAGGTGTTAGCACCCTTTCTATCCGTGGTTATCCACGGGCTCTTAGGTACTTGCTCACTATGTTTTCAAAAATGTTTTGCTTTTATTGTGTTTGGGGGTTTAGAAAAAGTTTTGTTTGAAAACTTCGATTTAACTCTTATATCTGTCCTCAAGAGTGTATGAAGTGTTGTTTGAAAACTTTTGTCAGAAAAGTGTAGGTGCGAAAAGTATTTTTGTTTTGAAAGAGCAAGTACCTGAGAACCTCTACCTACTCAAAAGAAATTAAGTTGTGTAAATGTCCTTTAGACAGTACTATCCCACTATTGAGAAGTAGGTAGCACCGTCGTTGGAGTTATTCAGGTCAATTCGATTATAGGGACATGTGTGGTCACCAAAGCAATAGTAGGATGCCTTAGCGGTAACCCTAATGTCTTAGATCATTTTTTATCTGAGGCAACCGTTTCGAGGCAACTGGATCTTTAGACAGGAGGGCGACCTCTAAAACACCCTATACTCAATGACCACGTCGAGGCAACCAAGTGAGGCGTACCCTAAGAGTGGCATGTGCATGTGTGTCAGGATTCAATTAAGATTATCTTGTACATGTTATTGGCGAGCTACGAGTTGGTTTTATTTTTCAGGCAAGTCTTGCATGCATAATTAACAGTTAATAGTTGCGGAAAATAAATTGCGGAAAGTGAATCTACGCTATTACAAGGCGTCGGGTATTTACATCTCCAAAAACATAACCCTTGAAAAGTAAATTGCGAGAAAATAAAGAAAGCGATAAAGTCCTAATTATCTATTACACTCTCGGAGCAAATACATTAATATAATCAAAAATAATAATGCGCGAATAGAAATTGAATCGGGAAAAGTCATTAGGGTTTTGACCCTTTTTGAGAAAAGAATGAAATTTGGTCCTTTTTTGCAATTAATTAAACCTAATTCTAATCAATTAAATAATTAAAAAGAAAATGTATTTTTTATGTTTTTTAGGTTTTAATGAAAATAAAATAAAAGAAGAATAAAGTCAAAAGTTAGTAAAAACCCTAAGTCTAATTCATTTTATTTATTATGAAAAAGTCAAAATTAAACCTAATTAAACTAAATTAATTTATTAGAATTTATTTACAAAATAATAAAGTGAAATTAATAAATAATAATAATAATAAAAATATTTACATTTTTAGTTGTCTGAATTTATTATGAAAAATATTAATTAAGTTAATTAAATAATAATAATAGTAATTAATAAAATAATTAAAGATAAAATATAAAAGAGAAAAAATAAGAACAAAACCCAGGGGGTGTTGAGCCCAGATGGAGGTGTTCTTGGAAATTCTGAAGCCCACTAAGCTCAAGCCCTTCTGACTTTCCTGATTGCCCAACGCATGGTTGACTAGGGAACACCATGGTCATCCACTCAGGACCTTCAGATGTATGCTTGTGGCCACTTGGCGCCTGGGATTGGAAAGTGCATGGTGGAACACATTGGAAAGCCTGCATGCAATCACGTTATGAAAAACAATAGAAATATTTTGGGGGACCTGGGAATCGAACCCAGGTCCCAATGATCAACGTCCAGCGCATCATCCACCAGGCCAACTTGCACGCTTTGTTAGTATAATGATAAGCAAAAATAATATATGGAAAATAAGCAATATGCTGAACAACAAACAAAAACGCGCGCCATTTGAATTGTCCATTCACACGTTTACACCTCATCATCGTTCTCCTTGAACCTGCAAAATACATGTTAGATAGCGGGGGGTTTTAACCCCCACAAAACAGGATGACCAATAATAGCGATTAGCCCTACGCTTAACATAAATATTTCGCGAATATGGCTTTGTGTTCGTCTGGCCTTGACGATTCCAACCATATGCATTAGAGGTGCTAATTTTTCCTGGGCTGTAAAGCCCCAATCTGGAAGCTCAAGAACCCTAAATTTCTTCAACGGTAACTTGTGATTCTGGGCATTATAATGCAATTAACCAATACCATTAGCTTTATATGGAATCAAACAACACAAAACAATCATTAGAACGTGTTAATTATGCATGGAATATGAGTTTCGATTATGAGAAAAGTATGCAAACCGTGGGTCTGTGTAGAGTGATTTCTTGAGCTTTAGCACTTGGTTTTGATTGCAAAACGTTTCTAGGAACCCCTGCAATAGATTAGAAACGACAAAATCCTTTGAATCACGTTGGAATATGGAAATCAGTTTTCAAATTTCTTGATCTTTTTTGCAAAGTGGTTATGGCTTTCTTGCAGCAAATTCATGTCCATGGCATTAGGTTTAGCTTGCATATATATATAGTAGAAGAGAATTAGGTTAAATCTTGCACAAAAAATCCATTGCATGATGGTTTGAATATTTGATTTGCAATCACATCTTTTTGAATCTTTTTGATTGAAGAAACTTGCCAAACTTGGAGATTCTTGTCCCCTTGATGTGCACACGAATTTGCCAGCATATATTGACCACTTTTGCTTCACAAAAAGATTGAGAAATCCAATCTTTCGTATTTCCTACATTTTAAATTAATTAAATGAATTAAAATCAATTAAAAATCCAATTAATTAATAAAAAATAAGAAACTAAGTTCAAATAATCTCAATGGGTCGTGCATAAGTCATGGATAAAGTTTCAAGAAGAAATTTGAGGCCCATTAGCAAAAACAAAGTGTTTTGAGCAAAGTTGACTTTTGCAAATTCACAAAAATTTCCCAACTTCTCCAATGCATATCTTGCTCAATTTTGATCACATGAACATGTTCTTTGACATTTTGGAAAGGTCTTGAAGTCCTCTAACCAATGCCTTTGGTCCCATGTCATTTGGATATACCAATCTCAAGTTATGGTCTTTGACTTAAAGTGCCTTTTTGTTGACTTTTGAAATTGACCTATAATGTAGAAATTGATAACTTTTTATGAGAGCATTTCTTGGACTTGGAATGTGAAGATGAGTTATAGGAAATGTCATCCCCTTCAAAATGAGCATTGGATGGGATTTTTCTGATGAACCATGAAAAAGTTATGCCTTGGTCAAGATACAGTTGACTTTTCTGCTGTCCAAAAATAGCAACTTTTTGCATCTTGATGATTTTTGAGCCATGCTTGTGGAATCATGATCAATACTTGATCAAATGATGATTGTGAGCTCAAAATAAGATGTTGACCAAAAATTCTGACTTTTGACTGCAAAATGACCATTTTACCCCTGCAGTTGACTATGAATCCAATAGGGCTTTTGACTGTAGAATTTGGCACTGTGAGTCTTGAGATTTGACATGTAGATGCTTGGCAATGTATATAGGCCTATGGGACTTGATGGAACCATTGAAAACCTCAAATTCCTTGAAAGAAACAAAACCCTAATTTTGACTGGCTTAGGAGGCATTTGACTGTCTAATCCTTGAGCCAATCTTGAACCATTTGGAGATGACTCTTGATAAACCTTGAAGAATATGGGAGGGCAAATTTTGGGGTACAACACCTGGGTATCGAACCCAGGTCCTTTCCATTGTACACATTTCCCTTCACCAACTGAGCTAGCTGTCCATTCGTTGATAAAAACGAAACTATAATATTATATTAGGAAAACAAATCAGATATATTTGAAAAAAGTAAAGTTCACTATGAAGTGGACCTATAATAGGGTGATGTTTGGCAGCTGGAGTCAGCCCACCGGAGCCAACTCTCTGGTTGTCTTCTCCGGTGGGCTCAAGTTTGAACCTGCAAAATAGAAACTTTCAAGGATTCAAACCTACCTTACCCCCCTAATTCGAACCGCCTGATCTCAAATTCGAGCTTAGTTTGGCTTTAAACAACCTAAATCCAGAGATTCGAAGGAAATATTAGATCGTTCCTTAATAATGGACGATCTCATTCTTATGCCTTAGCCTGCATGTAGCATGTTAGACCTGTACTATCAATAGTCCTGAGCATGAATCAAATGGTTAAAAGTATTAGTATGTCATGAAAATGCAGCTTTGGTTTTGCAAGTCCTTACCAATCAAAGATGTGTGGAACTGTGGCTTTGGGCGTGGAAATGCTTGCTTAAGGGCCTGAATTCCTTCCTGGGAATCTCAGGAGGAAGATAGAATGATTGGTTTAGAGTAATAGTGGTTGTAACTTGCTGTTTGAATTTTGACAACTTAAATATTTTTTTGCAATTTTGGGAGCTTTCGCGAGGCAATGTATTTTGTGTGTTACTTTCGATAGACAATATCTTCTTGTATTTATAGGGGTGTGGTGGTGAACGAAAATGGAATGAATCAGCCATTAACCATGGCTTTGAAAGCATAATCGAAAGATTTTAAAAAGTTGCCTTTTTTGATGATTTTCTATCATTTTGGGCTTTGGGTGAACCTGGACAGGTTTCATCCCGTTAGGTGTTCGTTTCATCTTTTCACATCTTGACTCCTTCGAATGCTCCCAAGCTTTGTTCTTCGATGGCTCTGAGTTCCAATTGGAATGGTTCAAGGCCTCGTCGTCATGGCTTCTTCGATTGAGTCACTATCTGCCTTAGCTGCTTGATCTAAACATTATCCAATCAGCCCAATCGAACTCAGCTCTTGTTTCTATCGATCTCCTGACCAATCGAAGTATCACCTCTTCATCCTAGCCTGTCAAAGCTTCATTTTTCTCCTTTTGATTTCCTTCCACTAAATTCAAACACTTCTTCATCTTGTCCTGTCAAAGCTTTGTTTTGTTCTTTCCTTCGAACACAGTAGTGTAGGTGGTTCTTCGATTTCAACTCCCACCCTTTGCTTTTGTCTACAAGAAAATATTTCTTGCTTACTAGTTCACCTTCGATGAGTAAAGATAGCTTGTATGCACCAATTAAAAGGTAACCTACGAGCATCATGATTTCACTTCAATCATCCAACACCTGTTTAGGTACATGCCAAAAGCTCTAAGGTGACTTATATTTGGATGATTCGTCCCTAATTGTCCTTCGATCACGCCATGTTTGAAGATTTCATGTCCTTCGAACCTTTAGACCAAAGCTTTCAAATTCACCATCTTCTTTTCGAAACGCCAATTCAACCAACATGGCAATCGAAGTGTGCCTTCCTTGTAATGCTTCGAATAACTTACATTTCCATGGTTCAAAAACGAACCCTTCAATGATGCTCTTTACTAGCTCTTCCAATTGAATACTTCATAAAAGCCTTCTCACACTTCCTTTTGAACCATCCTTCCTTCGATCCTGGTGCTTTGTTGGGCATCAAATTATACTACATACTGCTTTCGAAGCTGCTTTGACCCAAAACCTCTTAGGCATATTTCCAGCTTTCGGCCTACACCTTGTTATGTACACTTCTTTTTCTTTCTTTCAGATGTGCCATTATGCTGAGGCATATAGGATGCCATGGAAATCTCTTGAAGCTTCTTGAGCAATTGAGGACCTCAATGAGCATGTATTGAATAAAAATAGGAGGGAAAATTTTAGGGTACAACAGCTGCCCCTGTTCAATATTCTTAAACCTGAAGATTTAGATTGACTTGTCTTCCTTTCATGATCTGAAGGTGGAAGATGATTGGATATTAGAGTGCCCATAAATTTGCACTCGCATGAAGTGACGCCATTGGTTGATGATATCAGGAATGGGCTTACAGATGCAATTTGGAGAAGATGACTTAGAGTTGTCAGAGATGGGCATAAAGATGCCATCCAAAGTAGATGCTGACTTCATATGAGGTTTTTTCGTGGGGATTCTTGTTCCTGTTGTCTGAGGAGGACTCCACTAGAGAATGTTGATTTCTGTTGTTCTCCTGCTTGAGTAAAAATTTGCAGGGAATAGAGTCTAGGAGCGTTAGTTATCTATGGCTCTACTGAGGAGTTATCTCTGGACTGGAGAGATAAAAGTTAGTTGTTTTCTGGTTAAAATCCAGGCTTCGCAGTAACTTACTGGGGAAAATGAAATTAACAGTTATCTGGAAATATATTAAAAGGATCCTGTGTAGGGCTGCTTCAGGATGAGTTCGTGTTAAACTTCATGTGGAGATATATGAGAGGGAGCCTGTGTAGGGCTGCTTCAGGATGAGTCCTTGTGAAACTGCATCTGAAAATTGAGAGAAGGAATCCCTGTAAGATTGCATCAAGATGAGCTCGTGTAAAGATGCATCTGGAGATCATGAGAAGGAACCCATGTAAGATTGCTTCGTCTGGTTGTGTAGATAGTCACCCTATCTTATTTCGGGAATTGTTATACAATTAGTTGTTCACAGATAGTTACCCTATCTGGTTTCAGCAATTAATCTGGAAATTGCTTTGTGTTGGTCATAGAGATAGTTGCCCGAGCTTGTTTCAGGAATTAATCTATGACCTAAGAGAGAGAAAGATAGTTTACCCATCTTGTTTCGAGAGTTAACCTTCAATATGTAGATAGTTGTCCTGTCTTGTTTCAGGGATTAATCTACAATTGGTTGTTCACAGATAGTTGTCCTGTCTTGTTTTAGGTATTAATCTTGAACTTGCCTTTTGTTGGTCATAGAGATAGCTGCCCTGGCTTGTTTCAGGAATTAATCTTCGACCTTAAAGAAAGAAAGATAGTTTCGCTGTCTTGTTTCGGGAGTTAACCTTAAATACGTAGATAGTTTTCATGTCTTGTTTCAGGTATTAATCTACAATTGGTTGTTCACAGATAGTTGTTCTGTCTTATTTCAGGTATTAATTTGGAACTTGCCTTTTGCTGGTCGTAGAGATAGTTTCCCTGGCTTATTTCAGGAATTAATCTCTGACCTAAGAGAAATAATGATAGTTTCCCCGTCTTGTTTAAGGAGTTAATCTTCAATCTGCTCATGTAGATAGTTGTCCTTTCTTATTTCAGGTATTAATCTACAATCAGTTGTTCACAGATAGTTGTCTTGTCTTGTTTCAGGTATTAATCTGGAACTTGTCTTTTGCTGATCATTGAGATAGTTGCCTTGTCTTGTTTTAGGAATTAATCTCTGACTTGGTGTTGTACCCCAAAATTTGCCCTCTCATTTCTCAAGAAATCACCCCGGATTCTCATGTTTTCTCTTATACAAATCCAAGCTTTGAATTATCATTTATTTCCAAGCAAGCCATTCACAAGGGCAAAATGGTCATTTATACGTTGAGAAGTCAAACTTTGACTTTTGGATCAAAGAAACAATCTCAAAAATCATATTTCATCAAGACATGTTGGAATATGAAGTTTGTTTCATCAAGAAGTTCAAAAATCAAATTTTACCTTGGAAAAGTCAAATTCTAAATACTTAGAATTTTCTAAAGTATTTAAGAAAAATGACACTTCAGAACTTCTGAGCCAGCCTCCACGCAGGAGCAGTCAGAAGTTGTAAACTTTGTTCAGCATATAATCTTGAGTCAGAACATGGCTTTTCAGCATCTACGCAAGTTCAGTCAGAGTTTGCTAGAGTAATGCAAAGAAGGCAATAAAGCGTAATACGAAGCCTGAAAACTCCTTCAGAACATGCTGGAGCCAGAAGGTAAGAGGATCAGAAGATTGGATGCTACGCTGAGGCAGAACTTCTTATCCATAGTTTTTCAAAGATAAATCAAAGAAGGTCACTGGAAAGCCTAGGGAATCCTTCAGAACATGCTAAGGCAACAAAGAACAAGGATCAGAGGTTGGATGTTTGTCCTAAATGGAACTTCTGACCAAGAGTTAAGCAATGATGCAAAATCTAACATTACAGGATTTCTGATTTTGACAAATCTCATCATCATTTAATGCTCATTAATGCTTACAACCACTTTTGAGTCTTTGTCCAAAGGATCTCTCCACGTGTAGGGTAGAAATACTTTTGTGCATGATTAGGTAAGGGCCCATGCACTACATTTTTGCTTATAGGTTCACTTTTCCTTAATCCTTGTTTTCTACTCCAGCCTAAGCTAAAAACTGCCAGTCATCATACCTTATTTTGGAACTTACTTCAAGAGTAAGTCAGCATCTAGCGTATGGTGTTGGCGCTACTTGGCATTTCAAACAACATAAAACTTTGCCTATAAATAGAACATCATTGGTCACTGAGAAAGGGTCCAGAAAATTTTTGTAAAAAGAAGTCAAAAATTTTGAGAAAGAAAAGCCTTGAACCCCTGCCAAAATTCCAAGAGTTCCAAGAACTGTAAACACAATATATAAAATTTCATTAACTTCTGAGTCCCTACATTCAAAAATCCACGTGTTCTCAGATATTTCTTAACTAAAAAAACCATTCACACAGTTTCTGATCCACACGATGGAAACTATCTAAACTTCTGCGTCCATATTGCTATATATTTTCGATCTATCCACTCGAGGAAATCAGAATATCACCTCCTTGCCATCCCCAGAAGTTGAAAACTTCCAGCTTACTGAGTACGTGAAGAGGCTGTTTAAAGCTTCATCATAGTTGACGTTAACCCCGGTTCACAGAACTTCTTCCAGCGGCAAGGTAAGTTTCTATTGACCCTCACCACTTTACTTAAGCATTACCAGATTTACATGCTCAAAAAAAATACAATGTAGATATCATGTTTATGATGTTGTACATACTCTGAGATTTCATGCACCTGCCTGCTTAAGTAGAGAATAGACCAGTTTAGAGCTTCTTGAAGAAACTAGAACTCAGAGTTAGGATTAGCAAATGCATACGTGTCTCTGATTTATAGTTCTGATATTTCTTACCTTCTGAAACACTATGATACCTGTTATAACTGTTTTGTGCATGCCTTCTATTTTATGGAGAAATAACCAAATTACAGATATTCTGACTAGCATAGAGAGAGAAACCAAGTTCTGCCAGTGGTCTCAGAACTTCTGAAGTCTGTTCTGCTGCCAGTGGTATCAGAACTTCTGAAGCTTGTTTCTGCTGCCAGTGTCTTCAGAACTTTTGAAGCTTGTTTTTTTTGCCAATGGCATCAGAACTTCTGGAAACTACGACGTTCCTAGTGGGTTCAGAGCTTATGACCTTATACATTTTCACTAACAGGTTTCTGTTTTGCAGCGTGCCAGGGTCAGAACCTCTGACCTCATTTTTATCAGCAACACGCTGATTCTTTTTCCTTCTTTCATTATTTTTTTCTATCATTCTCCATCCCATTAATCAACAAACATCAAAAATATTTCCTTCACGCTTTATTTTAGTTTCTTAAAACAAAGGATCAAAAAATATTTTCTTAAAACAAAAACAAATTTACTTCACATTTCTTGTACATTCTTATGCATTTCAATATGGTTGTAATAGTAATTTAGGACTTTATTTTTACCTGCAACCCCCATTCATAAATATGTATCCCCCTCCCTAAATATTGTAATAGCGTAGGACTTTACATTTCTGTAATTTATCGCTTTCAAATGTAAATGCTAGTAATTAGGCGTGTACGGCAAGATAAAACCAACAAATAGACCACTAAAAATCAAAGACAAATGCATGCAATCAAACACACTTGCACACATGTACCCTTAGGGTAATCTCACTTGTTGCCTTATAAATGGCCATGTTACGCATGTGGGATGTCCTAGCACAAACAAACAAAAGTCGAAAATACAAGATCATAGTCCCTCGATGATGCTATCAAAGTTGCCTTTCAAAATGATCTTAGTCCCTACAGAAAAAGTACTAAGTCATCTCACAACATTGCTATCATGGTCATGCGATGACCCAACGCCCGTCCCTTCACATCCAATGATGGAGCTTCTTACCAAATCAATGGTAAGATAGCAACATCTAAGGGAGGAGGAAAAACACATCTAAGACCTTTTGAGTAGGTAGGTTCGCTCTCAGTTACTTGCTTATAGAGACAAACACTTTGTACGTGTTCTTATAGAGACGAGAACCGTTACAAAGACGTTTTCAAAAATCACTTTCAAAAAACACATCTCACGAACATATCTTTGAACTATTTTCGAAACAAACACTTTGCATACATTCTTATAGACACGAGAATCATTGCAAAGTTACATTTTCAAAATACTTTCAAAAAAACCACACACAAGCACCTTCAAACAAAAAGCAAGTGATCTAGCAAGTAACTAAGAGCCTATGGAAAACCATGGATGGAAAATGGTGCTAATACCTTCCCTTTTCATAATATACCCCCCAAACTCAAGAAAATATCTCAAATGGTCTTTCCTGTGATTTTTCACCTTTCCTTATTGGATAAAATAAAAGTCGGTGGCGACTCTTGCTCAACCGCAACATTTGCAAACACAAACGCAAAAACCTCAAGTCAGTTCTCCCACCGAATCACACCTGGTCTTGTAGATAGTCGCCCCGTCTTGTTTCAGGAATTAATCTACAATCAGTCGTTCATAGATAGTTGCCCTGTCCGGTTTCAGGAATTAATGTAGAACTGTTGAAAATTGATGATGATGCTCGTCTGCTTGCGAACTTTCTTGAAAAAGGTAAAGACTCAGTTGTATGCAATGTCATGATGCATGAAATGCATTAGGTAATGATGTTCTTAAAATAAATGAGATTGTGATATATGCATTTATGCTGCACATGCTATGATGCTAGTAAAATGATGTATGAATGCAATGTATGAACGTATCAGTTATTCTATTGCAGTGTTGTTGAACTAGGGAAAATAAATCCATGATTGTCACTAGGGGTGAAGAATTTAGGTCTTCAAATTTTGTTGAAGTTGAAATGCTGGGAGATAGATTTCCGTTGTTAGAGATATAAACTCTGTTGGGGAAAGGAAACTCCACAAACCGCTTGGGGATTGCCAGAACGAATCTATGTCGTGATTGTATCTGGAGATGTATTGAATGAGTATTAGAATGACACTCGTCTCTGGATCGTATCTGAACTGTATTTGAAACATGTATTGAATGAGTGTCATAATGACATTCGTCTCTGGATCGTATCTGAATTGTATTTGAAACATGTATTGAATGAGTGTCAGAATGACATCCGCCTCTGGATCGTATATGAACTGTATTTGAAACATGTGTTGAATGAGTGTCAGAATGACATCCGTCTCTGGATCGTATCTAAAATGTATTTGAAACATGTATTGAATGAGTGTCAGAATGACATCCGTCTCTGGATCGTATCTGAACTGTATTTGAAAGAGAATCTGGAATAATTGTCAGAATGTCATCCGTCTCTGGATCGCGTCTGAAACATGTACTGAATGAGTGTCAGAATGGCATCCGTATTTGGATCGTATCTGAAATGTATTTGAAACATGTATTGAATGAGTGTCGGAATGACATCCTTCTTTGGATCGTATCCGAACAGTATCTAGAAGAGAATCTGGAATAAGTCTCAGAATGTCATCCGTCTCTGGATCGTATCTGGACTGTATCTGTTCGGGAACCGGCCTTTGACAAGTGTTGGGGAATTTTGGGGAGTTAAATCCTGGAATGCTGTCGGGGAAATAAAACTTATTGGGGAGATAAAACCTGGTGATAGAGAAATGAGATATGTTGGAGAGAAGTAGTTTGCAGGGGCTTTTATAGTTTTGAAAACTCAGCTGGAGAGAGAAATTCCCTTGGACCGTAGTGTTGAAACTCCGTAGGTTGGTGATATTTCCAAGAAGATGTTTGCTTGATAGCACATGGACTTTTGCTGAAACTCATGTTCAATGCCCCCAAGTGATTCAGATGGAGGTCTACCCCTGGCTATTTGGCACTTTTGAGAGATTCCTAGAATCTTGACTCGACTGCCCCCAGACCATGTCATGTCTCTTGATTATGAAAGGCCTGTTATTGGACATGTCTTTCCATCTGAGGTGGTTATGTTCACTGAGAGGATTTCTGTTCATTGAATATCCGTCGTGCGAATTTCTCTTCTGTCGAACAATTAGTCTTACGCAAACAATGATATTAAAAATGCAAAGCTTATGTCTGTCTTGAAGTTTTTGAAAATTCATTTTTTAGTAAAACAAAATTTGCAAGAATGTGATATCAACTCAGGATTTATAGCAAGTCCTACATGAGTCAGGATACCTTTTGTAAGAGTATGCTTCCGAACTAACCCATGCTTCAGTTAGGACTTTTAAGAGTTGTGACGTGGCCTGGTTCACAGTTTAAGAAACAAAGGATAAAGGCTCGAAATTTATTTGTACCCAACCTGTTCTTCATGATGTTCTTCAGTCTTACACTTAGTTAATTGTGCGTTTAAATTCCAATTGAGTCTTGAATCTTTTCCCTGATATTCCGGCGATGGTTCAGATACTGAAATTTTATTTGAGAAGGTAGTCATTTTTGTAGCCTTTTCTTTTGTTGAGTATTTGTAGCGACCTCTTTTTTTATTATCCCTACCTTTTGCCTGAACTGTTTCTTTTGTGATTACAGTCAGCGGGATGCCCCAGTTTTTCTTAAGTCCCCTTCATAGGTTTTGACTTAGCGGGCTTTTCTTTTGGGATATAATGACTGTCTGTTCTAATGATTATGCAGAACCATCACCATATTTTGTTTTGGAATGATACCTCTGACATTACTCGTCGTGTACGAGGGGAAAGTTTGCGAATGGATGCACTGTTGAATTAACTAAGAAACTACCCTGCCCCGGGTTATGATTAAGGGCTTCAATTTGTGTGAAAAAAGAAAACTCCTACTTCTTAGGCCCAGAGGGGTTGATTAGGGATTATCTTCCTTATAACTCCACTGTTTAGGATTTGAAAGAATTCCCGTACCTCGTCAGCCAGGTCTGTTCCAAACATATCGTATGAGATTGTGGTATTATTTTTGTCATCCTCCCTCTAAAGGCTTGCAACTTTTAATCTAGAGTTGAATATCACAAAAAGGAAATAAAAGCACAGTAGAGTGAAAACGAATGGATTACTTTAAGACAAACATATGCAATGCATTAATGGAATAACAAAGTTTGACATAAAATAAGTATTCGAACAATGAAAAGAAATTATAATTGAAAAATAAAAAATGAACTGAACGCTCTCAATGATTTAGCATGGGAGCAGTGATCACGTTGGGAGTCTCTGGAGGGTCGAATTCAATCTCCTTGGTGTCAATCATATCTTGAATTTTGTTCTTCAGAGCCCAACAGCCATTCGTATCATGTCCAGGACTATCGGAACGGTATGCACACTTTCATTGGGATGGTAATTAGGAGAAGAAGTATTGGGATTCTGTAGAGGAGCCTTTAACGTAATCAACTCTGCCTTCAACATGTGTTATAATGCTTGAGCTAGTGACATGTTGATTTTGGTGAATCGTCTCTTAGGCGCGACCTCCTTACATTGATTCACTTGAGTTGGTGCCAGATCAACATTGTATTGGTACTACTTGTAGAAAGTAGCAGTCAAGTCTTCCCAGGTATGAATGTTGGTTCCTTCCAACTGATAGAACCATTCTAGTTGAGTGCCAGCCAAACTTTCTTGGAAGAAATGGACCTATAACTTCCGGTCAGCAGTGAGGCTAGATCTTTCTGATGTATGATCTCAAGTGAAGTTTAGGACAAGATACCCCGTCATATTTGGTAAAGATAGGGACCTTGAACTTAGGTGGGATGACCACCCCTGGAACCATCCCTAATTCACTGAAATCCAATCCTGGTGTCTTCTGGACCTCCATGGCATTAAGACGATCCTCCAGCTGCTTGTATTTGTCATCAGCAAGAGGATACTGTTCCTCAGAGTAGTCGGCTTCATCCTCTTCATACCCTAGACTGTTTTCTTCTTCCTTGGTCTTCTTGTTATCCTCATCTTGAGTGTCTCCCTCCTTAGATGGAGTAGCAAAATCTAGAGCTCGCTTAGCAGGTCCTCTGAACCATCTCCCCGGGTTCAAGACACTAGCCTGCTTCTTAGTCTTATTCTTCTTATCTTTCAAGATAAGAGCCTCCATATCCTCTTGCCCTTTAGCTAGAGCCAAGAACATCTGCTGGAACTGAGCATTCTGTGCCTGAAGATCCTTGACAATTTGTTCAAGGGACATCTTTCATGCTAAAATAAACAGCGAGAAAATGAGAAACCCGTCTGGAGAACCTGTTCATGAAATGATGCATGATATGTAGATGCAATGTTTTCAAGGATCTCGCGGGGTAAACACTAGAAGATGTCAGAGGTTGAATTTTGACCGCAACTTTGACAAAAGAACTTCGTATCGTTGAATGTCCTTCTACAAGAATCAAACTCACCATGTCGAGTGGGTCATAGCCTCTGACACAAGTTGTTGTGTTTTGGTATTTTGACGGCATTGGCTAGTGGAAAATAAATCCCCTTGCCCCTTGCTAGAATTCTAGTTCATCATAACCTTCATCACATGCCCTTTGAGATCCATGAAATGGTTAAGGAAATCCTACGGAATGATGTTATGATGTGTATGCTATGCACCGAGTGAAAGGGTAAGGTGATGAAGACAAGTATGTCTTGCAGGAAATCCAAGTTATTGGATAATGACTACAAATAAGTCTTGCAAGGAGTACAAACAAAGCCCTGCAATGAGTTCAAGTTGTTAGATAATGAAAGCAAAAAATTCACACAAGTAGCCTTAGGTTTAAGCTAGCGTGAGGTTTGTAGGTACATAGCCTCTTGAAGTTTAGTTGGTTCAACCTCTCTTAGAAAAGTAACCGGGTTCTAAGGAGTCTCAATATCACTGATCTTTCTTTATCAGGCATTGTTTTAGCTCAGGCGATCTTTTCTCGCGGCCGAAATATCCCGAAAGTCCGATCTCAACGAGTGTAGCATCGAGTATCAACCAATCCTCAGCTTTATACCGAGGTCAGCTATCTCACTAATTTCTAATGGCCAAGTTTGTTCAACTAAGGTTCTAAGGTCCGTTAGTGCTTTATGACACCACACATCGGCCCCGTATTTTCCTCGATTTAACACAAGAGATACCGGTACCAACAAATTGTCACACTAAAGCAGCTATCGCTTTAACCATATCGGTTTACACCGTATAGTCTCCAGGATCTATTGTTGCTTACCTAAAAGGTGCCCCAGATCCGGGTGTAGGATCTTTTGGTAACAACCCAAACAAAACCCTCAAAGGATAAAGCATACAAACACACAATGTAAAGAAATTTAAAATGAACTAAGTTCTAAGGTAACCCCACTTTTTAATAGTCCCCAGCAGAGTCGCCAGTTATGTAATATGGTGGCAGAACCAACTGTTATACTGGTTTTGCGTTTGTGTTTGCAAATGTTGCAGTAAGAAAGATCCACCACCGACTTTTCTTTTATCTAACAAAGGAAAGGGTGAAAAGAACAAAAAAAGACCTTTCGAGATTATTTCTAAGTAAGGGGGTAGATTATGGAAAGGGAAGGTGTTAGCATCCTTTCTATCTGTAGTTATCTACGGGCTCTTAGATGCTTAGCTAATTTTGAAATGCTTTGTGCTTTGTGTGTTTTTGAAAACTGTTTTTGAAATGCCAATAGTAAGGCAATTTGTTTTATGATAATTCTTGTATCAGTCCTTAAGAGTGTTGATAAAGATTTTTTGAAAATGTTTTTGAAAGTTGTTTCATATAGGTGTAAAAATTTGTTTTGATCATAGCATCTAGGAGCTATCTAATTTTACTTGAAAGGGTCGTTCTTTTCCTCTTTTCCTTTAGATAATGCTATCCTACTATTAGTGAGTAGCTAGCCCTAGTCGTTGGATGTTTGAGGTACATTCGAAGGGACGTTTTATACAGTCACAAAGGCAACTGCGCTAGAAACTTTAGTAACTACCCTAGGGTTTTAAGATCATTTTACCGAGGCAATGTCGAGAGAGTCATCGAAGGAATTGTGATCTTTAAACCAGAGGGAAACCATTAAAATCTCTCACGTTTCGAGAGTTGTACTATTTTTCTGAAGGCAACCAAAGTGGGATACCCTAGAGGTGTATATGTGCAATTGTGTTTGTATTAAGTTATTTATCTTGTGTTAGGTTTGCTAGCGTTTGATTATTATGTTCTTGCCATACAATCCTATTAGTCATACATCTAAGCAGTTAATAATTACAGAAATTAAAAGTGCGGGAATTGTAATTCCTAGCTATTATAAGGCTTCAGGGATGGGAAATTATTTACATATCCAAAACTTGGGGAAAATTTAAAAAGCAGTAAAGTAAAATCCTAGTTAAGTCTATTACATCCCAGTAAGCAGATACAATAATATGCAAAAGTGTGAAAGTAAAAGTAAACGCGCGAATTGAAAATACGTCTAAAATTCCTAAGAAAAATGAAATCTTTTTGTTTGTTTTTGACCTATGGAAAGAAAAATTAATTTAAAACCCTAGGTCTATTTATTTTTAAATTAAGAAAAGGATTAAAATAATTAATCAATTAATTTATAAAATTAATTTGAGAAAATACTAACCTAATATTTTTTTGTGATTTTTTTTATTTGATTTTACAATGTTATATAAAAAAAAAAGACAAATAAACAAATAAATAGAAAAAGAGGAAAAAAGTGAATGGGCCAGGATATCAGTAGAAATATGGGGGGGGGGGGGGGTATGACTTGCAAAACGCAGGCCCAAGATAGAAGGAGCCTAACTCTGCCTTGTGATCCAGTAAGGACAACCTCTGAATGCCCATGGGGATCTGCGCGTTTGAATGCGTTGATCTGGATCAGATGAGATCTCATGGTGTTGACCAGGTGGTGTATGGTATGCATACACTGGATAGATACATTGAATATGCATGTAAAGCATTGGAAAAATGAAAATTCAAGACCTGGGTATCGAACCCATGTCCTTTCCATTGTACACATTCCCCTTCACCAACTGAGCTAGTTGTCCATTCGTTGATACAAACGAAACTATAATATTATATTAGGAAAACAAATCAGATATATTTGAAAAAAATAAAGTGCGCACTATGAAGTGGACTAGTAATAGGGTGATGTTTGGCAGGCAGAGTCAGCCCACCGGAGTCAACTCTCTGGTTGTCTTCTCCGGTGGGCTCAAGTTTGAACCTGAAAAATAGAAACTTTCAAGGATTCAAACCTACCCTACCCCCTTAATTCGAACCCCGTGATCTCAAATCCGAGCTTAGTTTGGCTTGAAACAACCAAAATCTAGAGATTCGAAGGAAATCTCATATCGTGCCTTAGCAATGTCACGATCTCATTCTTATGCCTTAGCCTGCATGTAGCATGTTATACCTGTACTATCAATAGTCCTGAACATGAATCAAACGGTTAAAAGTAATAATATGTCATGAAAATGCAGTTTTGGTTTTGCAAATCCTTACCAATCGAAGATGTGTGGATCTATGGCTTTGGGCGTGGAAATGCTGGCTTAAGGGCCTGAATGCCTTCCTGGGAATCTCAGGAGGAAGATAGAATGATTGGTTTAGAGTGATAGTGGTTGTAACTTTCTGTTTGAATTTTGACAACTTAAAGATTTTTTTGCAATTTTGGGAGCTTTCGTGAGGCAATGCATTCTGTGTGTATCCTTCGATATACAATCTCTTCTTGTATTTATAGGGGTGTGGTGGTGAACAAAAATGGCATGAATCATCCATTAACCATGGCTTTGAAAGCAGAATTGAAATATTTTATAAAGTTGCCTTTTTTGATGATTTTCTACCATTTTAGGTTTTGAGTGAACCAAGACAGGTTTCATCCCATTAGGTGTTCGTTTCATCTTTTCACATCTTGACTCCTTCGAATGCTCCCAAGCTTTGTTCTTCAATGGCTCTGAGTTCCAATTCGAATGGTTCAAGGCCTCATCATCATGGCTTCTTCGATTGAGTCACTATCTGCCTTAGCTACTTGATCTGAACATTATCCAATCAGCCCAATTGAACTCAGCTCTTGTTTCTTTCGATCTCCTGACCAATCGAAGTATCACATCTTCATCCTAGCCTATCGAAGCTTCATTTTTCTCCTTTCGATTTCCTTCCACTCAATTCGAACAATTCTTCATCTTGGCTTGTCGAAGCTTTGTTTTGTTCTTTCCTTCGAACACAATAGTGTAGGTGGTTCTTCGATTCCAACTCCCACCCTTTGCTTTTGTTTACAAGAAAACTTTATTTCTTACTAGTTCACCTTCTATTGGTGAAGATAGCTTGTATGCACCAATCGAAAGGTAACCTACGAGCATCAGGATTTCACTTCAATCATCTAACACTTGTTCAGCTACATGCCAAAATCTCTAAGGTGACTTATATTTGGATGATTCGTCCTTAACTGTCCTTCGATCACGCCATGTTTGAAGATTTCATGTCCTTCGAACCTTTAGACCAAAGCTTTCGAATTCACCATCTTCTTCTTTTCGAAACGCCATTGTTGTACCCCAAAATTTTCCCTCCCATTTCCTCAACATTTTCTCATCACAAGACCTTTGAAGATCAAGATCCAGTTAGGGTTTCCTCTGCTCAAGGCTTCTCCTTGCACTGTGGACTCAAATTAGGGTTTGTGTTTGCCTAAGGATGCTTTGACCTAAAATGCCTAAGATGACTTTCATGCTTCATGTTGGACTCCCAAGTTTACCTATACCAAGTTTCAAGTCTTGATTCCAAGTTTTACCCAGTCAATTGGACAGTTGACCTAGAAATCAGCTGTATTGGGGAAAAAAAGTCAACTGTGGCCAATTGACAGTCAAACCTCATGAAATTTGATCCACATCAACATTATGAACTCATATGAACCATTTGATCAAGTTTGGATCACAATTCCACAAGAAATTTGATCAGATCATCAAAAGGGCAAAATGGTCATTTTTAGGGTTTTGACTGCACAAAGGCAATTTTTGACTGTTTGACCTAGCCAATGGCAAACCAAGCTCACATATGGCCTCAAGGACTCAATGGAATTATCTTGACATGTTCATCAAGCTCAAAAGATCCCAAGTACACAAGATTGACAGTTGAATTTCTCAGTCAATTGATCAATTTTGACTGTATACTGAAAAGTCAAACTTTGACTTTTTGGTCAAAATCAAGAGTCAAGATTCATTTTTCATCAAAACATGCCAAATCATGAAACTTGTTCACCAAGAAATCACAAAATGCAAATTAGGGTTTGAAAATGGAATTTTTCATAACTTAGAATTTTTCTAAGTTATGAAAAACCCTAATTTTTTCCCAACTTTGCCCCATCTTTTCACCATGATCCATTTGGATTAAAACAAAAGTCAAAACATGAAAGTTGTAGCTTGTTGCATAATCTACAACTTTGATTCACAAAGTTTTCTCATTTGAAGCTTGTATCTCAAGTTATGATTTTTTGAATAAGGGCACTAAACCATCTTTTAACTTAGTGAAATTTGACCTATTTTGACAAGGTTTTCTACCCTACTTCAAGGCCACTTTTCATACCCTTCCACTTGGAATTTTGATTTGCATTTCAAAGATGGATTGTAGTACACATTCCAAGATTTCCAAAATGTCCAAGAACTCATCAAACAACCTCATAACTTGAGAGATTCGAATTTCACAAGTTGGCAAAAATTCACTTTTGTTCTTCATCAAGACATGTTCACAAACTTGCAAATTTGAATTCAGTTTGCTTTATGCTTAATTACAGGTCCTTGAACCAATCCATACTTAATAATTTAATGCATATTCTTTGTACTAAGACCAAATTCTTTGAGTTCAAGCTTTGTCTAATGGTTTAATCCTAAATTAGATAAAGTAAACTATCCATTTTTGCAAAAGTTCACTTTATGTCAATTTGAAAATCAAACAAGTACAAGCTAAATCTGAATGGCACAAGATTATGGACAAATTGCTCTGATCAAGAGAAGATTATGCAGCCCATTAGGAGGTCCCCTACATGCCTAGAACATCAACTTGCATTTCTTTGCTTCACATAGAAGAAACATCCATAACTCATGCCAACTCTCTCTTCAGCATACAAACACAAGAACAAAGTTGTCAAACACATTACACATAACATATCCAAGCTAACACACGAGCTTTTGACCTCCAATACACCCTCCATCTCAGAATCATCCTCAAACTGCACAAACAGGGGTGCCCCTGCAGTTTGAGTGCAATCTCTCAATCCCTTCAAGCATTTTGATCAAAACCTGTTCCTCTACCTTCCTTACAACCTATGCAAGCTATCCAGAAGCTAAGGCACGATTTGTAGTTGCTCTAACCACTTCCACCATTTTCACATCTTTGACTTGCAGGTGAAGTTCTACAGCTTGATACAAGAAGGTTCAAGACAAAGTAAGCATTGAAAAAGCATCCCTGGACCTCAAGGAAGCTTTTCCAATCATTACATTGCACTGAAAGTCTCTCATTCTCCACATAGAAGTTCAACTGCACAGGTAAAAGTTTGAATTCGTATCTCTCTTATTAGGCATCTTTAGTCTTAAGTTTGTGAAGAAACAAGGTCCTACTCATAGCCCTGAACATGTACATAGCTTTACTTTTCATTTCTTTTGTCTGAGTAGAGAGAATTTGAGCTCTGAAAATGGTAGAAAAATTAGGTCAGAAAAGAGGGGGAGAGAAATTCTCCCTCATCTTAGAGAGATAGGTCAAGTTCTTTATATGGTTAGAACCGTCTCTTCATGCTTAACATCTTTTGTGTTGGAAGTTTGATCAAAAAATCAAGGAATCAGGAGTTAGACATTGAAGCAAGAGACGCGCGTTTTTTCAAAAGTTTGAAGCTGGAGGTTGAAGACAGTGTTTCATTGGGCTGGGCTTTTGTTGTTCTTTCTTTTCACACCATCCTTTTTGGCTTACACCCCCCTGAGCCCATTTACTCATTTTTTGACATTTTTGACTTTTTCCTTTTTTGCTGACTTCATTTATTTTTTCTCATGCCATTAAAAAATTAAAAATATTTTTTTCATTATTTTTTGCATTTATTGCATATTTATTTGATTTATTTCTTTGTTTATACATAAATATATATATATGTATTATTATTAGAATAAATAAGAAATAATGTAAATACAATTTTTATTTTTATTTACTCTCTGAAAATATTTCACACAAAAAATACTCTTTTATTTATTTTATTAAAATATTAAATAAATATTTATTTTAGAATAATACATATTTAGGGTTATATATATATATATATGTGATTATATATATTTAAGACAAAAATATAAAAATACTTGATTTTTTCATTTTATTAATATTTGATACAAAAATACCTTTTTTCACAATACACTTCATTTTATTTTTATTTTTACAAATAGTAAATAAATAATTGTATTAAATTAGAAAATAATACCTTTTTCTTTAAAATTAGGGTTTTTACCCTAAGTTCAAAATACTCAAAAAAATAATACATTTTTATTTTTCTTTTTTCTTTTACATAAATAATATTTTCTCATACACATAAAAAACTTTCTTTTTTGCATTTCATATATTTATTTAATTTCCATTTAATTATGTATTATTTAAATTGCAAATATTCAATTGATGTAATAATTTAGATTTAAATCCTTGTCAATATCCCCATTTGGACATTTGTACCCCCCTTCCCATATTTGGTTTTGTAATAGCTTAGTAATTTTAATTTCGCACTTTATCGCTTTCTAATGATAACATGTTAGAATTAGGGTTTGTATGCGAAAAACGATAAAAAGTAGTTTGACCTAATACAAGATAAACAAGCATGAAAATGGACACACAAATCACACTTGCACCCCCCTAGGGTATTCCACTTGTTGCCTTCAAATAAAAGGGCCATGTTGCATGTTAAACTTCTTTGGGCAAAACAAACAATTTGAATGATCATAGTCCCTCGACGAAACTTTTCAAAACAAACAAAAACAAATGATCAAGTCCCTTAGAGAATTTGCCTAAAGACATTTAACGTCGTTGCAATTATGGTCTAAAACGATGACCCGCGCCTGTCCCTTTCACATCCTAACACAAGGTTACCCACCAAATACAATGGTGGAGCAAACTTGTTAAAAGGGTTAAAGTATAGCAATAATCTTTTGAGAAATTTAGGAGTAGATAACCTCTTAGTTACTTGAATCAACTTGCAAAACAAAACACTTGCCTAATTTCAAAATCACACCTTACAACACTTTCAAAACAAAACTTTCAAAACAAAATGAAAACCTTTTTCAAAAGACATACATCTTTGTATACATCCCCACATGGATCATTACAAAGGTTGCCACCACATTGGCCTCTTTTCAAAAACATTTTCAAAACCCACACACTCAAGCACCATTTAAAACAATTGAAAACAAAAGGCAAGTGATCTAAGCAAGTAACTAAGAGCCCATGGATAACCATGGATAGAAAGGGTGCTAATACCTTCCCTTTCTATAATCTACTCCCCGAACCCAAGAAAACATCTCAAAAGGTTTTTGCTGTGCTTTTTAAACCTTTCCGTAGGATAAAATAAAAAGTCGGTGGCGACTCTTGCTAACCGCAACATTTGCGAATACAAACGCAAAACCTCAAGTCAGTTCTCCCACCGTATCACAGAACTGGCGACTCTGCTGGGGACAACTTTTAAAGTGGAGTAACCTTAGGGATTAGATCATCTTTTGTTTTCAATTGATTGTCTTGTTTGCTTTTACATTTGTGGGCTTTGTATCGGGGTTTTATAGATCCTAACCCGGATCTGGGAAATACCCTTTTTAGGTAGCATAATCTGTGAGGGACCTGTCCGGCGTAGACCGACATGGGTGAAGCAGTGGCTACGTTGGTGTGGCATCTTAGTCTGTACCTATATCCCTTGTGTTGTAACGGGGAGAATATAGGTCTTCTAAGGAGTCATTAAACACCAACCAACCTTAGAACCATAAATTGACCAACTTGGCTATTAGGACAGTAGCAGTATGCTACACTCATTGAGGCTAAACTCTCGAGATGGTTCTGGCCGCGAGAAAAGATTGCGATGCTGGAGTTATGACCGATTGAGGGTAGCCAATGATTTGAGATCCTCTAGAACCCGGTTACTTTTGATAGGACATGTTTTAACCAACAAAACCAAAAGAGGGTAATACCTGAAACTCATGCTGGCCTGAAACCTAAGGGTATCTTGTGTGACTTGTGTGCCTTATCTGTCTATGTGAATGTTTGTGGTGTTTCATCATAGCATCATTCCATCATACCATTGCATGCATCCTGTGTAAAAGGCTAACCCATTTCAAAGACAAAAAGGTTTCACCTTTGCTCTGTTTTGTAGGACATTATGATGCCCGTGCGTAGAAATACTGTCCGGCTCAACTTTGTTCAACCACCAGTTCTACTCAAGGATCTGGTTGAAAGGATTCCAAACACTACCTCCTTCATCAACAGACATGGTTCCCTCCTTGGCTTGATCACTGCAAAATGGGACCAACAATTGATAAGTGTTCTGACCCAGTTTTATGACCCTCTGCATCACTGTTTCACCTTTCAAGACTTCCAGCTGGTTCCTACCCTGGAAGAATTTTCTTATTTGCTTGGGATTCCTGTCTTGGAACAAACTCCTTTCACTGGTTTGGAAAAGACTCCTAGGCCTGAAGAGATTGCTGCAATTCTCCCCTTGACCAAAGAAGAGGTGTTGTCCAACTGGGAAACTAGAAATGGGGTCAAGGGCTTTTTGGTCAAATTTCTGGTTAGCAAGGCTAATGATTTCTGGAATGACTTGGACTTCAAGGCATATGAGGACATTCTGGCTCTTTTGATCTATGGTCTGGTATTGTTTCCCAACCCTGACACCTTTATCAGTATCCATGTCATAAGAATCTTCATGTCTCGGAATCCGGTACCCACTCTCTTGGGTGACATTCTACAACAACTCTATGCTCGTACTGCTCGAAAACGGGGGACTCCGTGGTGTTGTGCTCCTTTGCTAGTAAGGTGGTTTATTTCGCACCTTCCTAAGTCCGTGCTGAAGAATGAAGAAGGAAAAGGTTGGGCTCGGAGGTTAATGTCTCTCACAGATAAGGATATCACTTGGACTCTCAGAGGTTTGGATGAGGTAGCTGTTATCGACCGTTGCGGAGAATACCCTAATGTCCCGTTGATTGGTATCCAAGGAGGAATCTCTTACAATCCGTGTTTAGCTCTCCGTCAGTTTGGAAGAGCCAGAGGAGATGGGCCTCATGAAATGCTGGTTCCTCACTTCCATTTTGAGTTTCAGGCAGACAGTGACAAACTACGCCAGGGATTCATTAGAGCTTGGGACAGAATTCACAAAGCTGACCCACATGAGTTAGGACCAAAGACTTCTCTGCCATTGAAGCCCTATTGCAAATGGGTCCGCATCCGTGCTCAGGAGTTAGGTATGCCCTACGAAGCTGTTAGACCTCTCATTCTTGAGTCTCCTGTTGAAGATGGGATGCCTCCAACTGTCCTCCCTCCTCAGATACCTACTGATTTTGACACCATGAAGAGATCTTGGGCACAGCTAAAGGAAGAACGGGATTTCTATCGGGAGAAGTTCAACGAGCAGGAAAGGAAGATCCAAAGGCTGACTAAGCAATTGGAGGAAGAACGGGTCCTGAACAACTACATCAGCACTGAAAAGAGGAGGCCATGGGAGCATTGATGAGCTTTGGATATTTCCTTTTATAGTTTTATTTCCTTTCCAGTATTTTTCATTCCTGTAATGCCTAAGGGCAAATTGTTGAACAATTGAAAATTTTAATCTAATGAAGTGTGTTTCCTTTTTGTCTACAAAGTTGAATCTTGTTTGTCTTTGAAAACATAAAACATACGCATTCCATTGCACCATATGCATAGCAGGTACCCTATTTCACAGGTTGCTTAATCTCCTTCGCTGTTTATTTTGCACAGTCATCATGAATCCAGACTCCTCCAGTGAGCAAGCAATCAAGACCCTTCAGGCCCAAAGTGCACAGTTTCAAGAGATGGTCCTAAGCCTAGCCCAAGGTCAGCAAGAGTTGAAGACTCTACTCCTGAAGAAGAAGAAGAAAAAGAGGACTGCGTTGTTCAACGCCGGACGCAGATTTGGGAACACACTCCACAATGAAGCTGATCCAACCACTTCTTCTGCTGAGAAAAATAGTCCCCAAGGGGGAGGAGCTCCTAGTCCCGCAGTCTCCGACAACGAGACGGACTATAACGATGAACAATACCCACCTGCTGCTGACAGATACAAACAATTGGAGGACCGCTTGAGCGCCATGGAGATTCAGAATGTGCCGGGACTGGATTTCGGAGATTTGGGGTTATCTTCTGGGGTAGTCATTCCACACAAGTTTAAGGCGCCTGCCTTCGCCAAGTATGATGGGGTCTCTTGCCCAAAGCTGCATCTGAGGTCGTATGTAAGGAAAATCCAACCTTACACGGCGGATAAGAACCTCTGGATTCACTTCTTTCAAGATAGCCTCTCGGGGTCACAACTTGAATGGTTCTACCAATTGGACGGAGCTAGCATCCGGCACTGGGAAGATTTGGCAACTGCATTCTACAGACAATACCAATACAATTCTGATCTCGCTCCTACGCGTACCCAACTTCAGGGTATGTCTCTAGGGACGGGTGAAGGGTTCAAAGAGTACGCTAAAAAATGGAGAGATTTGGCTGGCAGGGTGCAGCCTCCATTAACTGATCGAGAGCTGGTTGATATGTTTCTGGGAACGTTGTCTGGTCCGTTTTTCAATCATTTGGTTGGTAACTCCTCCGCTGGGTTCACAGATTTGATATTAACGGGAGAAAGAATTGAAGCTGGCATCAGGTCAGGCAAGATACAAAAGGCTGCCTCTACAAGTGCTGAGAAGAGGCTGTTTAAGAAAGAAGCAAGTGCCGTCTATGGTCCTAGAAGACAAGTCAAGCCCGAAGGTCGCCAAGCCGTCAATGCTTTGGTCATCTCTAAACCTGTTGCTGCTCCTCAGCAGTACAATCAACAAAGAAGTGAAAGGCCCAAGAGGCAGTATACCCGATTGAGCATGACATTATCTCAAATTTTACCCCAACTATTATCCACCAACCTGGTGACCCTCAAAGAAGCTCCTAAGGTCGTCAACACTGCGTCTCCTAAATACAACCCGAATGCCCGGTGTGCTTATCATTCTGATAGTCCCGGGCACACTACTGATGATTGCTGGGCCTTGAGAAACAAAGTGCAAGATCTGATCGACGCGAAAGAAATTCAGTTTGAAGCGCCGGAAAGACCAAATGTTGTAACGGCCCCTATGCCCCAGCATAGGGTAAATGCCATTGAGGAAGAAGTGTACGCTGTTTCGGTAGATGAAGTTGTTACCCCTTTGAAGACTGTTAAGAAGAACCTACTGCGGGCCGGTTTATTTCCGGGTTGCGGCGAAGGTTGCCCATTCTGTGCTATTTCCCCATCTGATTGTCCCTTGCTAAGGTTAGGCATCCAAGGCCTAATGGATAGCAAGGAGATTCTATTCAAAAAGACTGCTGTTCAATTGGTTCCGATGAAAGAAGTTTCCGTGATTACCATCTTCAAAAATCCAATCAAGGCTCCCCCGAAGAAGCCTATTCAAATCATGACAATTGCGCCTGTGATCATTACTGTTCCAGGGCCCCTCTCCTACGTGTCTGATAAAGCTGTCCCCTGGCATTATGGGGCAGACGTGTATGTAAATGGGATCAAGCAAGAATTCGACGCTAGTGCCAGTATCTGCGATATCACTGGTCCAGCTAAAGTCACCCGCAGTGGCAGGCTCTTCTCGCCTGACATTGCGCCGCCCGCTATTCGAAAACCCCTCCTCATAAAACCTGCAAGTTTACCAAGTCATGTTGCTGATCAAATTGCATCCCCTGCTGCCGAGTCATCAAATGCTCGGGGCAAAGGGATTGAAGAAGAGCCTGCCCGGATGGAGGCACCAATACCCGTAAATGCTGAGGCCTCCCGACAAGAAATGGAGGAGATTCTGAAAATAATAAAGAAAAGTGATTTTAATGTTGTCGAACAGTTGGGGCATACACCCTCCAAGATCTCTCTGCTCTCCTTATTGCTATGCTCCGAGGCTCATGCTAAAGCCTTGATCTCATTTCTCAAGACGGCCCATGTGCCGCAAGAGACGTCTGCAGTCCAGTTCACTGACTGCATAGCGAATCTGACGGCGGACAACGACTTGGGTTTTTCAGATGCTGACCTGACCGCAAAAGGGAGAGACCACAACGATGCCCTGCATGTCTCTATTGAATGCAGGGGCACTACTCTGGCACATGTATTGGTGGACACCGGTTCTTCCTTGAATGTTCTACCGAAAAAGGCTTTGGATCGCTTGGATTATGAAGGCCTGGAGTTGAAGCCCAGCAATATCATTGTCAGGGCCTTTGACGGTTCCAAGAGGATGGTTCATGGAGAGGTTAACATCCCTATTCGTGTGGGATCTCAAGTGTTTGACTCTACCTTTTACGTGATGGATATACGTCCATCGTACTCCTGTCTGTTGGGTCGACCTTGGATCCATAAAGCTGGGGCAGTGACCTCCACCTTGCACCAGAAGTTGAAGTATCCCGTCAGGGGGAAGATCGTCACGGTACAAGGAGAAGAGGAGTATATGGTGAGCCATTTGAATTCCTTCAGGTACATCGAGATGGACGGAGAGTTCATTGAAACCCCCTTCCAGCATTTCGAGGAGGTGCATCCAATTTCAGCAGCCGCAGAGACAATGGCCGAAGAGAATGATTCCTTGAAGATGGCTTCCCTAAGGGATGCCCGGGCTGTGGTTCAGAAAGGCAATTGTGCACACTGGGGTCAGCTTCCTGACTTCACTCAGAAGAACGACAAGTTTGGGCTAGGCTTTACTGCAGAGGCTCAGAAGGCGGTGCGCAAAGAGAAGATCGGAAAGGCTCCGGTGTTTATTTCCAGCTCAAGGGTGAATGCTATTGAGGAGGATGTAGAAGAAGCTGAGTTTGACAGTTGGATCTACCCGACTACCAGCAACGAACCAAGCAACTGGACGGCAAAGGATTTTACCCCTATCACATTTGTCACGCAGTAATTGATTTCTTTTGATTTCCAATTTGTAACAAACAATATGTTAAAACTCTGTTGGCTCGGTGTCCTACCCGGGGCATCGTAGCTCCATTTGTGAGGGCTTTTTTGTATGACATTTTCATATATCATCAATCAAAACATTGGACGTTTGTTGCATTTCAAATCTTTGGCTCTTTCCCTTTCTGTGTTATATATATTGCAAAACAGCTGTATTTACACACACTCACTTATACAGGTTTCAATCCACTCTGGATCTTACTGGTAACAGCTCTGCTACCGCCAGTTATGACTTCGAAAATCCGATCAACTTGGCCGAAGACGAAGGTGAAGATGATTGCGAAGTACCTGGTGAACTCGCAAGACTGCTACTACAGGAAGAGAGGGCTATTCAACCACATGAAGAGCCTGTGGAGACAATTAACTTGGGTACTGAGACAGATAGGAAAGAGGTCAAGATTGGTGCCAATCTAGAGCTCAGCGTGAAGCAACGATTGATCCAGATGTTACAGGACTACATGGAGATCTTTGCTTGGTCTTATGAAGATATGCCTGGTTTGGATGCCGACATTGTAGTTCACCATTTGCCGACCAAGGAAGATTGCCCTCCGGTAAAACAGAAAGTTCGACGGATGCGTCCAGAGATGTCTGAGAAGATTAAAGCCGAGGTGATGAAACAGTTTGATGCGGGTTTCCTTGCAGTAACTTCTTACCCTCAGTGGGTTGCCAATGTTGTGCCAGTGCCGAAGAAGGACGGTAAAGTCAGAATGTGTGTCGACTACAGGGATCTGAACAGGGCCAGCCCCAAGGATGACTTCCCCCTACCTCACATTGATGTCCTTGTTGACAATACAGCTCAACACAAGGTGTTCTCCTTCATGGATGGTTTTTCAGGGTATAATCAGATCAAGATGGCTCCTGAAGATATGGAGAAGACTACATTTGTAACTCAGTGGGGGACCTTCTGTTATAAGGTCATGCCATTCGGATTGAAAAATGCTGGGGCAACCTATCAGCGTGCCATGGTTGCTTTATTTCATGATATGATCCATCATGAGATTGAAGTATACGTTGATGACATGATTGCAAGGTCTCAAACTGAGGAGGAGCACCTTGATCATCTGAGGAAGTTGTTTGACCGACTCAAGTTGTACAAGCTGAGATTGAATCCCAACAAATGCACCTTCGGGGTGAGGTCCGGAAAATTGCTAGGTTTCATTGTAAGTGATAAAGGTATTCAGGTGGACCCTGCCAAGGTAAAAGCCATACAAGAGATGCCGACTCCAAAAACAGAGAAAGAAGTCAGAGGTTTCCTAGGACGACTGAATTACATTGCCCGATTCATCTCACATCTGACTGCTACTTGTGAGCCAATCTTCAAATTACTGAAGAAAGATCAAGTGGTACGCTGGAATGATGAATGTCAGGCCGCCTTTGAAAGAATAAAGGAATATCTCCAAGAGCCACCCATTCTTATGCCACCGGTGGAAGGAAGACCTCTGATACTATACTTAACAGTGCTTGATAATTCAATGGGGTGTGTGCTGGGGCAGCATGACGAGTCTGGCCGAAAAGAGCACGCTATTTATTACTTGAGCAAAAAGTTTACCGACTGTGAGTCTCGTTACTCACTGCTTGAGAAAACTTGTTGCGCTCTTGTATGGGCTGCTCGCCGGCTGAGACAGTATATGCTGACTCACACTACTTTATTGATTTCAAAAATGGATCCCATAAAGTACATATTTGAAAAGCCTGCTCTGTCTGGAAGAATAGCGAGATGGCAAATGATCTTAACAGAATATGACATCCAGTATACAACTCAGAAAGCAATTAAGGGAAGTGTACTGGCTGATCATTTGGCACACCAACCTGTGGACGATTACCAATCATTGAACTTTGATTTTCCGGACGAAGACATCATGGTGGTAACTGACTGTGAAGTACCTGGACCGGATGAAGGACCTGAGGAAGGGTCCCGATGGTCTATGCATTTTGATGGAGCCTCCAATGCTTTGGGTAACGGCGTCGGCGCTGTAATCATATCTCCCAGGGGGACTCATACTCCACTCACCGCCCGATTATGTTTCAGCTGCACCAACAACATGGCAGAATATGAGGCATGTATCATGGGTTTACAAGCTGCAATCGATTTGAGGATCAAGTTTCTAAGTGTCTTCGGAGATTCCGCTCTCGTGATCAATCAGATCAAAGGCGAGTGGGATACGAAACACCCGAATCTCATTCCTTACAAGGAGTATGTGTCGACCTTGCTCCCTCACTTTGAAGAGATAACTTTTGAGCATTTCCCCAGAGAGGAGAATCAGCTAGCGGACGCACTAGCCACGATGTCTTCAATGTTCAAAGTTAAATGGGACAATGAGGCTCCCCGAATCATAATCTGGAAGTTGGATGAACCGGCATACTGCTGCGAGCTCGAGGCTGAAAAGGTGACTGAAAAACCCTGGTATCATGAGGTGAAGAGGTACTTGGAAGCTCAGGAATACCCTGAAGGTGCATCTGTCAATGATAAGAAGTTCATGAGGAGGTTTGCTGCGAAATTCTTCCTCAGCAACGGCATTCTCTACAAACGGAATCATGATTCAACTCTGTTACGTTGTGTGGATAAGGCTGAAGCAGAGAAAATTATGATGGAACTGCATGAAGGTACATTTGGGACCCATTCCAGTGGACACACCATGGCTAAGAAAATCCTTCGGGCAGGATATTTCTGGTCCACGATGGAAGCCGATTGTTACCAACACTCCCGAACTTGTCATAAGTGCCAGATCTATGCTGACAAGGTGCATATCCCTCCAGTTCCTTTGAATGTCCTAACGGCACCTTGGCCTTTCGCAATGTGGGGCATCGATATGATCGGTGAGATCCGACCAACGGCATCCAATGGGCATCGCTTCATCTTGGTGGCGATCGATTACTTCACGAAATGGGTTGAGGCAGCTTCCTATGCCACAGTAACCAAGAGCGTCGTGGCGCGTTTCATCCGGCATAATTTGATCTGTCGGTACGGCGTCCCAGAAAGAATCATTACGGATAATGGTACCAATCTCAATAACAAAATGATCACTGAACTCTGTGAACAATTCAAGATACAGCACCATAATTCTTCCCCCTACCGGCCGAAGATGAATGGGGCTGTAGAGGCAGCCAATAAAAATATCAAGAAAATTGTGCAGAAGATGACAGTGACCTATAAAGACTGGCACGAGATGTTACCGTTCGCTCTTCATGGGTACCGCACCTCAGCAAGGACATCGACCGGGGCAACTCCTTTCTCCTTGGTCTATGGCATGGAGGCAGTCTTGCCAATCGAGATCCAGATACCCTCTCTCCGAATAATGAAGGATGCAGACTTGAATGAAGATGATTGGATCCAAACTCGACTTGATCAACTAAATCTGATTGACGAAAAGAGGCTCACTGCTATCTGTCATGGTCAAACGTATCAGAAACGGATGATCAGGGCATTTAACAAGAAAGTCAGACCGCAAGAGTATCAAGTTGGGGACCTGGTAATCAAACGCATCATCCTTCCTCAAGGTGATCCCCGGGGCAAATGGACCCCTACTTACGAAGGGCCATTTGTGGTTAAGCGTGTGTTCTCAGGAGGAGCCATGATCCTAACCACCATGGACGGTGACGACCTTCCTCACCCCGCCAATGCAGACATAGTGAAAAAATACTACGCATAAATAAAAGACCCGCTAGGTTGACATACCTAGGCAAAAACAAGGGCTTCCCGGCGAACCAAAAGGGTTCGGGCAAAAATAAGGGATGAAATGAAAAAATCTGTACACCCGGCAAGTCGAAAACCTGAAAGGGCGGCTTGGGCAAAAATGGGTATCCCGGTGGACTGAAAACCCGAAAGGGCGGTCCAGGAAAAAGTTAGGGATAAAAGCGTAACACTATGTCTCATTGGATCACTTCGCATCCGGAATTCGGCATCAACTATCTGGCCCCAAATTTCGGCATTGACCAATCAGCTTCATCTTCAGATTAGGCAGTAAGGCGATGAGACGTTCGAAAACATAAAGGCGATAGCAGAGTTGGAACCCAGTGGGATTGTTCACATAGCTGTTTTGTTTTCTTTTTCAAATTGTAAACTCTATACTTTTTGGCGATGTCCTCTTACTAGGATGTCAGCCTCTTGTACAAAAAACGCCTATTCACAGGCAAAGTTTAAATCAATACAAATTCACTTGTCCATACAAATTGCCATTGTTTTTTTTCTGTTTTGTCTTGCGAAGAACGTCCAATGTTCATTTTTGATATATGCATTTGACATTAAATTGCTGATTCATAAATATTTGCATATGAAAAAAGAGATTGATTACAGGTGACATCAAAGACAGGGGCAATGCGGAGTTGTCTAATACCGTCTAGTTGTTTTGTCCACCAAGGCACCAAGATAGGTTCAACTGAAGAATGTGGCCAAATCATCTCAATTCCCCGCAGAATAAGACAGGATACGACAGTACTTTCCCCAAGCGGAGTCGATTCCCCGTCGATCCTGAAGAAGCCTAACATTCCCCGGCAGGTCTTAAAGCTCATCCCCAGTAGATTCTGGAAGCTTATCCCCTGCAAAGTACGGACGTCTCGCCCAAGTTTTATTTAGAGTTATTTTCTCACAAGGACTTATAACTGGGTTATCCTCAGCTAAAAGACACGGAAGACCGCTCTCGGCAAAGTCCCTTCAAATCCCCAGCGAAGTCTATCTTTGGTATTCCCAAGCAGAGTTTATCTTTAGAGTTCCCCAGCGGAGCTTATCACCATCATCCTCAGCGGAATCCATCATTAAAGTCCTCAGCAGGCCTCTCATCAAAACTTCGGCCAAGTATCTCTTCCACAGAGCAGCTTCCCGGCCGTTCGTCAAGGATTTATTTTCCTAAGATGAAATTACACTCATAAACATTTCACATTTTCATACATCTTGCTTACATACATGGTGAAACGCATACGACATCTCATGATTGAACATCATGACATCATGCATATCATACATCATGACATTGCATACAACTTACGTCTTTGCCTTTTCAGGAAAAAGACAATCTCAAAAGCGACTACCTTCAACTGTCACGATTCCAGATTCGATACCTGTATCTAGCCAGGGCACATCTGAGAGTGATCAGTTTCTAGACTCGATTCCTGTATCTAGCCAGGGCACGTCTGCAGAGTTCAGAGATTCGATTCCTGTATCCAGCCAGGGCACATCTATCAACTACAACAGCTCCAGATTCGATACCTGTATCTAGCCAGGGCACATCTGAGAGTGATCAGTTTCTAGATTCGATTCCTGTATCCAGCCAGGGCACATCTATCAACTACAACAGCTCCAGACTCGATTCCTGTATCTAGCCAGGGCACGTCTGCAGAGTTCAAAGATTCGACTCCTGTATCCAGCCAGGGCACATCTGTGAGCAACCGATTGTAGATTCGATACCTGTATCTAGCCAGGGCATATCTGCATAAGGAGACTGAAGATCAAACACCTGTAACAAGCCAGGAAAACATCTGTCTTTCTTAAATACACAAGTTCTCGCTAAGGAACCTCTTATGCGATCAACACTTCCAAATGGCATCTATAAGCCCATTCCCGACAAAGTTCTGTCATCTCTCCAAATGGCATCTATAAGCCCATTCCCGACACCACATTGTTGAGACTCCAGCATGCGAGTGCAAATTTCCGGGCACTCTAGTGTCCAATCTCCTTTTACCCTCGAGTCACGAAAGGCAAACTTGCCAATCTAACTCTTCAGGTCCAAGAAGATTGAACAGGGGCAACTGTTGTACCCCAAAATTTGCCCTCCCATTTCCTCAACATTTTCTCATCACAAGACCTTTGAAGATCAAGATCCAGTTAGGGTTTCCTCTGCTCAAGGCTTCTCCTTGCACTGTGGACTCAAATTAGGGTTTGTGTTTGCCTAAGGATGCTTTGACCTAAAATGCCTAAGATGACTTTCATGCTTCATGTTGGACTCCCAAGTTTACCTATACCAAGTTTCAAGTCTTGATTCCAAGTTTTACCCAGTCAATTGGACAGTTGACCTAGAAATCAGCTGTATTGGGGAAAAAAAGTCAACTGTGGCCAATTGACAGTCAAACCTCATGAAATTTGATCCACATCAACATTATGAACTCATATGAACCATTTGATCAAGTTTGGATCACAATTCCACAAGAAATTTGATCAGATCATCAAAAGGGCAAAATGGTCATTTTTAGGGTTTTGACTGCACAAAGGCAATTTTTGACTGTTTGACCTAGCCAATGGCAAACCAAGCTCACATATGGCCTCAAGGACTCAATGGAATTATCTTGACATGTTCATCAAGCTCAAAAGATCCCAAGTACACAAGATTGACAGTTGAATTTCTCAGTCAATTGATCAATTTTGACTGTATACTGAAAAGTCAAACTTTGACTTTTTGGTCAAAATCAAGAGTCAAGATTCATTTTTCATCAAAACATGCCAAATCATGAAACTTGTTCACCAAGAAATCACAAAATGCAAATTAGGGTTTGAAAATGGAATTTTTCATAACTTAGAATTTTTCTAAGTTATGAAAAACCCTAATTTTTTCCCAACTTTGCCCCATCTTTTCACCATGATCCATTTGGATTCAAACAAAAGTCAAAACATGAAAGTTGTAGCTTGTTGCATAATCTACAACTTTGATTCACAAAGTTTTCTCATTTGAAGCTTGTATCTCAAGTTATGATTTTTTGAATAAGGGCACTAAACCATCTTTTAACTTAGTGAAATTTGACCTATTTTGACAAGGTTTTCTACCCTACTTCAAGACCACTTTTCATACCCTTCCACTTGGAATTTTGATTTGCATTTCAAAGATGGATTGTAGTACACATTCCAAGCTTTCCAAAATGTCCAAGAACTCATCAAACAACCTCATAACGTGAGAGATTCGAATTTCACAAGTTGGCAAAAATTCACTTTTGTTCTTCATCAAGACATGTTCACAAACTTGCAAATTTGAATTCAGTTTGCTTTATGCTTAATTACAGGTCCTTGAACCAATCCATACTCAATAATTTAATGCATATTCTTTGTACTAAGACCAAATTCTTTGAGTTCAAGCTTTGTCTAATGGTTTAATCCTAAATTAGATAAAGTAAACTATCCATTTTTGCAAAAGTTCACTTTATGTCAATTTGAAAATCAAACAAGTACAAGCTAAATCTGAATGGCACAAGATTATGGACAAATTGCTCTGATCAAGAGAAGATTATGCAGCCCATTAGGAGGTCCCCTACATGCCTAGAACATCAACTTGCATTTCTTTGCTTCACATAGAAGAAACATCCATAACTCATGCCAACTCTCTCTTCAGCATACAAACACAAGAACAAAGTTGTCAAACACATTACACATAACATATCCAAGCTAACACACGAGCTTTTGACCTCCAATACACCCTCCATCTCAGAATCATCCTCAAACTGCACAAACAGGGGTGCCCCTGCAGTTTGAGTGCAATCTCTCAATCCCTTCAAGCATTTTGATCAAAACCTGTTCCTCTACCTTCCTTACAACCTATGCAAGCTATCCAGAAGCTAAGGCACGATCTGTAGTTGCTCTAACCACTTCCACCATTTTCACATCTTTGACTTGCAGGTGAAGTTCTACAGCTTGATACAAGAAGGTTCAAGACAAAGTAAGCATTGAAAAAGCATCCCTGGACCTCAAGGAAGCTTTTCCAATCATTACATTGCACTGAAAGTCTCTCATTCTCCACATAGAAGTTCAACTGCACAGGTAAAAGTTTGAATTCGTATCTCTCTTATTAGGCATCTTTAGTCTTAAGTTTGTGAAGAAACAAGGTCCTACTCATAGCCCTGAACATGTACATAGCTTTACTTTTCATTTCTTTTGTCTGAGTAGAGAGAATTTGAGCTCTGAAAATGGTAGAAAAATTAGGTCAGAAAAGAGGGGGAGAGAAATTCTCCCTCATCTTAGAGAGATAGGTCAAGTTCTTTATATGGTTAGAACCGTCTCTTCATGCTTAACATCTTTTGTGTTGGAAGTTTGATCAAAAAATCAAGGAATCAGGAGTTAGACATTGAAGCAAGAGGCGCGCGTTTTTTCAAAAGTTTGAAGCTGGAGGTTGAAGACAGTGTTTCATTGGGCTGGGCTTTTGTTGTTCTTTCTTTTCACACCATCCTTTTTGGCTTACACCCCCCTGAGCCCATTTACTCATTTTTTGACATTTTTGACTTTTTCCTTTTTTGCTGACTTCATTTATTTTTTCTCATGCCATTAAAAAATTAAAAATATTTTTTTCATTATTTTTTGCATTTATTGCATATTTATTTGATTTATTTCTTTGTTTATACATAAATATATATATATATGTATTATTATTAGAATAAATAAGAAATAATGTAAATACAATTTTTATTTTTATTTACTCTCTGAAAATATTTCACACAAAAAATACTCTTTTATTTATTTTATTAAAATATTAAATAAATATTTATTTTAGAATAATACATATTTAGGGTTATATATATATATATATGTGATTATATATATTTAAGACAAAAATATAAAAATACTTGATTTTTTCATTTTATTAATATTTGATACAAAAATACCTTTTTTCACAATACACTTCATTTTATTTTTATTTTTACAAATAGTAAATAAATGATTGTATTAAATTAGAAAATAATACCTTTTTCTTTAAAATTAGGGTTTTTACCCTAAGTTCAAAATACTCAAAAAAATAATACATTTTTATTTTTCTTTTTTCTTTTACATAAATAATATTTTCTCATACACATAAAAAACTTTCTTTTTTGCATTTCATATATTTATTTAATTTCCATTTAATTATGTATTATTTAAATTGCAAATATTCAATTGATGTAATAATTTAGATTTAAATCCTTGTCAATATCCCCATTTGGACATTTGTACCCCCCTTCCCATATTTGGTTTTGTAATAGCTTAGTAATTTTAATTTCGCACTTTATCGCTTTCTAATGATAACATGTTAGAATTAGGGTTTGTATGCGAAAAACGATAAAAAGTAGTTTGACCTAATACAAGATAAACAAGCATGAAAATGGACACACAAATCACACTTGCACCCCCCTAGGGTATTCCACTTGTTGCCTTCAAATAAAAGGGCCATGTTGCATGTTAAACTTCTTTGGGCAAAACAAACAATTTGAATGATCATAGTCCCTCGACGAAACTTTTCAAAACAAACAAAAACAAATGATCAAGTCCCTTAGAGAATTTGCCTAAAGACATTTAACGTCGTTGCAATTATGGTCTAAAACGATGACCCGCGCCTGTCCCTTTCACATCCTAACACAAGGTTACCCACCAAATACAATGGTGGAGCAAACTTGTTAAAAGGGTTAAAGTATAGCAATAATCTTTTGAGAAATTTAGGAGTAGATAACCTCTTAGTTACTTGAATCAACTTGCAAAACAAAACACTTGCCTAATTTCAAAATCACACCTTACAACACTTTCAAAACAAAACTTTCAAAACAAAATGAAAACCTTTTTCAAAAGACATACATCTTTGTATACATCCCCACATGGATCATTACAAAGGTTGCCACCACATTGGCCTCTTTTCAAAAACATTTTCAAAACCCACACACTCAAGCACCATTTAAAACAATTGAAAACAAAAGGCAAGTGATCTAAGCAAGTAACTAAGAGCCCATGGATAACCATGGATAGAAAGGGTGCTAATACCTTCCCTTTCTATAATCTACTCCCCGAACCCAAGAAAACATCTCAAAAGGTTTTTGCTGTGCTTTTTAAACCTTTCCGTAGGATAAAATAAAAAGTCGGTGGCGACTCTTGCTAACCGCAACATTTGCGAATACAAACGCAAAACCTCAAGTCAGTTCTCCCACCGTATCACAGCCATTTCAACCAGCATGGCAATCGAAGTGTGTCTTCCTTGTAATTCTTCGAATAGCTTACATTTCCATGGTTCGAAAACGAAATTAGCTCTTCCAATCGAAGACTTCATAAAATCCTTCTCACGCTTCCTTTTGAACCATCCTTCCTTCAATCCTAGTGCTTCGTTGGGCATCAAATTATACTACATACTGATGTCGAAGCTGCTTTGACCAAAAACCTCTTAGGCATATTGTAATACGGTGGGAGAACTGACTTGTGTATTTTGCGTTTTATCACAATTATTGCGGATAGCAAGAGTCTCCACCGACTTTTATTTTATCCAATAAAGGAAAGGGTGAAAAGAACAGGAAAGAAGTTTGAGATATTTTCTTGAATTCGGGGGGTAGGTTATGAAAAGGGAAGGTGTTAGTAATCTTTTCATCCGTAGTTATCTATGGACTCTTAGTTGCTTGCTAAATCACTTGCTTTTGTTTGAAAATGTGCTTTGTGGTTTTTGAAAGTGATTTTGAAAAGTGTCTTTGTAATGAATCTCGTCTCTATAAGAATGCGTACAAAGTGTTTAACTTTAGAAAATGTTTCAATTGAAAGTGTTGTTGTGAAAATGGATTTATTTTTGTTGTGAGCAAGCAAGAAATTATGAGCATTATACCTACTCAAAGGTCTTTGTACTTTTCTTCCTCCTTTATATGATGTTATCTTACCATTGATTGATAAGAAGCCCCGTCGTTGGATGTGAAGGGACAGGCGTGGGTCGTTTGTATAGTCATAGAAGGCCATCTATGAGACATTTTATCAATTTTATTTTAGGGACTAGATCGTTTGCCGAAGGCAACATCGAGGGACATCGAGGGACTATGATCTTTTATCGAGGGTCTTTGCTAAAACACCCATATTCGAGGGACACAACTATTTTCCGAGGCAACAAATGTGATTACCCTAGAGGTGCATGTGTGCAAAGTGTATTTGATTGCATACATTTTGTCTTTGATTAGGGTGGTCTATTTGTTGGTTTTATCTTGCCATACATCCTAATTACTAACATTTGTATAAAGCAACAAAAGTGCAGAAAATAAATATCATACACTATTACAACCATATTGAATAGCAAGAAAATATAAAGAAAAGCATAAATAACATAAAAAGAGAGAAAAAGTGAGTCCTTCGATCCAGGCAGAAGGCTCTTTCAATTAACCCTTCTTTCGTTTCTTTAAATTGGGTTTGGGAATCAGTATGCCCTTCGATTACGTCCTCTTTCTGCTTCTTTCGATTGGCTTGGAAGTCAGCGTGAGTGTACATTCTTTGTTTCAAACTCCTTGTTGTCTCCTTCTATTGCAGGAATGCAAAGCTCCCAAGTTGAGATTCTAAAGGCTTCAGTGTTTAGCCAATCGAAGGATACAAAAAAACTGTCTAAAACATGAAAATGAAACTAACAAGTGTAACTTTCGAAAGCTACAAATAAGGGGTTAGCACAAGATTATTGGGTACCAAAATCCAAAGGCTAACTAGTTAGGGTTGAGATTTTTAACATACAGGCAATGAGGATCAAAAGTTAGGGGCATGGTTAACTTCCTAGATGGGATATCTACATTTTCCTTTTATTTTATAAGTACCAATTATATTTAAATGAAAAGTTCCAAGGTCAGGGGAAACTTACCTCTTGAAGTGCTAATCGAAGGAGCTGTAGGTGACTTCCTTGGTGGTGGATGGAGCTTTGCTAAAACCTTCCTGAAGCTAGTTCGGTTGCTACTTCATTTGGGCAGTCACTAAATCGAAGGAAGGTGTGTGAGGGTGATGATTGAATCGAAGGTTATTATATAATAGTCCAGGGAGTGAATCGAAGGTTAGTTGTCTGGCAGTTGGGGAGTGAATTCGAAGGACTCACTAATGCATGAAGGGCTATGAGAGTTTTAGAGTTTTGATGTTTGAGGATGTTTGAGAATGTTTGAGAGTATTTGAACGTGTTTGAGAGGGTTTTGAGAATTTGATGATTTTTTTCACAACAAGAGTTTTTTCCAGCTAACCAGAGGCCCCATTAGATGTGTGATGGAACTTCTTATTTATATACGAAAATGGCTGAGGTTTGGGAGGGAAAATAAATGAGATTTGAACAAATTGAGTATGCTATTTTTGTAGCCTTTGAGGTGCAGTTTTTGTATGCCAAATTAGTGCAAATATAGGGACAGCGTAGCAGGACTGCTTTGTAGCAGTTTTGGAGTGTTGTGATCAGTGCAGTAGTCTTATACTTGATAGCACATAGGACTCTAGCCAGCAAGCATCTTTGGATAATTCAATCTTTTTTTTGACCATCTAGATCTATCGACCAGACTCCTCTTCATCAATATTTGTTTCCAGTTAAAGTGTCCTTCGAATGGGCCCTTTGTGTATCCTTCATTTTGAAACAATGAGCGTGTGTTCTTTTTGAAAAGGGGAAAATGCACATCCTTCGATTGGACTATATGTGTGTCCTTCAAAGAGATCACATACAATTCTTCGAATGGACTAGTAAGGTATTTCCTTCGAATGGGACACATATGTATGTTATGGTGTAGAAACTATGTGTGTTGGTGGAGTCGAAGCTTATATGCAGGAGGTCCCTTGCTTTGTGGGTGCTAGCATGAAGGGAAATTTATGCCTTGTGAATTTGGAAAACAATGCAAGACCATTGGCTTATGAGTCGAAGGAGAGCTGCAGGAGGCCATTGCCTTGTGCCTACTGGCCTAAAGAAGGTCCTGGCTTTGTGAATCAAAGAGATTATGCAAGGGTCCAATGGCTTCTGAATCAAAGGAAACTCATATGGAGCCACTAACTTCTGAATCGAAAGAAGCTTTCAGAAGGCCCCTTTCCTTCTGAATCGAAGGAAGCTGGCATGGAGCCACCAACTTCTGAATCGAAGGACACCAAAAGGAGGCCCTTCCACTTTGAATCGAAGGAGGCTACAAGAGGCTTTTGCCATGTGTACGCTAGCATGATGGGAAGCCAAAGAAGGCATAAAAGAGGTCACTGCCTAATGAATCGAATTATCACGAAGGATGTATTTGCCTTGGTGGGTTGAAGGAAGCTTTTTGCCTATTGGATTGAAGGCAAATCTAAAGAAGTCTTGGCCTTGTATGTTGAAGTCACACACAGGGAAATTCATTTCCTTGTCAATCGAATCAGGCATGAAACAACCCATGCTCAGTCGAAGTCTTGTGAACAAAACTTGTGTCAAAGGATTTTGGACATCCGATTGAAGCTCCTTTTCCAGATGCCAATCGAAGGACAACCTGCTCAGATGCCAATCGAAGACACCTTTTTTATCTTCAAAATTCTTATTTTCCTTAAGCAAGTGTTTGTAATCACCCATATAAGAGAAAACCTTGGAAAGCATGAGAGGGCAAATTTTGGGGTACAACAGCTGCCCCTCTTCAATCTTCTTAAATCTGAAGATTTAGATTGGCTTGTTTGCCTTTCGTGATCTAAAGGTGGAAGATGATTGAACACTAGAGTTCCCAGAAATTTGCACTCGCATGAAGTAACACTAGAGGTTGATGATGTCGGGAATGGGATTAAAAATGCCATTTAGAGAATATGACAGAGAGTCGTTGGAGATGGGCTTAAAGATTCCATCCAAAGTAGATGCTTACTTCATAAGATGTCTCTTTATTGGGGATACTTGTTCCTGCTATCTGAGGAGGACTCCACTAGGGAATGTTGATTTCTGTTGTTCTCCTGCTTAAGGAAAACTCTGTAGGGAATAGAGCCTAGGAGCTTCGGTTATCCAAGGCTCTATTGAGGAGTTGCCTCTGTACTAGAGAGATAAGAGTTTGCTACTTTCTGGTTGAAATCCAGGCTCCATAGTAACTTGCTGGGGATAATGGAATTAACTGTTATCTGGAAAGGTATTAGAAAGAGCCTATGTAGGGCTCTTTTAGGATGAGTTGGTGTTAGTCTGCATCCGGAGATATATGAGGATGAGCCTGTGTGGGGATGCTTCAGGATGATTCCGTGTTAGACTACATCTGGAGATCATGAGAAGAAACCCGTGTAAGATTGCTTTGTCTGGTCATGTAGATAGTTTTCCTGTCTGGTTTCAGGTGTTAATTTGTAATCGGTTGTCCACAGATAGTTGTCCTGGCTTGCTACAGGTATTAATCTAGAACTTGTTTTTGTTGGTCAACGAGATAGTTGTCCTGTATGGGTTCAGGTATTAATCTCTGACCTGAGAAAGAAAGATAATTTTCCTGGCTTGTTACAGGTATTAATCTTCAATCTGTTCATATAGATAGTTTTCCTATTTGGTTTTAGGCATCTACAATCAGTCACTCACAAATAGTTTTTCTGTCTGGTTTCAGGTATTAATCTGGAACTTTTTTGAAAGTTGTTGACGACATTCATATGTTGGTCTTTCCTGAAAAGGTAAAAAATTAGCTGCAATGCAATATCATGATGCATGAAGTGCAAATGATTCTCTCAAAATAAATGAGAATGTGATATATGCATTTGTGCTGCATATGCTATGACACCTATAAAATGATGTATGAATGCAATGCATGAACGTGTCATTCGTTCTATTGCAGTGTTGTTGAATTAGGGAAAATAAATCCTTGATTGTAACTGGGGGTGAAGAATATAGGTCTTCAGATTTTGTTTGAAGTCGAAATGTTGAGGGACGGATTTTCATTATTATAGAAATAAACTTCGTTGGGGAAGGGAAACTCCGTGCATTGTTTGGGGATTTTGTGAAATCCTACTGGGGAATTCTAAGAAGCTTGGCGACTTCACTGGGGAATTTTTGGAGCAGTAATTGGAAATTTTGCCCTGTCGGGGATATGAGAATACCTGACACCATTAGGCTACATACTGAGAATTTTTTTTATTAATAACCATGTATTAAAAAAATATTTCGCAAATAACCGGGTTTCGGAAAAAATTACGCAAATAACCATGTTTCAGATGGCTCCACAAAGGAGGAGCCATCTCAATTGGCGCATGCACCTAGGGTTTTGCCCTAGGCGCCATCTCACTTGGCGCCTCCCTTGTCTTTTAGCCAAGTGAGATGGTGCATGCTCCTTAAAAATGAGAGGAGGCGCCATCTCACTTGGCGCCTAGGGCAAAATGCTGTTTTATAAATAATTCGTCCGTTTCTTTGAAATTTCTCACACTTTCTCGCACTGTATTTTTATTGTGTACTCCGTTATTTGCGTAATGACGTCGCCTATGATTTTTAGCATAGATGGTTACGTTATATTCTCCGCCACGAAACCTGCGATGAAAATGAAATTCTGGCACATTCACTCCATGGAGCGTCTGAAGCGGGAGTTGATGCGGTGGCTAGATGGAGACATTGCGGAGGGGGGGGGGGGGGGGAAATTCGAAGGATCCAGCGAAAACGAACAACAACCTCGCATGCGACAGGAAGACCTAATGTGTGGTTGGAGGAAGTCAAAACAGACAGTGATGTAATGCTGATGATGCATGGGTCAGATGAAATTGTGTTAACAGTTGTAATTTCCTAGATTGAATATCGTTAATCATTGTTGTACGCGAAAACCCTAATGTAATTTCCTATATTAAATTTCTTAAATTGTGTTAACAGTTTTATTAACGGAAAACCCTAATGTTTACAACACAAATATTGAAAAGATTTATTGTATTACAAAATTTATGTGGTCGAGCCAGACGCCCGATTCGGACAGTTTTTGCGATTGTGTCCGACCTGACGGCATAAACCACACTTTCTTTCCAACCTGTCAAGATCGTCCATTTCTGTTGTGATGCGCCTGCTTTTGGGATGACCCTTCTTGTTCCTTCGCATTTGGTCATTATGCCAAACTATATCGCCGTTGTATTCAGGCCAATAGTCCGGTTTTGCCACCAAAGGAAAGTTGTTGTTGTAAACAGTGAGCAACGTTTCAGATTTATAAACGTTTGAGAGCAGTTGAAGCGCGTCTTGATGGGTATGAGCACAAGCGGCAATGACATGAGAGCAAGTCATACGAAATGCTTGAAACCTGCCACAATCGCACCATTGAGAAGGTAAAATGACCCTGTATTCTTGTCTTGCCAGGCCTTCATTGTGGTCGATTGTCTCTTTCACAATGAAGTTGTGGTTGTGTCGGTCAAACCGTGTAACCATGTGAGTGTTGGCTTTAGCACTTTCAGCCTTAATGTATTTCATACAGCTTTCACTCCATAGTTGTCCTGATTGCAAGATCGCATACCACATTTCACCTCTTTTGACAAATAACGCAGCCATCCTAAAATATGTGGATTTCACCAAGGCAGTGATTGGGAGGTTTCATATGCCCTTGAATACCCCATTCATTGATTCAATAAGATTTGTTGTCATATGCCCCCATCTTTGGCCATTGTCGTATGACCTTGTCCACTTTTCGACCGGTATATTGTCGTTCCACGTACCGGCTTCTGGGTTAGATAAAAGGATCTCGTTGCGGTAATATTTGAATGTGGGTTGTGTCAGTGCGTATCCCGCATTCATCACCGCTTTCCTCAATGTTTTGTCCTTGACCTCCCTCGAGAAATTCTGGACGATATGCCTGACGCAATAGACATGCGTAGAAGGAGGGTCATGCCAACCATTTGTTGGATTATTATAGGCACTTTCAATGGAGGCATATCTGTCCGAGATCAAACAGAGATCTGGTTGAGGAGCCACGTGTGTACGAAGATTTTTCAGGAAAAAGCTCCAAGCACCACCGGTCTCCCCCTCGACAAGGGCAAACGCAACGGGGAAAATGTTATTGTTGCCATCTTGTGCAACTGCCATCAATAGCGTGCATTTGTACTTCCCATACAACCAAGTCCCGTCAATTTGTAGAATTGGTTTGCATGATGTAAACCCTGTTATGCATGGTTGAAATGCCCAAAACACGCGACTGAATATTCCGTTGCCATGCAGTAGACTACCATCTTGGGTGTACGCTGGCAATGTTTCCAGAACATAAACACTACCTGGAGAATATGTCTTGAGTGCATTTAGGTAGCGGGGAAGTTCTCGGTATGACTCCTCCCAGTTTCCGTACACCCTTTCAATCGCCTTAGTCTTTGCTAACCACGCCTTACGGTAAGACGGAGTGTAGTTAAAAACCGTGGTGATGTGGGAGATGATTGTTTTCACCTTCAAAGAAGGGTCGTTGCTGACCAGGGGTAGGATTTCTTGACAGATTAGATCATGGTTGAGTTTTCGGTGGTCTTGTGATTGAGTGGAACTTACACAAGTATGGGTAGTCATGGAACCTATGACCCAACAGTCACCCCTTAATCTGTATGATGCGGTTAGCTTGAACATACAGTCAGGGTGGACACACTTGATCTTGTACCTTTCCGGGTTTACACGATCCACCTTATAATCAACCGATTTGAGCATGTGAAATTTTTTGATGGCCCTGATGCATTCCTCTCTGTTACGAAACTTGTCCTTATCTTTTAAATTTTCATCCGACTGCATATACGGTTGGAAAAACAAGTCAGTAGAAGGTTCATCTCCGCCCATGTTAAAGTTAGTCATGTGCATAGGTGGTGTGTAGATTTTGTCAGTAGGAATACTTGGGATGCCATCATCGTCAGAATCGTCGTTCACCATTTCATCAAACTCTAACTCGTTATCTTCTTCTTCATCATCAACTGCATCTACCTCATCTTGTTCATTCTCCAAAGGATCAACCTCCTGTGTCACCGGAGGCTCTACCTCCTGTGTCACTGGAGGCTCTTGAAGCAAAACGTACAACTCAATAGAGTCGTTTCCAGAATAGACATGGCTGGAAATCATGTTCTGGAGATCCTCGTCATCTTGAACTTCAACCTTATAAAAAATTACTTGGTTGTTTCCAAAGAAAACTGGACTCTGATAAAATATCTGGGATACCGGGCCTCGTTCAAGTTTGGCCTCCAATCTTTTCTTAAAGTACGAGAAATTTGCTTTCCTGTTTAAGAAAAATCGAACGTTGTCGGTGTTTCTAAACAAAAACCCAACTGTGGGACAAATGTATGTCTCACCGTTGAAATGTGCTTTGACAACAAATTGTGGTGAAGAGGCCATTATGTAGAATTGTTTTAAGGTTTGAAGGTTGGAATGTTTGAGGTTTATTGATTGTATGAAGGTATGAATGCTGGAATGTTTGAAGGTTTGATGTCTGATTCGAAGGTTGGAAGATTTTACAGATTATGTGAATGAATGTTATGTTCAACGTAAGGCAAAAAATTTCAATTAAGTAAGGGATGCAACCCCCCAAGGCTGCCAATAATATTACATGCAATAATGAAACCCCATAGCCTGCCACCTATCCTGGCCCTATTCTGCATGCAACAAAGAATGGAATCCCAAAGGCTGTCACGTAGCCTGAGCCTATGCTGTAAGAAGTGACACCTCTTATTCGCCAAATGGGGGTGGCGACACCATTCATTTTTGTACTCTTTCGCCAAGTGAGATGGCGCCTCCCTTACTATCCAATCGTGATACATGCATGGGCTTATGAAGCCACCTAGCCTGCCACCTATCCTGGCCCTATTCTGCACACATAAATGTTTTGTGTAAGACTCCACCCATCAACTCCAATGGCCTTGCATGCAACAAAGAAAGGAATCCCAAAGGCTGTCACGTAGCCTGAGCCTATGCTGTAACAAATGACACCTCTTATTCGCCAAATGGGGTGGCGACACCATTCATTTTTGTACTCTTTCGCCAAGTGAGATGGCGCCTCCCTTACTGTCCAATCGTGATACATGCATGGGCTGCCACCTAGCCTGCAAGAGTGACACCTTACATTTTTTGTAAATGCATGCATGCATATGTGTAACACCCTAAGCATGCAAATGTGACACTTCGCAGGCATGCAAGCACAAACAACCACTACATCAAACTTATTTGCCTATAAATACATACCTTATGAAACATCTCTCACACCCACACAACTCTCACTCTCTGCTACAAAATATTTCTTAAGTCTATCATACTCTCTATTTCTTCCTAAGTCCTTCATACTCTCAAGCATTCTGAACAATGGCTCTTCTAACAATGGGCGATACTCACAGAGGCACAAGGGAAAATATTGCTGCATTTGTAAGTCTCTTCTTTGGTTATACATTTTTCATACTTCAAATAACGTGTTGTTCATCTTAATTAATCTTACACTTGTTTAATTATGATCTCAGGATACAAAAAGATTCAGAATCCGTTCGCACAACTACTTGGCTCCCGACCTATTTATCGTCCCTTATCTGGAATATGCAGGTTTTGGACATGTGATAAAGATCTCCAACTGCACCATTGACTCAAAATTCATTCTTGCAATGTTGGAGAGGTGGAGACCGGAGACCCATACATTTCACCTACCAATAGGTGAATGTACCATCACTCTCGAGGATGTGTACATGCTACTGGGCCTCCCTATCGACGGTAAGGCGGTGAACGGGTCGGTTCAACAACCCAACTCAGTGTGAAGAACTGTTGGGTAGGGATATGGTAGAAGGTGGTGGAGCAAGAGGGCAGGGAATACTACTCACTGACCTGAAACGGCATTATGCAAGTATGGAATTAAATGAAAATTCCTCAGAGAATGACCGAGTAGTAAAATCCAGAACGTATCTTATGATACTTTTTGGTACATTTTTATTTCCCGAAAGTACGGGAAATAGTGTAAATTTCATGTACTTACATTTACTAACAAATTTTGAAAAAACTAGAAAATATAGTTGGGGTTCTGCAGTATTAGCCCACCTGTACAGTTCCTTGTGCAAAAACGCAGTCAAGGAAAAATGTACATTTTATGGGTGCGCATTTTTACTACAAGCCTGGGGTTGGTGGAGGATGGAGTCCTTAAACCCCACCAACAACAACACTTTTGGTTTCCCGTACGCAACAAAGTAAGTCATTAAGTTATAGCATTTATAACTATTCTGCTCTTTCCAAAATATATGCTAAAAATAACATGTTTCTCATTTCCTTTAGGTACTGCATGAGGGGTATGGATCACGGCAAGAATCCAAGATTCAATGTCGCACTCTACCGGAATCTGTTGGATCACTTAGGCCCAGATGACGTACGTCGTAGCTTTTAACTTTTGTTCATTTTAATTATTTATACATTACTTTTGCGCTAACCTGATTTAAATTTTATCGCAGTTCGTCTGGAGACAATATTTGGGTTTGGGCCATTCTCCAAACCCAGAGGATGCAGAAACTTGAACTGCAAAGACTGCACTCATTCGGTTCAACATTGTGGAGATGCACCACAGCGACCGTGTGAAGATGCAGTTCGGAATGCATCAAGAGATACCAAGTGATCCAACAGATTTGTCCCCCTGGAATCTAAAAAGGGTCGACGCCCAGTGGGGTCTTACCAACTGGAAAGACTTTGCTCCGGAATGGTGTAAAATGTGGCAAAGGCGTCACCGCTACATCTTGCAATCCCCGGTTTTCCTTACTCAAGGTAACATGCGACACACTGATCAATATATGTCGTGGTACAGGTCGGTTAGTAACCCAGAAATGCACGTGTCTCATCCGAGGTACTTGGTTGACCCACGCACACAATGAGCACAACCCTCGATTCCCCATCAACAAACCCAAAATCCATCAACCTCAAACCAACCCCCAAGAAGAAACAGACCAACAAACACACAACCACATTCCCCACCACAACACAACTACAATCAAATGTCGTACTACCAACCAGAATCACCACCAAACTACCAATACCCGGATATGCCTCAAACCCAACCACAATACCAACCCCAATACCAGCACACCCACATACCCCAGACACAATTTCAGTCTTCCACATATCCCAATATGGCGCCCTCAACATCCAGCCTTAGCCCTGATATGGGAATGTCAGAAGATTATGACCAAGCCGACCAAACCTACCATCAACCACCATATCACCAAACAACCCAACATCCACAATACCAAACACCCCAAGATCCATTTCCTTTCTACCCCCCATACTCAGACGACCAATGCTACCGACCAACCATGGAACCCCACCCACCGCCAACACGACCAAACTTTGAGGGTATGGGTAACCGACTGTACCAGAGCGGATCTTCGAGATATGGAGATCTTACTGATTTTATGGATTCGGATTGCATTGACTTCGCTGGGCCATCGACCTTTCCGCAGCGGGAAACGCGACGGCACCCAGCAAGAGAAAGGCGAGGACGGGGATGCGGAACCGGGGGTCATTACCGGGTTCCGGGGGATCACTGATGTATCTTTTTTTTTCCCAGTATTTTTTGTATCCATTTTTTTTACTGTTCTTTTAATGTAAAACAGTTCAATGTAATTATTTTTTTTTAAATAAAAAATCCATTTTGTTGATCTCTGTCTAATAGGAAACGCACAGGAAAGAAAATAAATAAAAAAATTTTTTCCCTAATTTTGTACATAGGCGCCATCTCACTTGGCTTAGGGCATGCCCTAAGCACTTAGGCGCCAAGTGAGATGGCGCCTCCCTTAAAAAAGGAGGTGCATGCGCCAATTGAGATGGCTCCTCCTTTGTGGAGCCATCTCAAACATGGTTATTTGCGTAATTTTTTCCGAAACCCGGTTATTTACGAAATATTTTTTTAATACATGGTTATTAATAAAAAAAATTTGCATACTGAGAATCTGGCAGTTACCTGGTAGCAGGATGTCTTTGCTTCTATACCTGCTGGAGAAGGTACCTGCTGGAGGAAATATCTGCGTGGATTTTGTAGATGGCCTTTAGACGTTGTCCTGTTTCTTAAAGCCATTAGTAATTATCTTTATATTTTTATGCGTGTATTTCTAAATGGTAATCACATTCAAATGCATATGTTCAAAAATAATTATTGGACGTTTTTGCAAACAAATCAGAAGAAAAAAAACAAATAGCTTTGCATTTTCAAAGAGATAGTTTTTTGTATTGATTTGAAGAAGCTTTGCCTATAATAGATGTTTTTGTACAAGGAGACAGACATCCTAGTAAGAGAATGCCATTGTAAAAATGAAACTATACAAAAATAGTATACAATGAAAAACAACTTTGGGAAACGATCCCTTTGGGTTCCCATTCCGCTATTGCTTTTATGTCTTTGAGCGTCTCATCCCTTTGCTGCTTGTCCGAAGCTGATTGGATTTTGTGATACGGTGGCAGAATTGACTTGGGTGTTTTGCATTTTATCACAAATGTTGCGGTTAGCAAGAGTCGCCACTGACTTTTCTTTTATCCAAAAGGAAAGGCTGAAAAGAAAAGGAAAGATCTTTGATATTGTTTCTTGAGTTCGGGGGGTAGATTATGAAAAGGGGAGGTATTAACACCCTTTTCATCCATAGTTATCTATGGGCTCTTAGTTTCTTGCTAGATCACTTGCTTTTGTTTGAAAATATGCTTTGTGTGGTTTTTGAAAGTATTTTGAAAAGGTTCCATCGTTTAGGCAAACTTTTTAATAGTTCTCGTTCATAAGAACATATACAAAGTGTTGAGCTTTTGAAAATGTTTCAAGTTTGGAAAATGTTTCGAAAGTGTTTTGGAAAGTGTTGGTGTTTGTTTTGAAAATAAGCAAGGAGTGTTTAATTTAGAATTGAGCAAGCAACTAGGAACAATCTACCTACTCAAAAGTCTTAGTTCATTTCTTCCTTTCCTTTGATATTTTTATCTTACCATTTATTTGATAAGAAGCCCTATCTTTGGATGTAAAGGGACGGGCATGGGTCATCGTATAGCCATGATAGCAATGTTGTGAAATATCTTAGCAATTCTTTTTTAGGGACTAAGATCATTTTGAAAGGCAATATTTGATAGCGTCATCGAGGGACTATGATCTTGTATTTTTTATTGCTCTTTGCTAAGATATCCCACATCCATAACATGGCCATTTTGGTAAGGCAACAAAGTGGATTTACATGCGTGAACAGTGTGTTAATTTACATGCTTATTTATCTTGAATTAGGGTTTGCTAACTTGTTGATTTTAATCTTTCCATACAGACCCTAATTTACTAGTATTTATATATAAAGCATTAAATTGCGGAAAATAAAAATATTAAGCTATTACGCCAATAGGGGAGGGGGTGTACAAATTTACAAATGGGGGAATTTCAAGAAAATTAAATCTAATTAATTATCACAACCATATTGAATATTGTACAAAATTGAAGATAAAATGCAAGAATGCAAAATGGAAAAAGAAATTATTTTTATTTGATTTTATGAAGGGTTTTAATCTTGACCTAATTAAGAAAATGATTAGTGAAAATCAAATAAAATTAACTTAAACTAATTAAGAAAAGAAATTAACTAAAAAAGATTTTTTAGGGTTTTTTATGAAAAGGTTTTAAGAATAATATACAAATTATTTAATTAAAATAAACCTAAATTCTAAATTAATTTCAATTTACAAGAAAATAATATAATATAATAATTAAACCTAATTATCTATATATTAATTAAAAAAAGAAATTAATCTGTTAAGAAAATTGTTTTTGTTCTTTTTAGTTTTTATAAATAAAAATAAAATATGAGTGTAAAAATAATAAAATAAATATTTTTGGATTTTTTCTATTAATAATAAAAAAATATTAGTAATAAAAATAATAAAATGAAAATATGAAAGTAAAATAAACTAAAATAAAAATAAAATGAAATAAAGAAATAATGGGTCAGGGGGTGCTGAAGCAAGGCAGGGGGTTAGAAGCTAGCAAAAGACCAAGGCCCACTGTATTGAGGCCCAGGCCCAGACACGCGCGCTACCTTTGTCACTGAGGTGGATGTACATCCGTTAATATTGGCACAACAATAAATATATAACACAAGTTATGCCCTGAATACAACTTCATCTTCAACCTCCAGCCATGGATCCTGTAACTTCACCATTTCTCAACAAAAATGAAAGTTGCTCCATTTTTCCATACGAATCCAACCATATAAATATCATAAGCTATAAATCAAAGATGAATGAGAATTTCCAAAAGTACCAAATTCTGACCTAACTTTTTTCAGAGATTCAAACCTAAAATTCTCTAAGCTTAATCAATATAAATGAAATCTAAGGACATGTACAGTTTCAGGGGCAATGATATCTACATCGTATCTTCATAAATCAGAATCAAATGATGCTTGTATAAAGAGATAAAAGTTTGAAAATTTACCTCTTGCAGCTGGAGTCGTGTATAGAGTTTGAGCAACCTTTGAGATGGCCTGATGATTTCTATAGCTTTCCTAGACCTCCTTGAATGTATTCCAACCCCTAATTTGCATTGAGGATGGCTGAAACTCACAACTCAAGTCAAGTTGCAAGCTTCAATTTTGGAAATGGTGGATAGTGATGGAGGAGTTACAGTCTTAAAACAGGGGCTTGGATCACTTAGGTATGATGTATGTAAGGTGTCTGGATGATTGAGAATTAAAACGCACGAGTGGAAATGGAGATGAAGAGTTTTGGTTCAAAACTGTCAAGTTGAGCAGTTCTGTGCAGCAAGGGTGTTTGGGAGAGTTTTAGGAGGCTTGAAATCGTCTGTTAGCTTGAAATAAACTTGTATAGTTATATGAAAAAGATCCTAACACTTGAGGTGGTCAGAAATGTGAGATATAGAGTTATAGCTATGTTGCTTGATTTTGAAGAAAAGTGAAAAACATAGTTTCAAGGCATAGTACAAGCATGGCCTGAGTTGTTAGAGGCTTTAGTCAAGTTTCTTATGGCTTTTAGATTGTGGGTGATCAGAAGAAAACAAGTGCAAAGCTCCATAATTGACTTTGTGCATAAAAGCCACTTTTCCAAAATGGCAATGTTGCCTTTCTTCCTAAAATGGCATTAAGCATGGGCAATGCATTGAATGATTAGATGAAAGCTTCTAACAGTTGTGTAAGCATTTAATTATGGAGTGCCAAACAAGTTTGAGGCCTACAAAGCAAAGATTATGCAACCTAGGCTTGGATTTGAATTCTTGTTCATCATGGAAATGACCTATAATTCAAGAGTGAATGTCCAACTTCTTGTCTTCGATTATCTTTGCTCAAGCATGATATCAACGAGTTCTTGGACATTTTGGAAAGCTTGTAATATCCTCTACAACCTATATTTTGATCACTTTTGAAAATTCCCCTTGGAACTATGTGAAACATTTCCATGAAGTTAGGTCAAAATCCTGCCTAAATTAGGACAAAATTTCACTAAGTTTCCAAAATTCATGAACATGTATTCACAAAATCATAAATTGAAATCCATGCATTTCTAGGAGAAGTTATATTCTAAAATGTTTTAGATCTCATTAAGATATATAACTTTCATGTTGAAAGTTTCCTTTGAATCATCTTGCATCATGGTGAAAATTTTGCTCAAAGTTGTGAAAAAATATGAAATTTCCAACACTTAGAAAATTTTCTAAGTTTAGAAATTTTGACTTTTCAAAATGAAATCTTGATTTTTTATTTATTTATTAATGAACAAGTTTCATATTTAGACATATGTTGATGAATTGTAATCTTTGACACTTGATTTTAACCAAAAAGTCAAAGTTTGACTTTTCAGTCTACAGTTGATTTTTGATTAGTTGACTGAAAATTCATCTGTCAATTAATTGGACTTGAGGAATGTTTTGAGCCATGTCATTAGGTCAAAATTATGCATTTGAGTCCTTGAGATCATAACTTAAACCAATCAATCATTTGCTAGGTCAAAAAAAATCAGAAATTGCCCTTTCTCAGTCAAAAACCCTAATTTTGACCATTTTGCCCTTTTGATGATTTGATCAAATAACATACATGAGTTCATGATGTTGATATGGATAAAAAATTATGAAGTTTGACTATAAATTGACCATAGTTGACTTTTTCCCCAATACAACTGATTTTTAGGTCAACTGATCCAAGACTTGAAACTTGACATGAGCAATCTTGAGGGTCCATAATGATCCATGAAAGTCATATGGGGCATTAAAAGTTCAATTATCCCTGTGCAATATCAAACCCTAATTTTCAGTCATCAGTGCTTGAGGAGGTATCTTAAGTTGATCAACCCTAGTGTAGTCTTGAACCAAAGGAGATTTTGTGGGAGATTACTTGATAAATGAGAGGGAAAATTTTGGGGTACAATAGTTTCCCCTGTTCAATCTTCTTAAACCTGAAGAGTTAGATTGGCGGGTCCGCCATTCGTGACTTGAAGGTGAAAGATGATTGAACATTAGAGTGCTCAAAAATTTGCACTCGAAGATGGATTGTGAATGGTCTTATAGATGCCATTTGGAGGAATGTTGGTAAACACTGGAAGGAGTATCAGCATAAATCTATTGTTGATTTATACTAAAACTTGATGTTTTACCTGTGAGAAAAAGAGTTAGTAGAATGCATATGTATGCATGATGTTCACTAGATGTGGTATTATGTTAAATGCATTTTGTATGTATATGCTACGATGTATGAATGTGAGATGTATGTTTTTGTCCGAGAAAATAAATCCCTGACTGTTGCTGATGAGTTTTAGGAAGTTGACTCCCAGATTTTCGTTGGGGATGAAGAATATACATATCTTCAAACTTTGTTGAAAGGATGCTTTTGCTGAGGAATATCTCTTGAACGTTAGTTTTTATCTGATCGAATCCAGGCTTCACAATTTGCTGAGAAGGAGGAAGTCAACTGTTATCTGGTCGGATCTAGGCTTCACGGTAACTTACTGGGGAAGAAATAAATTAACTGTTATCTGGTCAGATTCCAGGCTTTGCAGGAAATTTCTTGAATTTGAACTGTTATCTGGTCGGGTCCAGGCTTCACAACAACTTGCTGGGGATACGGAAGTTAACTATTATCTGGTCGGATCCAGGCTTTGCAGTAACTTGAAGTGGTAGCTACTACCTGGTTGGGTCCAGGTTTCATGGTTTTTGGAAAGTTGTACTAATATCTGGTCGGGTCCAGGCTTCACAATGTCTCTATGGGGATCGTAGTTAATTGTTATCTGGTCGGGATCCAGGTTTCACAATAACTTGTTTGAAAACTGACATCTGACCGGGTCCAGGCTTTGCAGATTTCTGAGGTTGATGAGGTTAATTGTTATCTGGTCGGGCCCAGGCTTCACAATAAATTGTTTAGGGATTTAGTTGTTATCTAGTCGGGTTTAGGGTTTCATAATGAATTTATGAGGGTAATTGCTATCTGGTCGGATCTAGGTTTCACAACAACTTTTTGGGGTAGGGGAAAACTCTATTGGGGAAAAGACGTTAAACCTTGGTCTGGTTGATTCCAGGTTCTTCTATATTTTGAAGAGTTAAACTATTATCTGGTCGGGTCTGGGCTTTATAGTATCTTAGATTAACTGTTATCTGGTCGGGTCCAGGTTTCAGAAACTCAAATTATTATCTGGTCGGGTCCAGGTTTCAGAAACTCAAACTGTTTTCTGGTCGGGTCTAGGTTTCAACAATTTGATAAAATCAAACTAATATCTGGTCGGGTCCAGGCTTTACAGTGACTTGAGAAGTTAACTATTATCCGGTCGGGTCCAGGCTTTATAGTAACTTTTGGGGATAGTAAAGGTTTTGTTAATGACTTTATTGGGGATCAGGGGTTGTGTCCCTATGATTTGTAATAATCTGAAAGGCAAACTCAAGCTGGAGAGTGTAGACTCAGTCGGGGAGGACAGACTTCGCTTGGGGTAACAGGTTCAGCTGGAGTATTTTGTACTCAGTTGAGGAGTTATACTACTCGTTGTTTGTTGGGGAAATAAACGTTGTTGGGGAAATAAACCCTATTGAAGAAGTGAGTTCCTTTTAGGAAGAGATCCACGAGGCTTCTACTTGTAAAATTCAACTTAGCTGGAGAGAAGAGATACCGAGAGATTGAGACTCTGGTTGAAGATTATCCTATGCAAAGAGACTTTGTGAGAAACTTTGTTGAGGAGGATGTTGATGAAATTACTTTGTGGGGGGGTATTCCATATTCATTAAAGAGGTGCTTGTTACTGCTTAGGTCATATGTGCCAAACAATTTTAATTATGTTCATATGCATATGTTCATTCAATTTTAATCATTGGACAAGTTTGCATTCAAAACAAAGACAGGAAGTTTGCACTTCAAAGTATATTTGTATTGATATTTTACCCATGAATAGGCATTTTTGTACAAAGAGACAGAGATCCTAGTAAGAGGAAATCGTCGAAAGGAAAACAAAATTGAAAACAAAAACAAATAGCCATGTGAAATGATCACATTGCCTTCCAACTCTACTATTGCCCAAAAGTCTTTGAATTCCCCTTGTCGTTGATAGAAGTTGATTGGATTGGTCTTAGACCATTTGAAATCGGACCTTGGTGACAAAGTTGACTGTGGTGATTCAACGAGACATAGTCATACGCTTTTAATCCTTAACTTTTGCATGGACCGCCCTTTCGAGTTTTCAGCAGGATGCCCATTTTTGCCAAAGTCGCCCTTTCGGTTTTTCAACTTGCTGGGTGTATAATATTTTGCATATGTCCCTAATTTTTGCCCAAACCTTTTGGTTTGTCAGGATGCCCTTATTTTTCCTAGGTGTGTCAACCTAGCGGGTCTCTTATGCGTAGTATTTTTTTAACTATGTCCGCGTTTATAGGATATAGGAAATCTTCACCATCCATGGTAGTCAGCATCATGGCACCGCCAGAGAAAACTCTCTTGACAATAAATGGCCCTTCGTAGGTGGGAGTCCATTTTCCTCTTGGGTCGCCTTGTGGTAGAATGATACGTTTTATCACCAAGTCACCAACTTGATATACTCGAGGCTTGATCTTTTTGTTGAAAGCCTTGATCATACGTTTTTGGTACGTCTGACCATGATAAACAATAGACAATCGTTTTTCGTCGATCAAGTTCAGCTGATCCAATCTCGTTTGAATCCATTCGTCTTCACTTAAGCCTACTTCATTTATAATCCTCAACAAGGAAATCTGAACTTCCACTGGCAAAATAGCTTCCATGCGATAGACTAGAGAAAAGGGAGTTGCCCCAGTTAATATTCTAGCTGAAGTGTGGTAGCCATGTAGAGCAAACAACAACATCTCATGCCAATCCTTATAGGTTACCACCATTTTCTGCACAATCTTCTTGATATTTTTGTTGGCCGCTTCAACTACGCCATTCATTTTCCGTCTATATGGGGAAGAATTGTGATGCTTGATCTTAAACTGAGTGCAAAGCTCAGTAATTATAGCATTGTTGAGGTTAGTCCCATTGTCGGTGATAATCCTTTTGGGGATACCATAGTGGCAGATGAGGTCGTGTCTGGTGAATCTGGCTACCATATTCTTAGTGACTGGGGAAAAAGAGGCGGCTTCGACCCATTTGGTGAAATAGTCGATAGCGACAAGAATGAAATGATGTCCATTGGAAGCGATAGGCTTGATTTCTCCAATCATATCAATGCCCCACATTGTGAATGGCCATGGAGCAATCATGACGTTCAGAGGGATAGGAGACACATGGACCTTGTCAATATAGATTTGTCATTTGTGACAAGTCCTAGAGTATTGGTTGCAATCAGTCTCCATTGTTGACCAATAGTAGCCAGCCCTCAGGATTTTCTTGGCCATCGCATGTCCACTTGAGTGAGTACCAAAGAGACCATCGTGCATATCTTCCATGATTTCTTCTGCCTCCTTCTTGTCCATACATCGGAGTAGAGTGGAGTCATGGTTGCGCTTGTACAATATTTCGTTGCTTAGGAAGAATTTGACTACAAATCTTCGTAAGAGTTTTCTGTCATTGATGGATTCTCCCTCTGGATACTCTTATGCTTCAAGATATCTCATCACCTCATGGTACCATGGCTTTTCCGAGTCAGTGTCAAGCTCACAGCAATGTGCAGGTTCGTCTAATCTTTCAATTGTAATCGTAGGGGCTTCGTTGTCCCATCTGACCTTGAACATTGAAGAAATGGTTGCCAAAGCGTCAGCCAACTGATTTTCTTCCCTAGGGAAGTGCTCAAAAGTGATCTCTTCGAAGTAAGGAAATAGGGATAACATAAGTTCCTTTTAAGGGATAAGATTAGGGTGTTTAGTGTCCCAATCTCCTTTTACTTGGCTGATCACTAGAGAGGAATCCCCAAACACATTCAAATGCTTAATCCTCAAGTCAATGGCAGCTTTCAGCCCCAAGATGAACGCTTCATACTCGGCCATATTGTTTGTACAATCAAAGCATAGGCTGGAAGTGAAAGGAGTGTGGCAAACTTCAGGAGAAATGATCACATCACCAATTCCGTTACCTAAGGAGTTGGAAGCCCCATCGAAGACCATAGTCCATTGGGATCCTTGTTCAAGTCCGTCATATGGTCCAGGTTTCGCACAGTCGGTTACCAGCATGATGTTCTCATCAGGGAAGTCGAATTTCATTGACTGATAATCATCCACAGTTTGATGGGCCAAATGATCATCTAGTATGCTTCCTTTGATGGCCTTTTGTGTAGTGTATTGAATATCGTACTCAATCAAGATCATTTACCATCTGGCTATCCGTCCGGAAAGGGCAGGTTTCTCGAAGATGTACTTGATTAGGTCCATTTTAGAAATCAACAAAGTGGTATGAGTCAACATATACGGTCTTAGCCAGCGAGCAGCCCATGCCAGAGTGCAACAAGTTTTCTCGAGCAGTGAATATCTAGTTTCACAATCGGTAAACTTTTTGCTCAGGTAATAAATAGCATGCTCTTTTCGGCCAGACTCGTCATGTTGGCCCAAAACACACCCCATAGAATTCTCTAGTACTGTCAAGTACATGATCAAGGGTCTTCCTTCAACTGGAGGCATGAGAATATGAGGCTCTTGTAGATATTCTTTGATTTTGTCGAAGGCAGCTTGGCACTCATCATTCCATCTGACTACCTGATCTTTCTTCAAGAGCTTTAAGATTGGCTCACAAGTAGTAGTCAAGTGTGATATGAAGCGAGCAATGTAGTTGAGGCGACCCAAGAATCCTCTAACTTCCTTTTCAAAATGAGGGACTGGCATTTCTTGGATGGCTTTTACCTTGGCAGGATCAATTTCAATGCCTTTATTGCTGACAACAAAACCTAAAAGCTTCCTAGATCGTACTATGAATGTGCACTTGTTAGGATTTAACCTTAGCTTGTACTTTTTCAGCCTTTCGAATAGTTTGTACAGTTGATCGAGATGTTCTTCTTCAGTCTGTGATCTGGCGATCATATCGTCCACATATACCTCTATTTCATGATGTATCATGTCATGAAACAAAGCTACAATAGCTCTTTGATATGTTTCCCCTGCATTCTTCAATACGAACGACATGACCTTGTAATAAAAGGTGCCCCATTGCGTAAAGAAAGTAGTCTTCTCCATGTCTTTGGGAGCCATCCTTATTTGATTATAGCCTGAGAAGCCATCCATGAATGATAAGACTTTATGCTGAGTAGTATTATTGACCAAGACATCAATGTGTGGTAGAGGGAAATCATCCTTGGGGCTTGCCCTATTCAGATCCCTATAATATACGCACATGCGATCTTTTCCGTCTTTCTTCAGCACCGACACCACATTAGCAACCCATTTCGGATAGGATGTCACAGCTAGGAACCCTGCATCAAACTGTTTCATTACTTCAGCTTGGATCTTCTCAGACATATCAAGCCTCATGCGACAGACCTTTTGTTTAACATGAGGGAAGTCTTCTTTTGTCGGCAGACGATGAACTACTATGTCAGTATCCAACCCAGGAATATCTTCATAAGAGAAAGCAAATACTTCCACATAATCATGCAACATCTGAACCAACCTGCTTTTGACACTGCTTTCCAAATTGGCGCCGATCTTGATTTCCTTCTTATCTGACTCAGTACCCAGATTGATGATTTCAACTGACTATTCATGCGGTTGAATAGCTTTTTCCTCTTGTAATAGAAGTCTGGCTAGTTCTCTCGATATTTAACAATCTTCCTCGCCTTTGTCTTTGGCTTGGTTGATTGGACATTCAAAGTCATAGTCGGCAATAGTAGAGTCAATGGCAATAGGATCCAGAGTGGATGAGGACCTGCAAGAATATGTGTGTGTGTGTGTGTGCGTGTAAGATACATGGCTATTTTTTTGAAAATGTATTTGAAAGAAAGGAAATACAATGAACAGAAATATTTGAATGCAAAATAATCCAATATACTGAATGATCATATGATTAGATGAACATAAATAAAACCCTTGACAAATGGACCAAAGTGCCTCCGGCTAGGCACATGGCTTAAAAGTCATTGTTAAAATATTACAGACAACATGTTCTTGAATTGATAAAAAGTAATAAACAAGTAGATTACTCCTCAATGAAGGAGATGGGCACAAAGTCCTTTGCATGCCAATTCTTCAGCTCTGTTGTAGTTGGATACACCCAATCCTCAAATGCAGCTTCTTCATCAGAATCACCCATGGTGTTGACTTCATGGCTTCCAATGCGGAGAGGTGGCTTTCTAGCACGAGCACGCCTTACTTCCTTCTGAGCTTTGACGGTGAAGCCCAAACCAAACTTGTCTGCTTTAAATGGGATATCTAGGAGTTTCCCTCAAGTATCACAGGTTCCTTCTTTAATTGTTGCACGGGAATCCTTGACTGAAACCATCTTTGGTGTGGCCTTAACAGCTTTAGACTCATCGGAGGAACATTTGGTAGCAGCAATCATCGGTGGCACGACATTAAAGGCTTGACATGGGGTTTCGATGAATTCTCCATCCATCTCTACATATTTGAACGAGTTAAGGTGACTTACCATAAACTCTTCTTCTCCACATACGGTGACTATTCTTCCCTTGACTGGATATTTGAGTTTCTGATGGAGAGTTGGGGTTACTGCCCCAGCTTTATGGATCCATGGGCGACCTAATAGACAAGAATAGGCAGGACAAATATCCATAATATAGAAGGTGGAGTTGAAGATTTGGGAGCCCACTTTGATTGGAAGATCTACTTCCCCATGAACAGTCCTCTTTGATCTGTCAAATGCCCTTACAATGATATCACTTGGCTTCAAAACTAAACCTTCACATTCTAGACGGTCTAACGCCCCCTTGGGTAATACATTCAAGGAAGAACCAGTGTCGACTAGCACATGTGCTAGGGTAGTTCCTTTGCACTCAACAAAAACATGTAAAGCTTTATTGTGATTCTTCCCAAGAGGTGTTAAGTCAGCATCTGAAAATCCCAATCCGTTATCAGTTGTCAAGCTATCCACGCAATTCTCAATTTGGTCCATTGTTGTCTCATGGGGGACATGAGCTTTTTCAGGAATTTGATTAATGTCTGAGCATGGGCATCGTAATAGAGTAGTAATGACAACATCGAAATCTTAGAAGGGGTTTGTCCCAACTGTTCCATAATCTTGAAGTCACTTATTTTTATTATCTTCAAGATCTCGTCCATCTCACGAGCGGAGGGTTCTTCATCAGCTACGTCCTTGGAGGGTACTTCAATAACATCGGGTTCAACAACCTTCTCCTCCCCTTTTGTATCGGTACTTGGCTTGGCAGCAATAATGCGGATGGGTGTCCTTGTAACAACTGGTGGTGAGATATTAGGTGAAAATATCCTCCCAGTTCTAGTTATGTTGCTTGAACCAGTTATGTTACCGATATTGACATCTTTTCCTTCTTCGATCCATGCGTCTTGTTTAATCCCATGATAGAACATCTCAGCACCATAATTCCATGGTACCTCCTTATTTGAAGAGTATGGGATTGGTAATTATTAAGGTAGGAACAGTGGGTTCATTTGAAATCCTAATAGGACCTTTTGAGGTGATCCTAAGAGGCTTGTTTGAAATGGTAATAATGGAGAGTTCTTCACATTTTTTAATCAAACTTTTGGCAAGTGGAGTTTTATCGAATAGAATTTCTATCTATCCATTAGGCGTTGTATTCCTTTCTCCAGCCCTTCACATCCATTGAGTTTTCTTGTACAGCACACACAGTCTTTTACACAGCCAGGGAAGATCCCAGATTTCAACAGATTTTTTTTGATTATATTCAGCATAGTAGTCAATTCTTCAACAGAGGCAACCAAAATTGTATCTTCAACAATATTAACACTCTTGTCATGCTTCGGCATCGGGGCGGTAATTACATTCGGCGTTGGAGGAGGATCAAAATCAATAGTCTTATTGTCAATCAAATCCTGGATTTTGTTCTTCAAGGCACAACACTGGTCAGTCTCGTACCCGGAGCTGCTCGAGTGGTAAGCACACTTAGCGTTTAGATTATACTAATATGGCGAGGTATCAGGGTTGGCGGGAGGATCACGCAATGTCACTAAATTAGCCTTGAGAAAATGTTGTAAGGCTTGAGACAATGACATGCCCAACCTCGTAAATTGTCTTCTTGGAGTTTCAAAATGTTGATGATTTGCAGATGGTCTTGGAGTAGGAGTTGGATTGGATATTCAGACGGCATTTACAGACGGATGATCATTCTTCTTGGTACGGGACCTTGCCCCGTACATAGCATTGACTTCCTTTTTTGCAGCAAAAGGTTTCTTGATAGGATTGGAAGAAGAGGTAGACGCCACAAAGATCTTCCCACTTTTTATGCCACTTTCAACTCTTTCACCGGTTAAGATTAATTCGGTGAAACCAGAAGAAGAGCAACCAACCAACAAATTAGAGAAGGGACCAGATAAAATGCTCATGAACATGTTGATGTGTTCCCTATTATCCAAGGGTGGTTGAATCCTACTAGCAAGGTCTCTCCACTTTTGCGCATATTCCTTAAATCCTTCATTCTTTCCCATGGTCATATCTTGTAATTGAACCCTCATTGGCGCCAAGTCGGTGTTGTACTGATACTGATGGTAGAATGAAGTAACTAAATCCTCCCAAGTATTGACACGAGAACCATCTAATTGATAAAACCATTCAAGTTGCGTTCCAGCCAAGCTCTCTTGGAAAAAGTGAACCCAAAGCTTCTTATCAGCAGTGTGCGGCTGTATCTTGCGCACATAAGATTTCAAATGGAGTTTTGGACAAGAAACCTCATCGTACTTTACAAAGATTGGTATTTTGAATTTATGGGGAATGACTACCCCATAGATCAAACCCAAATCATTAAAATCTAAACTGGGGACGACTTGGATTTCAATAGCTTTCGATCTATCTTCTAACTGCTTATATTTGATATCGGCGGGTGGATACTGCTCGTCGAAATAATCATCATCAGATACTTGATCATTAACACAATCATCCTGAGTACTTTTGACCTCACCAATCTGGTTCTCGTCCTCTTCATATGAATCTCCTCCTACTGGGATTTGACGGACAAGCTCCTTGAAACTTCTACCCATGTTGAGTGGAGATTTCTTCTTTGGCTTCTTCTTAACGGCCAACAAATCCATCATATCTTGCCGCCCCTTGGCTAGGGCTAGTAGAGTTTCCTGAAACTGAGAATTTTGGGCTTGGATATCCTTCGCAGTTTTCTCTAGATCCATCTTGCTGAAATAAACAGCAGAAAGATAAGGAAACTTGTTATGCGAAAACCTGGCATGTTATGATGCATGGAATATGTATATGCAAATGATTTCAAGGATTAATGAGATTTAAATTTATATAGACAAAATAATGAACAAACTTTAATTTTCATTAAACAAAACAAGAAAGATTACATCATGCCTCTTGGGCTTACAAAATAACTTTCTAAGATAAAAAGACTGAACGCATCCTCTTCGGTGCGAGATAGGCGTTCACACTTTGCTCTTCTTGTAGCTGCTTCGTAAACTCCAAGACCCTCTTATCACTAGCATAGAATTGAGCTTCAAAAGTATCTAGTTCTTCCTTCAGCTGAATCCAAACCTTTTGCAAGTCTTCGAGAAAGGTAGGCATGTCGAGATGGAGGATGGTGTACGGGACATCTCCTTCAACCACAGGCTCCATGATGACTGGTAAGATGGAAGGGTAAGGCATCACAAGTTTCTAAGCACGAGCTCAAACCCATTTAAGGTAAGACTCGAGGGGAATGGAATTCTTGTGTCCTAGTGTCTTGCTATCCACTTTGTTCAACATCCTCCAAGCTCGGATAAACTTCTGACGGTAACCTTAATTGTCATTCTCGTAGTAGAATACCACTCCTTGGATAAGCATCTTATATGGACCATCCCTTTGGGCATAACCAAGTTGTCGTAAGGCCAAGCAGGGGTTGTAAGTGATACCTCCTCTAATTCCAAGGGGACATTAAGGAAGTCTCCACAACGGTCGACAATAGTAACATTCTCCAAAGATCGGGAACACCAATGAATATCTGAATGTTTGAGCGTCATCAAACTATGGGACCACCTTGAACCTTGCTCATTCTTTAATACAAATTGGGGAAGATGAAAAATAAACCATCTTGACAATAGAGGAGTACAACACATGAGGATACCTCTCTTCCTCATAGTGCGAGAGTGAAAAGAATATAGGATGTCTCCTAACAAAGTAGGCACCGGGTTACGAGACATAAAGATTTTGACGGTGTTTACATCTATGAGTTAGTCAGGATTCGGAAACAAAACCATCCCATATATGAGAAGGGCCACAATTTCCTCAAAATCTTGTAAGTCCAGCGAGTTCCAACAATCTTGAGCTTTCTCAAACAAGAACTTGGCTAAGAAACCTTTGACACCACTCCTTGTTTCCCAATTAGTTGTGATATCAGATTGTTGCAAGTGTAGTGCTTAGGAAATCTCTTTAGGTTTTGGATCTATTTCCGTACCGTTGAAGGGTAGTTAATTGAGAATAGGAATTCTCAAGAGTTGGGAGAATTCTTCCAAAGTTGGCACAAGTTGATAATCGAGAAATGTGAAGCAATGGTGTAGAGGATCAAAGAATTAGAAGAGCACATTCATCATATCTTCATCAGTATTGGAGGTAACCAAGTTTAGGAGGTGACCATGTCTTTTGGTAAATGGAGAATTCTCAGGAACCCTTGATGCTAACTCTTTAAGTTGAGGAGGGATCCTTATGAGATTGACTTGAATGGTTTTCCTGCAAATAGAATCCATGTCCTATAAAACAAAACAAAGATAAATCCTAAAAATCCTTGAAATGGTTAGTGAGTATGAGTATGATGTTATGATGTTTATGATTTTATGTGCAAGTAAATATATACAAGCAAGGCAAACAAGTCCGTAGGTTTAGGCTTGCATGGAGTCTCATAGGTAAGTACCCTCTTGAAGTTAAGTTGGCTCAAACCTATCCTAGAAATAGTAACCGGGTTCTAAAGGAGCTCAATATCAATGGTTTATCTTCTCGGGCATTGTTTCAGCGCAAGCCTCTTTAATGGCGACCGAAATATCCCAAAAAACCAAACCTCAATGAGTCTAGTATCAAGTATCTACCAACTTCGGACTGCACCAAAGCCGGTCATCTCACTACGTCCTAATGGCTAAGTTGGTCAAGTAAAGGTTCTAAAGTCAGTTAGTGCTTCACGACATCACTCAACGGCCCCATATTCTCCTTGACTACTCAACGGCTATCGGTACCCACAAATATGTCACACTAATGTAGCTATTGCTTAGACCATGTCGGTATACCCCACACAGTTTCCACAACGTATTGTTACTTACCTATATGGTATCCCAAATTCGGGTAGAGGATTTAAGCACAAACAAAGAACCAAAATATAAAGCATACAAGTCAAACAGTGAAAGAAATTAAAGGTGATCTAGCCCTAAGGTAACCCCACTTTTAAGATATCCCCAACAGAGTCGCCCGTTCTGTGATACGTTAGGAGAACTGACTTGGGTGTTTTGCGTTTTATTGCAAATGTTGCGGTTAGCAAGAGTCGCCACCGATTTTTCTTTTATCCAAAAGGAAAGACTGAAAAGAATAGGAAAGACCTTTGAGATTATTTCTTGAGTTCAGGGGGTAGATTATGAAAAGGGAAGGTTTGATACGGTGGCAGAACTGACTGTTATACTGGTTTGCGTTTTTTGTTTGTAAATTTTGCGGTAAGCAAGAGTCGCCATCGACTTTTATTTCATCCAACAAAGGAAAAGGAAAAATAACATAAAAAACCTTTTTTCGAGATATTTCTGAGTACGGGGGGGTAGATTATAGAAAGGGAAGGTGTTATCACCCTTTCTATCTGTGGTTTTCCACGGGCTCTTAGGTACTTGCTCATTTTTAAATTGCTTGTGTGTGCTTGTTTTGAAAAGTTTTGTTTACTTCGTGATAACCCTTATATCGGTCCTCAAGAGTGTGATGAAGTTGTTTTGAAAACTGTTTTGAAAGTGTTTGTGTGAAAAGTTTTTGTTTTGAGTAAGTACTTAAGAGTTTTCTACCTACTCGAAAGAAAGTCTGTTCATTTTCGTTTCGTTTAGACAGCGTTATCCTACTATTAAGGAGTAGGTAGCTCCGTCGTTAGATTTATAAAGGGACGTTCGAAGGGACAAAAAGGTCTCTGAAGGCAACAAGTAAAGATACCTTAGTATTTCGAAGGGACTATCGTCATAAGATCAATTCGTAGGCAACTCGAGGGACAAATAGGGGCTATGATCTTTATGACGATTTTGTATCGCAGGTCATTGCTAAGGTATCCCTACATTCGAGGGACACGACCATTATTTCCGAGGTAACCAAGTGGGGACAAACCCTAGGAGTGAGCATGTGCAAGTGTGCCTTTTTTCAGTTAATTATCTTTGCACAATTAGGGTTGTCTACCATTTTAATTTGATTTATCTTTCGCATGAAATCCTAATGTCCATACATCTAACAGTTTAATGGTTGCGGAAATTAAAAGCGAGAAATTAAAACCCTAGCTATTACAAGGCTTTCGGGAGGGGATTACATAATCAAAACCGGGAAAAAAATGATAAATGCGAAACAGTAAACCTAATTAACTATTACATACTCGGAACAAATACAATAATTAATAAAAATAATGACAGTAAAGACGCGCGTGAAAGTTAAAACATGAACAAATTAGGACCTAAGAAATCTAATTAATAGAAAATGTTTCTTTTTGTATATTTTTTTATTGAGAAGAATGGTTGCAATTAAACCTAACTTCTATTAAATTTTAATTACAAAAAAAGTTTAAATTAATCTAATTAAATTAATTAATTAAATGCAAATAAATATTTTAAAAAAAAAACTAAACCTAATAATTTTTTGTAGTTTTCTGATTTTATGATTTAATTAAAAAAATTAATTTTTTATTGTGAAAGTAATTAAAATAATAGATTAAAAGAAAAAAGAATAAATAAAAAGAATAGAATTAAAAAAAGAAGATGGGCCTGATGTTGTAAGCAAATCAGGGGGTGTGCTGCCTGAATATGCCAAGACCCAGTTGGTTGGCCCAATTGTCCTGCGTGGGGATTCCATGTTTCTATCTTCAGAGGGTGCACGATGTGGATGCAACCCTGATGTGTTGGATTGGACTGGAGGTAGATCTGACGGTGAAATCTGAGGATGTATGATGGGTGCTGGGTAATAAAGTGCGCTGGATCTGGAACAAACAAATTGGAAAATAAGAAAATGTTGAGGCCTGGGATCAAACCCAGGTCCTCCCTCTCAAACACCTCACCCTTTGCCATATGCGCTGGAGTGCTTGTTTGAACATATAATAAAACAATTAGAATATAAAGGAAATTAAATGCTACGCCCAGGAAAGCGTGCGTGAATTTAAACCGGCCAGTGAGGGTTGGCCACCTCATCGTCTCTTTCATTGATCTGTTGTGTTAGACAACATACTTTTACCTATAGTAGATTTCTGTCACTATAAGTTGTAGTGACAGATTTGGTTTGTAGCTATAATCCTGTGTTACTCAAGAACATGATACAGGTAATATAAATCACAAATAATATAAAAGATCAATCAGGAATTTCATCCTGAGTCCATTAATACCCAGAATTCCCTCCAATTTGTCCTGAAAACAAGATTTCTAATTTCAAGCTTCCAAACCCTAATAATGGCATAATCCCATTCCTGCACTGAAACTCAAATTAGACTATTCAAACACCTTCATATGATGATCATGAACACGAAAATATATTCTAATAGTATGTATAATGCGTGAATGGGCACAATCAAGATTGAAGGAAAAACTATCAAACCGTGAGTATCTGGAGGTAAATGGGGTGCCTTGATGCATGGAATCGATACTGCTGGCTTTAGAAGGCGTCCAGGAACGTGTTGTCGGCCTTGAAATTGCTTGAACGGGACTGTAACTGAAAATATGATTCTAGCTTTTTTGAAAAAAAACTCAAGGTTGTTCTTGTTGTTTTTTCACTAGTTGCACCTCTCTCTCTCTCTCTCTCTCCTAGGGTTCAACGAGCTTTTGTATATGTATTGAATCCAATTAGGTTAATAATTTTGGATCCAATCTTGGGAATTTATGAGCAAAATCTTTGATCTTTAAGTCATATTCTTTGTTTCCAAAATTGGCCAAATCATGTCTTTTTCAATTCAATCGAGACTTGCGCGCTTTGCTTGCTAACATACAACTTGTACCTTCATTCTTTAATGCTAAATCATCCAAAAATATTTTTATATCATTTATTAGATTTAATTTGAATTTAAAATAATAAAAAAATTAAAATAAATTAAATAAATAAACAAATGATGTATGGAAGGGTTTATGGGCCGTGGACCAGGCTTGGAGCAAGATACAAGCATAAAAAGTTAGGCCCATTTTCCAAAAAATGAAATTTTGGGCATTGTTGACTTTTGATAATTCTCCAAAAATGTCCAACTTTAACAATGCATATCTCTCTCAATTTTGACCCTAAGGGGGTGTTCTTAGACTTTTTAGAAAGCTTAGGATGTCCCCTAAGCAACCTATTTGGTTTCATCTCAAGTGGATCTTCCATGTTCATGTAAGGAGCTTTGACCTAAAAGGTGTTTTTGTTGACTTTTTGGAATGACCTATAATGTATGAATTCATATCTTTCCATGAGTTCATTTCTTGAACTTGATGGCTGAAGATGAGTTGTAGGGAATTGGATTCTCTTCAAAATGAGCCTTGGATGAGAAAATGCTTCGTCAAAGTTTGGTTGACTTTTCTTGAGAAACCCTAATTTAGCAACTTTTGAGTTTTGATGAATTAGGAGCATTCCTTGGGAAATCATGATCAACCCTTGATCAAATGATGGATATCACTTCAAAGTATTGATGTTGACCAAAAATCTTGAAGTTTGACTGTATGTGGGCCACATTTGATTTTTGACCTAGTATAGTTAATTTTCAAGCAACTGAGCAGTTGACTGAGCAAACCTCTTGTGCAGGGCATGAAACTTGACATGGATGATCTTGAGAACTTATTAAGACCATGGAGAAGATTTGAGACCTTTGGAGTTCACCCATCTTGATGCAAATAAAAACCCTAGTATGAGGTTCATTGTCTTAGGAGGAGGATTTGTCTTGTCAATCCTTAGGCATCCTTGGGCAAGTTGAGGACCTCTAGGAGTATGTTTTGAGTAAAAAGAGAGGGCAAATTTTAGGGTACAACAGCTGCCCCTGTTCAATCTTCTTACACCCGAGGATGTAGATTGGCTTGTCTGTCTTTTGTGATCTGAGGGTGGAAGATGATTGAACACTAGAGTGCCCAGAAATTTGCACTCGCATGAAGTGAATGGTGATCGACAATATCGGGAATGGGCTTACAGATGCCATTTGGAAGGTGATGGAGAATCATCAGAGATGGGTTTAAAGATGCCATTTAGAACCATGTTGATTTCATGAGATATTCCTTCGCTGAGAACTCATATGCTTGTTGTTAGGGAGGACTTCACTGAGGAATGTTGGTCTCTATCTTGGGGAATAAAGGCTAGGAGCTTCGGTTGTCTATTAATCTAATGGGGATTAACTCTTGATTGAGGAGGTGGAAATGAACTGCATATCCGGTCAAGGTCCAGGTTGCACAGTGGCTTATTGGGGAATTGTGAAATCGACCGTATCTGGTCGGGCCCAGGTCTTACAGTGTTGTAAAATGTTGTCTGGAGATAAAAGAGAAGGAACCTGGATAGTAGGGTTACTTAGAAATGAAAGCCTGGATAGTAAGGCTATGAGAAGGAACCTGGATAGTAGGGTTACTTCGAGATGAAAGCCTGGATAGTAGGGCTTATGGGAAGGAACCTCGATAGTAGGGTTACTTCGAGATGAAAGCCTGGATAATAGGGCTTATGGGAAGGAACCTAGATAGTAGGGTTACTTCGAGATGAAAGCCTGGATAGTAGAGCTATAAGAAGGAACCTGGATAGTAGGGTTACTTAGAGATGAAAGACTGGATATTAGGGCTATAAGAAGGAACCTGGGTCGTAGGGTTACTTCGAGATGAAAGCATGGATAGTAGGGTTGTGGGAAGGAACTTAGATAGTAGGGTTACTTCGAGATACAAGCCTGGATAGTAGGGCTTATGGGAAGGAACCTGGATAGTAGGGTTACTTCGAGATGAAAGCCTGGATAGTAGGGCTTATGGGAAGGAACCTGGATAGTAGGGTTACTTCGAGATGAAAGCCTGGATAGTAGGGCTTATGGGAAGGAACCTGGATAGTAGGGTTACTTCGAGATGAAATCCTGGATTGTAGGGCTTATAAGAAGGAACCTGGGTCGTAGGGTTACTTCGAGATGAAAGCCTGGATAGTAGGGCTATGGGAAGGAACCTGGATAGTAGGGTTACTTCGAGATGAAAGCCTGGATAGTAGGGCTTATGGAAAGGAACCTGGATAGTAGGGTTACTTCGTTTGGTTACATAGATTAGTTGACCCGTTTGATCTTTGGGAACTGATTTTCCACTGGTTGTCTGTAGATATGACATGTATAACTGCTGGAATTATTGGTGATAATTGTCTTTCCTAAAAATATAACAGGGTTAGTTATATGTGTGATGCATGAAATGCCTTGTGAGATGATGTTCTCAAAATAAATGCGATTATGCTGTATATGATATGTATGCACATGTCATAATGTATGTACATGAAATGCTGTTGGGACATGTCTGAGTCTGGGAAAATAAATCCCTGACTGCTGCTGGAGGGTATAACATTCCTGACTGTTGTAGAGAATTGTGGTTCTTCTACTTCCGCTGGGGATGGTGAATGGAAATAATAATCCTGAAGATTTACTCTTTGTTGTTTGCGAATATTCCGTCAGGGAGAGACTCTCTTTGAGAATAGCTCTGCGGTGAATAATTTGGAAGGTGAATTTCCATAGCTGAAGTAATAGGCTCTGTCGGGGATTGAGTTTTCGTATTCAGAGAAATAAACTCTGCTTGGAGAGATAAAAATTATGGTGATCCGCTCGCGATTATGGAATTCGACTGGGGATATAGCTGTCAGGTTTCTGAAAGACCCTGGCTGGGGAGATTACTCCCTGTTTTGGGAAAGCTGACATCAAAGCTTTGAATACTTTTACTCTGTGGAGAGTGTATGTACTGATGACTATGCTCCAAAGCTGTCTCTGCCCTGGTACCTGCTAGACAGAGTAACCGTTGGGTTTGATATTTCTTATTTTTGCCCCTATTTCTTAAGTTACGAGCAATTGTCTTTTCGTTTCTCATGTAAATATTTATGAGCAGCAATCATATTCAAATGCATATGTCAAGAATAAAGCATTGGACGTTCTTGTAAAACAAAACAAAAAAAAAAGAAAAAAAATTCATAGTTTCTTGTAAAAATGATGTGTATTGATTTTTTGAAGTTGGCCTGTAATAGGCATTTTTATACAAGGAGGTTGACGCTCTAGTAAGAGAATGTCGCCATAGAAATAGAAGCTATACAATCTTATGTAAAAAGAAAAAAAAACAGCTATGTGCAACAATCCCATTGGGTTCCAACTCTGCTATTACCCCTATGTCTTCGAGCGTCTCATCACTTTGTTGCTTGTCCAAAGTTGATTAGGTTGATCGATGCCGTTCGAGCTTGATAGTTGATACTGAGGTCTGGTCGTAAGATGATCCAATGGGACATAGTGATACGCTTTGAAATTCTGGCTGCAGATACTCAATGTCACGTTCAATGTTATGACACCGTATCTGACTTACTATATGACAGTAAATACAAAAACAATAAAGAACACAGTCAATTGTTTACCCAGTTCAGTGTGCAACAACTCCTACTCTGGGGGCTACCAAGCCAGGGAGGAAATCCACTATAAGAGATTTTAATTCAGGAATAAACCAACCAGTTTATCTCCTTCACTTAAGACCTACCCAATGCAATTCCAATCTAAGTACAACTTAAACCTGAGTTCCTACTCACTCCCCCTCAATCACAGCAGTGATACATAAACCAATTTGACTTAAGAATTGATGAAGACACTCTTCAAAAACAAACTCTTGATTAAGCTTCACAGCTTTTTAATCAAGCAACACAATCACTCTTGCTTCACAGCTTTGAGTGATGTACACAACTAACTTGACTCTGCTTCACAGCTTTAGTCAAGGAACATTCAAACACTCTTGCTTCAAAGCTTAGAGTGCTGCACAACCCTTACAATTTGAAACCTATTCCAAGGCACTTATCACAATGATAATTGCTTGGAGTACAATAATCAAATCTATACAGATTACAAAATGATCTTCTAATCAATAAAAGCCATCCTTGAAAAACAGCAGCACTGTTGAATATATAGCAGCTGCAACTTCAGTTAGGGTTTCCAAAAACCTAGGGTTAATTCCGTTTGACCTAAAGACCAGGTCACAAGACTTTATTAACCAGGTTAGGGTTGAGCTAGGTTACCCCTCAGAAAACGCAGGATTCTGTTCAGGAAGGACTGAGTTATTTCCTGAAAAAACTCAGACTTATCCAATCCTGCAATCCTGTTAGTTCAGAACAGGATGTCATAACATCTGTTATGACATCTGAGAAAACCTGTCTACTGATTTAGCAAAATGTGATCATTTTGCAAAATGCTCAGATACACACTTATAAACATCAGTATTTGAATTACAATATTTTTCTGCAAAGGTACCTAATGAGTCAGTACAAACTGAACTAGAATGTTATGACATCAGTCATGACATTCACACATACACTTGGGATTTACCAAAAATGCAAGCCAATACCTAAACACCTACAAACTCCCCCTTTGGCAGATTTTTGGCTAAAGACCCTAAACAATCAGAGATAGATAGCAGCAGAAATAAGTGACAGCAGAAAAATAGAATGTCAAGTACTAATTAAGTAAGTACCAAAATATTCTCCCCCTCTTTAGCCACAAATGGGCCAAAGATACATGTTCATAAAATTATACAGTTATCCAAAACAAAATAATAAGAGCAGCAGCAGAAAACAACAGAATACACTTCCAAACTCCACCAGATATCAGCAACCAACCTTCAAGCACTGTCATCAGATCCAGAGTATTCAGGCTTCTTTCTTTTCTTGTGAGCAATGTCAGCATTCTTCTCTTTGTTTGATGTCTCAACATTCTTAGAGACATCTGGATTTGTTTCAGCATTTGAGCTTTCTTGGTTCAGAGGAACAGAAATGCCAGGAACTGAGTGGTTCTCGTTCAGAATTCTTGAAACAATTTTTGCTATTGCTTGATTAACATAGGCTGTCCCTTCCTTATTTGCAATTTCAGGGGGAACTGAAGAAGAAGGATGAGATGGATTACCAGAGGCAGAAGCTTGGGGTTTTCCTGCATGTCTTGTTCTCAACTCTTTGACCTTGGTGGGGTTAGTTCCCACTTTTCTATGAGAGGAGATCTCCAGAACGTCAGAGTCCAGACAAGAAGAGATTGTCCCAGAATCTTGATCAGAGGAAGAGGTTGAAATGGTCGTATTGGATGATGATGGTGTTTGAGACATGTTGACAGTTTTAGAGGACCAACAGCAACTGAGGAGAAATTTCTGATTGAGAGACTGGGTTTTGAGGAGGAGACGAGAGAAGAAGGAAGCAAGGGAGTGTCTATTCAACTTCTTAAAAGAATTGTAGGAAATGAGAAAATACAATTTTAAACCAATCAGAACAGGCATAAGTCCTTTGAACCTTGTTTTAAGCAAAATTAATTGCTACAATTCCTCATGTTGGCAAATACCCAGCTTACCCCTTAAGTTTTCAAATTGGTTTGCATCCAAAGCCTTGGTAAAAATGTCAGCCAGCTGTAGCTCAGTGGCAACATGTTCCAATTTGATTGTCTTCTCTTCTACAAGGTCTCTGATAAAGTGATGTCATATGTCAATATGTTTGGTCCTACTATGCTGAATGGGATTCTTGGATATGTTGATTGTACTCAGATTGTCATAGTACAATGTCATAACATCTTGTGTGACATTATACTCAGTGAGCATCTGTTTCATCCATATCATTTGAGAGCAGCTACTACCAGCTGCAATGTATTCAGCTTCAGCAGTTGAAAGAGACACACAATTCTGTTTCTTGCTGAACCAGGAGACCAGATTACTTCCCAAAAAGAAACATCCTCCAGAGGTGCTTTTTCTATCATCAGCACTACCAGCCCAATCAGCATCACAGTAGCCAGTCAGAGCTGGTTCACAGCCATGAGTATACATCAATCCATAGTTGTAAGTACCACTTACATACTTCAAAATTCTCTTCACTTGATTGATATGACTGACTTTGGGATCAGCTTGGTATCTAGCACAAACTCCAACTGCAAAGGCAATATCAGGTCTGCTGGCAGTTAAGTACAACAAGCTTCCTATCATGCTTCTGTATAGACTTTGATCCACCTTAACCCCACTTGAATCTTTGGAAAGCTTTAGATGAGTGGGAGCAGGAGTCCTTTTGTGACTTGCATTCTCCATACCAAACTTCTTTACAATATTCTTGGCATACTTGCTTTGAGATAAGAAGATTGAGTCCTCCATCTGTGAGACTTGTAGTCCAAGAAAATAAGTTAGTTCTCCCATGAGACTCATTTCAAATTCAGCCTGCATCTGGTCAGCAAAGTGTTTAACCATATGTTCTGACATTCCTCCAAACACTATGTCATCAACATATATTTGGGCAACCATCAACTTCCCTCCTTCAGTTTTGACAAAGAGAGTTTTGTCCAAGTCTCCTTTTCTGTAGCCTTTGTCTGAGAGAAACTTTGTTAACCTGTCATACCATGCTCTAGGAGCTTGTTTCAGGCCATATAGAGCTTTTCTCAGTTTGTAGACATGATCAGGATGGGTTGGATCCACAAAACCTTTAGGTTGTTCCACATAAGCTTCCTCATTTAAGTACCCATTTAGAAAGGCACTTTTCACATCCATCTGAAATAACTTGAACTTCAGAAGACAAGCAATTGACAACAAGAGTCTGATTGATTCCAACCTGGCTACAGGTGCAAAGGTTTCATCAAAATCAACCCCTTCAACCTGGGTGTATCCTTGAGCAACAAGTCTTGCCTTATTTCTGGTGACAACTCCTTCAGCATCTGACTTGTTCTTGAATATCCATTTTGTCCCAATGATGTTAGTTCCTTCAGGTCTAGGAACCAGTTCCCAAACTTCATGTTGCTTGAATTGGTTCAGTTCATCTTGCATTGCACCAATCCAATATTCATCAGTTAAGGCTTCCTTGACATTTCTTGGTTCCATTTTGGACACAAAACAAGAGTTTGAGATGATTTCTCTAGATCTTGTGATGACTCCACTATTGGGATCTCCTATGATGAGCTCTTTTGGATGATCCTTCTGAATTCTGATGGAAGGAATCTTGCTAGCTTCCTTTGATTCAGATTCTGTTATGGTGGGGTTGGGTAGGTCATCCTGTTGGGTTGAAGTCTCAAAGAATGTCTCAACAGTACAAGGAACATCTATTTCTTCATGATAGTCATCAATTACAACATTTATTGATTCCATCATGGTTTTGGTTCTGGAGTTGAATACTCTGTAAGCTCTGCTGTTTGAGGAGTATCCTAGAAATATGCCTTCATCACTTTTGGGGTCCAGTTTTCTTCTTTGTTCACGATCAGACAGAATATAGCATTTGCTACCAAACACATGGAAGTACTTCACAGTTGGTTTTCTTCCTTTCCAGAGTTCATATATGGTGGATGAGGTTCCCTTTCTCAAGGTGACCCTGTTATGAACATAGCAAGCTGTATTCATAGCTTCAGCCCAAAAATACATAGGAAGTCTTTTGGCATGTAACATTGCTCTGGCAGATTCTTGTATGGTCCTGTTTTTTCTTTCCACAATTCCATTTTGCTGAGGTGTTATGGGAGAAGAAAACTCATGACTGATTCCTTCTGAAGCACAGAAGTCATCAAACTTGCTGTTTTCAAATTCCTTGCCATGATCACTTCTGATTCTGACAATACATCCTTCCTTCTCTCTTTGAGTTCTCTTGCACAGTTCTCTAAAAACTTCAAATGCATCTGATTTTTCCCTAATGAAATTAATCCAGGTGAATCTGGAAAAATCATCCACAACCACATAGGCATATCTTTTACCACCAAGACTCTCTACTTGCATTGGTCCCATCAGATCCATATGGAGGAGTTTTAGAACCTTAGAGGTGGTCAGATGTCTTGACTTTGGGTGTGACATCCTCGTCTGCTTACCAACTTGACATTCACCACAAACTCTTCCTTCATCAATTTGCAGTTTTGGAATCCCTCTGACTGCCTCCAAGGAGATAATCCTCTTCATAACCCTTAGATGAAGATGGCCAAGTTTTTGGTGCCATAGTTTCACCTCTTTTTCTTCCTTTGCAATGGAACACACAGATGAGAAATTAGTGTTCTCAGCCTCCCACAAGTAACAGTTGTCTTTGGATCTGACTCCTTTCATTACTATCTCTTGTTTGTCATTGATTACAAGGCATTCAGATTTTGAGAAATTGACCTTGAATCCTAGATCACACAGTTGACTGATACTAATGAGATTAGCGGTCAGTCCTTTCACCAGCAGTACTTCATTTAGACTTGGAACTCCAGGGCAGTCCAAATCACCAACTCCTTTGATTTCACCTTTAGCCCCATCTCCAAAGGTCACAAAACTGGTGGTGTGAGGCTTAACATTATTGAGGAGGTTCTTGATTCCAGTCATATGTCTGGAACATCCACTGTCAAAGTACCAGTCTTCCTTTGCAGAGACCCTCAGGGAAGTGTGAGCTATCAGTGCAGTAGCCTTTTTCTTCCATTGAGGAGCATGTGGTACCTTTTTAGACTTAGGTTTGACACCTGAGTTCTGATTAGGGTATCCATGTAATCTGAAGCAGAAGGGCTTTATATGGCCATATCTACCACAATGATGACATTTCCATCTTTGGTACCTTTTCCTCATATGTTTCTGTTCCTGATGTCGAGAGTTGGGTTGAGACATCTGTTTTGACATTTGCTTACCAGAACCAGATTTCGTTGCTTCCATAAACCCTAGACCAGATTTATTTCCCACACTTTGTCCAACCTGTAGGATCTCTTCCAATTTGTCTGTCCCATTTGTCAACATCTTGACAGATTTGGTCATTTGATTTAGTTGTGAGTTCAGCAATTGAACTTTTCTTTCTAGATGACTTATAGTTTCAAGGTTTGCCCTTTTTTCAGCCTCCATCTTTATGATGAGTTTTGATTGTTTCTCATTCTGCACACAGACTTCAGTACTTCTGATACACAATTCTTTGTAAGTATCAGCCAGTTCTTTAAAAGTCACCTCTTCATCACTGATGTCACTTTCAGAGGTACAAACACCAGTTAAAGCAGTAACTCGTTTGGTAGTCTCTTCTTCAGAATTACTTTCTGAATCACAGTCAGACCAAGTAACTGTCATTCCTTTTTGTTTCTTAAGAAAGGTAGGACATTCAGCTCGAATATGCCCATATCCTTCACAGCCATGGCATTGAATTCCTCTGCCTTGAACTCCCTTCTCTTCTGACCTTGGTCTTCTGCTGGAACTGTCAATGTTAGAGGGAATGTTATGAACATTAGACCTTGACTTTGGATCTATTCTTTTGATGAGTTTGTTGAACTGTCTTCCAAGCATGGCTACAGCTTCTGAAATGTTTTCTTCAACATCAGTGTTGGACATAAGAGCTATGCTCTTGTTCTTTTTGACACCATTATCAGTGATTCCCATCTCAAAAGTCTGAAGAGACCCAATAAGTTCATCCACTTTCAACTTGCTAATGTCCTGGGCTTCCTCTATGGCAGTTACCTTCATTGCAAATCTTTTAGGCAAGGATCTGAGAATCTTCCTCACCAGTTTTTCTTCTGACATTTTTTCTCCCAGTGCTCCTGAGGTGTTGGCAATCTCCAAGATGTTCATGTGAAACTCATGAATGGTTTCATCTTCCATCATTTTTAGATTCTCAAACTTAGTGGTCAACATCTGAAGCCTTGACATTTTTACTTTGGAAGTGCCCTCATGAGTAGTTCTGAGAGTGTCCCAAACTTCCTTGGCCAGTTCATATTGATGTACTAGTCTGAAAATGTTTCTATCAATTCCATTGAACAAGGCATTTAGAGCTTTTGAATTTCCCAGAGCTAACTCATCTTCTTCTTTACTCCAATCTTCCTCAGGCTTCAGACTGATTGTCCCATCTTTCTCAGTTATGGTGGGATGAATCCATCCTTTGTCAGCAGATCTCCAAGCCTTTTTGTCCAGAGATTTTAGGAAGGCAATCATACGAGGTTTCCAGTAGTCATAATTGGTTCCGTCCAGAATGGGTGGTCTATTTCCAAAAACTCCTTCTTTGTCCATAGTGCCAGAAAGTGATATCCCTAGATCTCACCCAGTAATACAGGCAGGGTGCCTGCTCTGATGCCAATTGAAATTCTGGCTGCAGATACTCAATGTCACGTTCAATGTTATGACACCGTATCTGACTTACTATATGACAGTAAATACAAAAACAATAAAGAACACAGTCAATTGTTTACCCAGTTCAGTGTGCAACAACACCTACTCTGGGGGCTACCAAGCCAGGGAGGAAATCCACTATAAGAGATTTTAATTCAGGAATAAACCAACCAGTTTATCTCCTTCACTTAAGACCTACCCAATGCAATTCCAATCTAAGTACAACTTAAACCTGAGTTCCTACTCACTCCCCCTCAATCACAGCAGTGATACATAAACCAATTTGACTTAAGAATTGATGAAGACACTCTTCAAAAACAAACTCTTGATTAAGCTTCACAGCTTTTTAATCAAGCAACACAATCACTCTTGCTTCACAGCTTTGAGTGATGTACACAACTAACTTGACTCTGCTTCACAGCTTTAGTCAAGGAACATTCAAACACTCTTGCTTCAAAGCTTAGAGTGTTGCACAACCCTTACAATTTGAAACCTATTCCAAGGCACTTATCACAATGATAATTGCTTGGAGTACAATAATCAAATCTATACAGATTACAAAATGATCTTCTAATCAATAAAAGCCATCCTTGAAAAACAGCAGCACTGTTGAATATATAGCAGCTGCAACTTCAGTTAGGGTTTCCAAAAACCTAGGGTTAATTCCGTTTGACCTAAAGACCAGGTCACAGGACTTTATTAACCAGGTTAGGGTTGAGCTAGGTTACCCCTCAGAAAACGCAGGATTCTGTTCAGGAAGGACTGAGTTATTTCCTGAAAAAACTCAGACTTATCCAATCCTGCAATCCTGTTAGTTCAGAACAGGATGTCATAACATCTGTTATGACATCTGAGAAAACCTGTCTACTGATTTAGCAAAATGTGATCATTTTGCAAAATGCTCAGATACACACTTATAAACATCAGTATTTGAATTACAATATTTTTCTGCAAAGGTACCTAATGAGTCAGTACAAACTGAACTAGAATGTTATGACATCAGTCATGACATTCACACATACACTTGGGATTTACCAAAAATGCAAGCCAATACCTAAACACCTACACGCTTTACATCCCTAACTTTTTCCTGGACTGCCCTTTCGGGTTTTCAGTCCACTGGGATACCCTTTTTTGCCCAAACCGCCTTTTCAGGTTTTTGGCTTGCCGGTGTACAGATTTTTAATTTCCATCCCTTATTTTTTCCCGAACCCTTTTGGTTCGCCGGGAAGCCCTTATTTTTGCCTAGGCCAGTCAACCTAGCGGGTCTTTTATCAGGCGTAGTATCTTTTCACTATGTCTGCATTGACAGGGTGAGGAAGGTTGTCACTGTCCATGGTGGTTAGAATCATAGCTCCACCCGAGAAGATGTTTTTAACCACAAATGGCCCTTCGTATGTGGGGTTCCATTTGCCCCTGGGATCACCTTGCGGCAGTATGATGCGCTTGATTACCAGATACTCGACTTGATATTCTTGACGTCAGACTTTCTTGTTAAAAGCCTTGATCATTCGCTTTTGATATGTCTGGCCATGACATATAGCAGTAAGTCTCTTCTCGTCGATCAGATTTAGTTGATCAAGTCGAGTCCAGATCCAGTTGTCTTCGTTCAAACCCGCATCTTTCATAATCCTGAGAGAAGGTATCTAGACCTCGATGGGTAGGACTTCCTCCATGCCATATACCAGAGAGTAAGGAGTTTCCCCTGTCGACATCCATGCTGAGGTACGGTATCCATGAAGAGCGAATGGTAACATCTCATGCCAGTCTTTGTATGTCACCATCATCTTCTGTATAATCTTCTTGATGTTCTTGTTAGCCGCTTCAACAACACCATTCATCTTCGGCCGGTAAGGAGAAAAGTTATGATGATGTATCTTGAATTGCTTATAGAGCTCGGTGATCATCGTGTTGTTGAGATTTGTACCATTGTCAATAATAATTCTTTTTGGAACATCATACCGACAGATCAGATTATGCCTGATGAACCACACTACAATGTTCTTGGTCATAGTAGCAAAAGAGGCCGCCTCAGCCCATTTTGTGAAGTAATCTATGGCCACCAGGATGAAGCGATGTCCATTGGAAGCGGTAGGCCTGATTTCTCTGATCATGTCAATGCCCCACATTGCAAAAGGCGACGGAGCTGTCAAGATGTTCAACGGAACCGAAGGCACATGTACCTTATCAGCATAGATTTGGCACTTATGACAAGTTCGGGAGTGCTGATAACAATCTGCTTCTATAGTGGACCAGTAGTTTCCTGCCCGTAGGATTTTCTTAGACATGGTGTGTCCACTGGAATAGGTTCCGAAGGTACCTTCATGCAGATCTGCCATAATCCTTTCTGATTCGCTCTTGTCTACACACCGTAGTAAGGTAGAGTCATGGTTGCGCTTGTAAAGGATTCCATTACTGAGGAAGAATTTCGTAGTGAACCTTCTCAGAAACTTCTTATCATTGACAGATGCCCCCTCGGGATACTCTTGAGTCTCGAGATACTTCTTCACTTCATGAAACCAGGGTTTGTCCGCCCCTCTTTGGTATCAATCTCACAATAGTGCGCTGGTTCATACAACCTTTCAATGGTAATTTGGGGAGCTTTATTGTCCCACTTGACTTTGAACATGATAGCTAGCACGTTCGCTAACTGTGTCTCCTCTCGTGGTAAATGTTCAAAGGTTACCTCCTCAAAGTGTGGGAGCAATGTCAGTACGTGTTATTTGTATGGGATGATATTCAGATGCTTCGTATCCTATTCGCATTTGATCTGACTTATCACTAAGGCTGAATCCCCGAAAACGTCCAAGAACTTAATCCTGAAGTCAATAGCAGCTTTGAGACCCATGATGCAGGCTTCGTACTCCGCCATGTTGTTAGTGCAGTTGAAATATAGTCGATAAGTGAAAGGAGTATGACAGCTCTCAGGAGATATGATTACCGTGCCGATGCCATCGGAGTTCCTCCTCGGGTCCTTCATCCGGTCTAGGTTCTTCATAGTCAATCACCAGCATAATATTATCATCCGGGAACTCAAAATTCATGGACTGGTAGTCATCCATGGCCTGATGAGCCAAATGATCAACCAATACACTCCCCTTGATTTCTTTCTGGGTTGTATATTGTATATCCTATTCAGTTAAGATCATCTTCCATCTTGCTATTCTTCCGGAGAGAACGGGCTTATCGAAGATGTATTTGATTGGATCCATCTTAGATATCAACAAAGTAGTGCGGGTCAGCATATACTGTCTTAGTCGGCGAGCAGCCCATGCCAAAGCGCGACAAGTTTTCTCGAGCAGTGAGTATCGTGTCTGACAGTCGGTAAACTTTTTGCTAAGGTAGTATATTGCATGCTCTTTTCGACCCGACTTGTCATGCTGCCCCAGCACACACCCTATTGAATTGTCTAGCACTGTTAAGTATAATATCAAAGGTCTTCCTTCAACCGGAGGCATCATAATTGGAGGTTCTTAAAGGTATTCCTTGATTCTTTCGAAAGTTGTCTGGCATTCGTCATTCCATTTTACCACTTGATCTTTCTTCAGAAGCTTGAAGATGGGTTCACAGGTAGCAGTCAGATGTGAAATGAACCTGGAAATATAATTTAAATGTCCCAAGAAACCTCTAACTTCTTTCTTTGTACGGGGAGCCGACATCTCTTGTATGGCCTTTACTTTTGCGGGGTCTACCTGAATACCTTTGTCACTGAAGATGAAACCCATAAACTTACCAGACCTTACCCTGAAGGTGCACTTGTTCGGATTCAACCTCATCTTGTATGTCTTCAACCTGTCGAACAACTTTTGTAGATGATCAAGGTGCTCTTCCTCGGTTTGAGACCTGGAAATCATGTCATCAACATAAACCTCTATCTCGTGGTGAATCATATCATGGAACAAGGCGACCATGGCTCGCTGAAAAGTTGCCCCAACATTTTTCAACCCAAAAGGCATCACCTTGTAACAGAAGGTTCCCCACTGTGTGATGAAGGTTGTCTTCTCCATGTCTTCAGGAGCCATCTTGATCTGGTTGTAGCCAGAGAAACCATCCATGAAGGAGAAGATTTTATGTTGAGTGGTGTTATCAACCAGAACATCAATGTGAGGAAGCGGGAAGTAATCCTTGGGGCTCGCTCTGTTCAGGTCTCTGTAGTCCACACACATCCGTACCTTGCCATCCTTCTTTGGCACCAGAACAACATTAGCAACCCACTGTGGATAGGAGGTGATAGCTAAGAACCCTACATCGAACTATTTCATAACCTCTTCCTTGATATTCTCTGATATTTCAGGGTGCATACGGCGGACCTTCTATTTAACCGAAGGATAGTCTTCCTTGGTCGGCAGACGATGTACCACAATATTCGTGTCTAAACCAGGCATGTCTTCATATGACCAGGAGAAGATCTCAACATAGTCGTGAAACATCTATATCAACCGTTGTTTGATCTTAGCTTCCTAATTTGTGCCGATCTTGACTTCTTTTTTGGCTACCTCCATGCCCAAGTTTATTGTCTCAACTGGCTCTTCATGAGGTTGTATAGCCCTTTCTTCCTGCTGCAACAGTCTAGCGAGTTCTCCAGGCACCTCACAATCGTCCTCACCTTCGTCCTCGACTTGGTTGATCAGATTTTTGAAGTCATAACTGGCAGTAGCAGAACTGTTATCAATGGGATCCATAGTTGATATGAATCTGCAGTATGATACGTGAGTGTGTGTAAGAGCATAGCTGTTTTGATAAAGTGAAAACAGATAAAGCAAAACAAAGAGCGCAAAATTTGTATGCCAGGAACGTCCAATGTTTTATTGATGATATATGAAATGACACATAATAGCCCTCACACACAAATCCAATGTGCCTCGGGCAAGACACAAGGCTGTAGAGTTTAAATTGTTTATTACAAATTCAGAAAACAAGTGGGACAATTACTGCGGAATAAAAGAAACTGGTATAAAATCCCTAGTCATCCAGTTACTCGGTCCACCATTGGTAGTTGGGTAGATCCAACTGTCAATGTCAGAGTCTTCCTCATTGTCTTTAATGGCATTAATTCCTCGATTGCTAATGCGTAAGGGAGGTCCTCCAGCTCGAGCGCTTCGAACAACCCTTTGAGCTCCTGAAGTAAAGCCCAAACCAAACTTGTCAGTTTTGTGAGTAAAATCAGGGAGTTGTCCCCAGTTGGTATACCTACCTTCCTCAACCACTGCTCTGGCGTCTTTGAGAGAAGCCATCTTCAGAGGAGGTTTGGTGCTGGTAGTGGTCTCAGTCGATGCAAAGATCTGGGGAACCTCTTCAAAGTTTTGGCAAGGAGTCTCTATGAATTCCCCATCCATCTCTACGTACCTGAAGGAGTTGAGGTGGCTCACCATATACTCCTCTCCGCCACGTACAATGACAATCTTCCCCTTCACCGGATACTTCAGCATTTGGTGCAGTGTAGAAGTAACATCCCCAGCTTCATGGATCCAAGGACGACCCAACAAACAAGAGTATGACGGTCGGGTGTCCATTACATAGAAAATGGACTCAAAGTTATGAGAACCTACCTTGACAGGTATGTCCACCTCCCCATGCACCATTCTCTTTGACCCATCAAAAGCCCTTACGATAATGTTACTAGGCTTCAAGGTCAAGTCCTCATAATCTAGTTGATCGAGAGCCTTCTTCGGCAGGACATTCAATGAAGACCCAGTATCTACCAGCACATGAGCCATAGTGGTGCCCCTGCATTCGACCGAGACATTAAGAGCATCATTATGTTTCCTCCCTTTTGATGTCAAATTGGCATCTGAAAAACCCAGCCCATTGTCAACAGTCAGGCTGGCCATACAATCTTTGAATTGATCAGTCGAGGTCTCCTGCGACACGTGCGGAGTCTTGAGGAATGGGATCAAAGCCTTCGCATGGGCCTCGGAAAACAACAACAGAGACAACATGGATATCTTTGAGGGGGTCTTCCCCAGCTACTCGACCACATTGTAGTCGCTCTTTTTAATTATTTTTAATATTTCCTCTATCTCTTTCTTAGAGGCTTCTACGACAATTTTTCTAGGTGCCTCCGTTTGGGCAGGCTCACCTATAGCTTTTTTTCCTCATGTACCAGATGACCCGACGGCAGGGGTAACAATTGGAGTAAGAACATGAGTAGTAGTTGAAGCACAAACAGGAATAGAGGGTGAAATAACGACAGGATTATTGACAGCCTTTAGGGAAATATCAGGAGAGAAAACCCTCCCACTTCTGGTGATCTTACTGGTCCCGACAATGTTACTGACATCGGGATCATTCTCTTCATTCTTCAAGTCTTGTTTAACACCATGATAGTAGACATCGATGCCATAATGCCAAGGGACAACTTTGTCCGAGGCGTATGGGACAGGACCATGAAGGGTGATTATTAACGGAGAGACTCTTGGAGCAGATGTAATCCTAACAGGTCTTCTCGAGGAGACCTTGGAAGGATTGGCGAAAATGGTTATAATTGCAATATCTTCCCATGGAACAGTTGGAATCAAAGTTTTCTCGAACAAAATTTCTCTGCTGTCCATCAGGCATTGGACACCTGTTTTCAGCAAATGGCAGCCAGAAGGCAGAGATGAACACACGTGGCAACCTTCACCACAACCCGGAAATAAACCGGCCAACAACAAATTCTTCTTAATAGTCATAAGAGGAGTAGAAACTTCATCAACTGAGGTCACAAACAGACCGATATCAACAGCATTAATTCCACGGTTGTGCTTAGGCATGAGAGCAGTTATGACATTGGGCTTCTCTGAAGCATCGAACTCAATCTCTTTGGCTTCAATCAGTTCTTGTACCTTATTTCTCAGAGCCCAGCAATCATTTGTATTGTGGCTAGGACTCTCAGAATGGTAGGCACACCGAGCGTTTGGATTGTACCGAGGAGATGTAGTATTTGGATTCTTGGGAGCCTCTTTTAAGGTTGCCAAGTTGGATCTTAGTAGATGGGGTAGAACCTCTGTCAATGTCATTTTAATCCGAGTAAACTGCCTTTATGGTCTTTCTACCCTTTGTTGATTGTGGCATTATGGAGAAGCCGTAGGCCTAGGTATCATTACAGCACTTACCTTCGAACGGTGTTCAGCTCTGCTTTGGCCTCTCGGGCTATAGATGGCACTGGCTTCCTTCTTACAAGTGAAAGGCTTATTTACCAAACTCGAAGAGGCGTCTTTATGTATCTTACCGCTCCGAATCCCAACTTCTACCCTTTCTCCTGTTAATATCAGCTCGGTGAAACCAGCTAATGAACTATCAATCAAATTTTTAAAGAAAGGACTAGACAGCGTCCCAAGAAACATATCAACCAACTCCCTATCAGATAAAGTGGGTTGGACTCTTCCAGCCAAGTCTCTCCACTTCTGCGCATAGTCCTTAAAGCCTTCACATGCACCCACAATCATACTCTGGAGTTGAGTACGAGTGAGGGCAAGGTCGGCGTTATATTGATACTGCTTATAAAAAGCAGCGGCCAAGTCCTCCCAGTTTCGGACATTGGTTCTCTCCAGTTGGTAGAACCATTCAAGCTGAGTCCCTGACAGACTGTCTTGAAAGAAGTGAACCCACAAGTTTCTATCAGTGGTGTGGGGCTGGATCTTCCTTACATAGGAACGGAGATAGAGCTTTGGGCAAGACACCCCATCGTACTTTGCAAAAATTGGAGCCTTAAATTTCTGCGGGATGACCATTCCCGACACCAATCCCATTTCTTTGAAATCTAACCCAGGTATTTTCTGGACTTCCATAGCACTCAAACGATCTTACAATTGCTTGTATCTATCCTCAGTGGGAGGATATTTCTCATCATTGTAGTCCATATCATTGTCAGAAACTTCAGGATTGGGGTCATTTTCCCTTGTCTCCCTTTCTTGATTCTCTCCTTCCTTGGATGAGAAGGTTAGATCGACTGGTTGCTTTATTGGCCCCCTGAATCTTCTTCCCATATTTAGAATACTAGAGACTTTCTTCTTTTTCTTCTTCTCCTTCAAGATGAGGTCTTTCAGATCCTCCTGCCCTTTCACTAGAGTTATGAACATCTGTTGGAATTGGGCATTTTGTGCCTGAAGATCTTTGATGCTTTGTTCAGAAGACATTTCTGCTGAAATAAACAGCGAAGAAGATGAGAAGCCTGTAATGGTACCTATATATGCAGTGTTTATGGATGGGATGTGTATGTAATGATTTCAAGGACTTTGGGAAATTTAAATTTGCGAGTCAAAGTTCAATTTCCTTTTAGGCGTTATAATTAAAAACAATTCTAAAAAACTAGAAAAAATAAAATTTCCCATGGATGCTTCCTCTTCGTGCCGAGATAGACATTAAGGCTTCTTTCCTCATGAAGCTTCTTTGTGAGCTCTAAAACCTTCCCCTCCTGGGCATAGAACTGATCCCTATAAGTATCCCGCTCTTTCTTCAACTGAATCCAAGACCTCTGTAGTTCTTCAAGATCAGTGGGCATATCAGGATGGAGAACCGTGTAAGAAATACCCCCCATTCAGTAGTGGGTTCCACAATTACTGGTAAAACGGCCATGTAGGGCATCATAAGTTTCTGGGCACGAGCTTGTACCCATTTGTGATACGATGGGAGAACTGACTTGAGGTTTTGCGTTTGTTTTCGCAAATGTTTCGGTTGAGCAAGAGTCACCACCGACTTTTTATTTTATCCTAAGGAAAGTTTAAAAAGCACAGCAAAAACCTTTGAGATGTTTTCTTGGGTTCGGGGAGTAGATTATAGAAAGGGAAGGTATTAACACCCTTTCTATCCATGGTTATCCATGGGCTCTTAGTTACTTGCTTAGATCAACTTGCCTTGATTTTCAATTATTTGAAATGGTGCTTTCAATTGTTTGAAATGGTGCTTTGTGTGTGGGTTTTGAAAATGTTTTGAAAAGAGGCCAATGTGGTGGAAACCTTTGTAATGATCCATGTTGGGATGTATACAAAGGTGTATGTCTTTTGAAAAGTTTCAATGTTTTTGAAAGTTGTTTTGAAAGTGTGTTGTGATGTGTGTTTTTGAAAAGATAGGCAAGTGTTTTTGTTTTGCAAGTTGGCAAGTAACCAAGAGTTGTCTACTCCTAAATTTACTCAAAGGTTTTCTCTATGTTTTAACCCTTTTGACAATTTTGTTCCACCATTGTATTTGGTGGACAATCTTGTGTTAGGATGTGAACGGGACGGACACGGGTCATCATTTAGACCATGATTGCAATGGTGCCAAGTATCTTTGGGCAACTTTTCCTTTAAGGGACTTGATCATTTTTAGGCAACTTTCGAAAGCGTCATCGAGGGACTATGATCATTTGAATTTGTTTCGTTTTTGCCAAAGACACCTAACATGCAACATGGCCCATTATTGAAGGCAACAAGTGGAGTAACCCTAGGGGTGCAAGTGTGATTAGTGTTTGTTCATTTTCATGCTTTAATCTTGGAATTAGGTCAAGCTATTTGTTCGGTTGATTTTTACATACAAACCTTAAGTCTATCATGGCATATTTAGAAATCTTTAAAGTGCGAAATTTAAAAGTCCTAAACTATTACAACACAATTTATGGGATGGGGGGTACAAATGTTCAAATGGGGATATTTAGCAAGAAAAATTAAATCTAAACTATTACATCCAAATTGAATATACAAATTAATTAATTGCACAATAATTAAATAAAATACAATAAAATATGCAAGATGCAAAAAAATGATTTTTATATGTATGTAAAAGGTTTTTTTTATGTGTCAAATAAACAAAAAATAAAAAGGAATAATTTTGGATATTTTTACATTCTAGGGCAAACCCTAATTTTGCTAAATAAAGGTATTAATTATTTATTATATACAACATTTATTAATTATGTACAAAAAATAAATAAAAAGAAAGTATATTGTAAAAAAGTGATTTTTTAAGTTAAATATTAATAAAAATAAAAATGTATTATTTTTATGTTTTTTCCCTAAATATTCTAATAAATATAGATAAGTATTTATATTATTTACTAAATATATTAAATATGTACAAAAAAAAAATTTAATATTTACAAAAAAAAATATTTTTTAGAAAATGTTTTCAAAAGATAAAATAAAATAAAATCAGAAAATAGAATGTATTTTGTATTTATTTTGGTATTTTAAATAAGAGTATATTTATGTTTATTTACATATAAAACTAAATGAAACAAAATAAATATCAAATAAAATGCAAAAAATGTGAGAAAAATATTTTTAATATTTTTTATGCTTTGACAAAAATAAACAAGTCAGAAACAAAAATCAAAAGTCAAAAATAATGAAAATAAAACACAATGGGCCAAGGGGGTGCATGTGGAAAATGAGTGGTGCAAATAGAAAGAACAACACAGGCCCAACCCAAAGAGGTTGTCTTCAACCTCCAGACAATTTTGAACACAAAACACGCGCTTCCTGCTATCTCATGATTCCTGGACTTTCATGCAAAATTCATAACACCAAAAATGTAGAGCATCATGTCACAAGTTCATACATATAAAAAACTTGATCTAATTCTCAGAAATGAGAGAGAATTTCTTCTCCCCCAATTTCTGACCTAAGTTTTTTCAGATGTTCAGGTTCAAAATACTCTTAGCACATATAATATAAATGAAAAGTAACTATATGGATGGCTTCAGGGCTATGATTAGAACATGTTTCATTCATAAACCTAAACCTAACTCTTCCTAGATTGAGAGATAGAAGTCCATGAACTTACCTGTTCAGCTTGGATCGTGTATGACAATGGAGGTACTTTCAAGGCAATGTGAGGACTTATACAGCTTGCTTGAAGTTCAGGGATGCTTCTCCAACCTTTAGCTTGCTTTGAAACTAAATGAGTCGAGCTATAGAAGTCAACCTGCAAAACAGAAAAAGTGAAAATGGTGAAGTTGGTTAGAGGTGTTACAGTCTGTAGCTAGGGCTTGGGATAGTTTCAATGGATGGTAGGGAGTGTGTATGAACCAGCTTTGGCCAAAACGCACGAGCAAACTGAGTTGTGCAACTCAATCTGCAGGGATTCCCTGTTTTGTGCAGCAAATGGTGTTTTGATGTTTAGGGAGGTATTGAAGGTAGTTGGCTCGTGTTTCAGGTCAGGCTTGATGTTTGGAATGTGTTCAACAAGTTTGCTTAGACTTATTCTTGCAGCAATGTGAGATGTTATCAGTTATGCAATGTTTCTTCTATCTTAAGCAAAGTTTGTCAAGTTGGTTTCTAGACTTATGCAGGCCCCTCAAGTATGCTGCCTCAATCCCTCTTGATCAGTGTGATATGTTCCTGAACTTGTGCCTAGAAGATATGCTTTGGTACTTCTTTGATTCATGTTTTGACATAAAGTGCCACTTTACAAGAATGGATAAGTTACTTTTTCCAAATAAGGATTAAACTTCCATGTAATGACCAAATGAGCAAAATAACATCTTGGCACAATGGATTAGCATTTAATTTTTGAGTGTAAATGAGATTAGAGGCCTGTAATGTAGCTTGCACATGCTGAGTTTGAAAATGCACAAGTTATGAACATGCCTTTGGCCATGAATCAAAGTGACTTTTGCCCATATTGACAAATTCGATTCTCCCTAACCACAAGGGTGTTTGAGAAGTTCTTGGACATTTTGGAAAGCTTGGAATGTGTACTACAATCCATCTTTGTAATTCAAGTTTAAATTCCAAGTGGAAGCATGTGAAAAGTGGCCATGAAGTTGGGAAAAAATCCTGCCTAGAATAGGTCAAAAAATTTCTAAGTTAAGAATGTTTTGCACCCTTGTTCCAAAAATCATAACTTGAGCTACAAGCTTCTCTTGAGGAAACTTTGTGAATCAAAGTTGTAGATTTTTAAATGGACTACAACTTTAATGTTTTGAGTTTTCCTTGAATCCAAATGCATCTTGATGAAAAAATGGGACAAAGTTAGGAAAAAATTAGGGATTTTCATAACTTAGAAAAATTCTAAGTTATGAAAATTCTTCATTTCAAACCCTAATTTGTGATTTTTGATTTCTTGATGAACAAGTTTCATAATTTGACATGTCTTGATGAAAAATGAATCTTGACACTTGATTTTGACCAAAAAGTCAAAGTTTGACTTTTCAGTATACAGTCAAATTTGGCTCAGTTGACTGGAAAATTCATCTGTCAATCTTGTGCATTTGGGATCTTTTGAACTTGTTGAATATGTAAAGACAATGCCATTGAGTCCTTGAGTCCATATGTGAGCTTGGTTTGCCATTGGCTAGGTCAAACAGTCAAAAATTGCATTTGTGCAGTCAAAACCCTAAAAATGACCATTTTGCCCTTTTGGTGATCTGATCAAATTTCTTGTGGAATTGTGATCCAAACTTGACCAAATGGTTCATATGAGTTCATAATGTTGATGTGGGTCAAAAATCATGAGGTTTGACTGTCAATTGACCACAATTGACTTTTTCCTCAATATAGCTGATTTCTAGGTCAACTGTCCAATTGACTGGGCAAAGATTGGAATCAAGGCTTGAAACTTGGTATGGATAAACTTGTGAGTCTAATATGAAGCATGAAAGTCACTTTGGGCCTTTTAGGTCAAAACATCTTTGTGCAAACTCAAACCCTAATTTGGGTCAACAGTGCAAGGAGGAGTCTTGAGCAGAGCAAACCCTAGTTTGATCTTGAGCTCCAAGGGTCTTGTGATGAGAAAATGTTGAGGAAATGGGAGGGCAAATTTTGGGGTACAACAGTTGCCCCTGTTCAATCTTCTTGAACCTGAAGAGTTAGATTGGCAAGCTTGCCTTTCGTGACTCGAAGGTAAAAGGAGATTGGACACTAGAGTGCCCTGAAATTTGCACTCGCATGCTGGAGTATCAGCAATGTGATGGCGGGAATGGGCTTATAGATGCCATTTGGAGAGATGGTGGATAGGAGGATAGGCTTAGAGATGCCATCTGAAGACGTGACAGAACCTTGTCGGGAATGGGCTTATAGACGCCATTTGGAAGTGTTGATCGCGTAAGAGATTTCTTAGCGAGAACTTGCATATTTTGAGAAAGGAAGATGTTTCCTGGCCTGTTACAGGTGTTGATCTTCAGTCTCTTCATGCAGATATGCCCTGGCTAGATACAGGAGTCGAATCCATAATTAGTTGCTCACAGATGTGCCCTGGCTAGATACAGGAATCGAATCTGGAACTTCAAAAGGTTGTTTACAGACGTGCCCTGGCTGGATACAGGTGTCGAATCTGGAAACTCTTCATGCAGATGTGCCCTGGCTGGATACAGGTATCGAATCTACAATCAATCACTCACAGATGTGCCCTGGCTAGATACAGGTGTCGAATCTGGAAATTATCGTCTACAGATGTGCCCTGGCTGGATACAGGAATCGGATCTGGAATTTGCAAATGGTTGGTAGAGATAGCTTTCCTGGCTGGATACAGGTGTAAACCTCTGACCTGAGAATGAAAGATAATTTCCTGGCCTGTTACAGGGGTTGATCTTCAAACTCTTCATGCAGATATGCCCTGGCTAGATACAGGTATCGAATCTATAACCAATCACTCACAGATATGCCCTGGCTAGATACAGGTATCGAATCTGGAATTGCGATAGTTGATACTAATCATCTTTGGATTGTCCTTTTCCTGAAAAGGCAAAACATTAGTTGTATGCAATGTCATGTTATATGAGATGCATGATGATGTTTTCAAGAATGAATGAGATTGTGTCGTATGCACTTTATCATGTATGTAAGCAGGATGTATGAAATGTGAAATGTCTATGAATGTATTTTCATCTAGGAAAATAAATCCTTGACGAGTGCCGGGAGCTTGTGGGATCCTGGTCTGATGTTTGAAGAGTGGAGTTCTTCATTTCTGCTGGGGATGATGGTTGCAAGAATAAACTGGTAGGAGAAGATGACTTCGTTGGGGAATAAACTTGTTGGAGAGGTTGCCCTGTGGGGAATTACTCTGTGGGAAGAGATACTTCGTTGAGGTTTTGATGAGAGCTCCGCTGGGGATTCCACTGATAAGTTATGTTGGGGAACTTGATGAACTCCGTTGGGGAAAAGGAAGAACTTCGTCGAGGACGATCTTTCCGTGGTAATTAGCTGAGGATAACCCAGTTATAACCTGGTGGGGAAATAACCTTTGAATAAAGTCGGGGAGACGCGTTCGTACTCTGCAGGTGATAAGCTTCCAGAATCTACTGGGGATAAGCTTCAGAATCTAACGGTGACTTCACTGGGGATGTGGATTCTACTCTCCTGGGGAAACCTTTCAGACTGTACTGGGAAATGGTTCCACTGGATGTCTGTATTCCGCCGGGGAACAATCTTATATTAAGACTTCCGGGGATGCTTGCTGAGGAATGTCTATACTCCGCTGGGGAATGTTGAGATCTTCTAGGGATACCCAACTTCCTTAAGGCTGACAGCAGACTAACTCTGCCTGGGGGGAGTATCGCTGACTTGCTAGGGGAATATTGTGCCTTTTTAGGGATGATGGGAGACTAACTCTTCCTGGGGAGAGTATCGCTGAATCTTGTCTTATTCTGTGGGGAGTGAAGGTGACTCGGTTACGTTCTTCAGCTGAACCTACCTAGGTACCTTGGTGGACAGAGCAACTAAATCTCTTAGACAATTCTAAATTGCCCCTATTTCTGATGTCATCTGTAATTAATCCTTTGTTTCGCATGCAACTATTCATGATTAGCAATTAATGTCAAATGCATATATCAAACATGAACATTGGATGTTCTTCGCAAAACAAAACAGAAAAGGAAAAACAATGGATAATTTGTCTGAAAATTTGAACTTGTATTGATTTTGAAATTTGCCTGTAAATAGGCATTTTTGTACAAGAGGCTGACGTCCTAGTAGGAGAACGCCGCCGAGCAAAATAGAGTTTATACAATTTTGTGAAAAAGAAACAAGACAGCTATGTGAAAAAATAATCCCACTGGGTTCCAACTCTGCTATCACCTTTATGTCTTCAAGCGTCTCATCACTTTGCTGCTTAGTTAAAGATGAAGCTGATTGATTGATGCCGAATTCTGGATGCAAGGTGATCCAATGAGACATAGTATTACGCTTTATCCCTAACTTTTTCCTGGACCGCCCTTTCGGGTTTTCAGTCCACCGGGATACCCATTTTTGCCCAAGCCGCCTTTTCAGGTTTTCGACTTGCCGGGTGTACAAATTTTTTTCATTTCATCCCTTATTTTTGCCCGAACCCTTTTGGTTCGCTGGGAAGCCCTTATTTTTGCCTAGGTGTGTCAACCTAGCGGGTCTTTGATCATGCGTAGTATCTTTTTACTATGTCTGCATTGGCGGGGTGAGGAAGGTCGTCACCATCCATGGTGGTTAGAATCATGGCTCCTCCTGAGAAGATATGTTTAACCACAAATGGCCCTTCGTACGTAGGGGTCCATTTGCCACTGGGATCACTTTGAGGAAGAATGATGCGCTTGATTACCAGGTCTCCGACTTGATACTCTTGTTGTCTGAACTTCTTGTTAAAGGCCCTGATCATCCGTTTTTGATACGTCTAACCATGACAAATAGCAGTGAGTCTCTTTTCATCAATTAGGTTTAATTGATCAAGCCGAGTCTGGATCCAGTCGTCTTCGCTCAAACCTGCATCCTTCATTATCCGGAGAGAGGGTATCTGGACTTCAATAGGCAAGACTGCCTCCATGCCATAGACCAAGGAAAAGGGAGTTTCCCCTGTTGACGTCTGTGCTGAGGTACGGTACCCATGAAGAGCAAATGGTAACATTTCGTGCCAATCTTTATATGTCACTGTCATCTTCTGCACAAACTTCTTGATGTTTTTATTCGCTGCTTCGACAGCTCCATTCATCTTCGGCCGGTAAGGTGAAGAGTTGTGGTGTTGTATCTTGAATTGCTCGCAGAGCTCAGTGATCATCTTGTTGTTAAGATTGGTACCATTGTCCGTAATGATCCTCTCAGGTACACCATATCGACAGATCAGGTTGTGCCGAATGAACCGTGCCACGACGTTCTTGGTTACGGTAGCATAGGAAGCTGCTTCAACCCATTTTGTGAAGTAATCAATCGCTACTAGGATGAAGCGATGCCTGCTGGATGCCGTAGGTCTGATTTCGCCGATCATATCAATGCCCCACATTGCAAAAGGCCAAGGTGCTGTCAAGACGTTCAGAGGAATTGGAGGGATGTGCACCTTATCAGCATAGATCTGGCATTTGTGACACGTCCGAGAATGTTGGTAACAGTCGGCTTCCATTGTGGACCAGAAATATCCTGCCCGCAGGATTTTCTTTGCCATGGTATATCCACTGGAATGTGTTCCGAAGGTACCTTCATGCAGCTCTGCCATGATCCTTTCTGCTTCAGTCTTATCCACACAACGCAGTAAGGTTGAATCATGGTTTCGTTTGTAGAGAATGTCGTTGATGAGGAAGAACTTTGCCGCAAACCTTCTCAGGAATTTCTTGTCATTAACAGATGCGCCTTCGGGGTATTCTTGAGCTTCCAAGTACCTCTTCACTTCATGATACCAGGGTTTTTCTGTTACCTCTTCGGTTTCGAGATCACAGCAATGTGCAAGTTCATCCAACTTCCAGATAATGATCCAGGGCGCCTCGTTGTCCCATTTGACTTTGAACATAGAAGACATTGTAGCCAACGCGTCCGCTAACTGATTCTCCTCTCTTGGGAAGTGTTCAAAAGTTATCTCCTCAAAGTGGGGAAGCAACGTCAACACATACTCCTTGTAAGGAATAAGATTTGGGTGTTTCGTATCCCACTCGCCTTTGACCTGATTGATCACGAGAGCGGAATCTCCGAAGACACTCAGAAACTTGATCCTTAAGTCAATTGCAGCTTGAATACCCATGATACATGCCTCATACTCCGCCATGTTGTTGGTGAAGTTGAAACATAGCCGAGCGGTGAGTGGAGTATGAGTGCCTTTGGGGGATATGATCACAGCGCCGATACCATTACCCAAAGCGTTTGAGGCTCCGTCAAAGTGCATAGACCATCGGGATCCTTCCTCAGGTCCTTCATCCAGTCCAGGTACTTCATAATCAGTCACAACCATGATATCCTCGTCTGGAAATTCAAAGTTCATCGACTGGTAGTCGTCCACTGCCTGATGTGCCAAATGGTTTGCCAATACACTTCCCTTGATTGCTTTTTGAGTCGTGTACTGGATGTCATATTCCGTCAAGATCATTTGCCATCTTGCTATTCTTCCAGATAGAGCAGGCTTTTCGAATATGTACTTGATTGGATCCATTTTTGAAATCAACAGAGTAGTGTGAGTCAACATATACTGTCTCAGCCGGCGAGCAGCCCATACCAAAGCGCAGCAAGTTTTCTCGAGTAGTGAGTACCCGGGTCTCACAGTCGGTAAACTTTTTGCTAAGGTAATAAATAGCATGCTCTTTTCGGCCAGACTCGTCATGCTGACCCAGCACACACCCCATTGAGTTGTCCAGTACTGTCAAGTATAGTATTAGAGGTCTCCCTTCAACCGGTGGCATAAGAATGGGTGGTTCTTAGAGATACTCTTTGATCTTTTAGAAAGCGGCCTGACATTCATTGTTCCAACGTACTACTTGATCCTTCTTCAGCAGCTTGAAGATTGGTTCACAGGTAGCAGTTAGATGCGAGATGAATCGGGCAATGTAGTTCAAGCGTCCTAGAAAACCTCTGACTTCTTTCTCTGTCTTGGGAATTGGCATCTCTTGTATGGCTTTCACTTTGGCAGGGTCCACTTGAATGCCTTTGTCGCTTACGATGAAGCTTAACAATTTTCCAGATCTCACCTCAAAGGTGCACTTGTTCGGGTTCAACCTCAGCTTGTACAATTTCAGACGGTCAAACAGCTTCCGTAGATGGTCAAGGTGTTCCTCCTCAGTTTGGGACCTTGCAATCATATTGTCGACGTATACTTCTATCTCGTGATGGATCATGTCATGAAATAAAGTAACCATGGCACGTTGGTAAGTTTCCCCAGCATTCTTCAACCCAAAAGGCATGACCTTGTAGCAAAAGGTGCCCCACTAAGTAACAAAAATGGTCTTCTCCATGTCTTCAGGAGCCATCTTGATTTGATTATAACCGGAGAAGCCGTCCATGAAGGAGAATACTTTATGCTGAGCAGTATTGTCAACCAGAACATCGATATGAGGCAGAGGGAAATCATCCTTAGGGCTTGCCCTGTTCAAATCCATGTAATCAACACACATTCGGACCTTACCATCCTTCTTCGGCACTGGAACCACGTTGGCAATCCACTGAGGGTAAGAAGTTACTGCTAGAAATCCGGCATCAAATTGTTTCATAACCTCAGCTTTGATTTTCTCGGACATCTCTGGACGCATACGGCGGACCTTCTGTTTTACCGGAGGGCAGTCTTCCTTGGCAGAAAAATGATGAACCACAATGTCGGTATCCAACCCAGGCATGTCTTCGTAAGACCAGGCAAAGATTTCCACATAGTCATGCAGCATCTGAATCAACCGTTGCTTCACACTGAGCTCTAGATTGGCACCAATCTTGACTTCCTTTCTGTCTGTCTCAGTACCCAAATTTACCGTTTCCATTGGCTCTTCATGTGGCTGAATGTCCCTCTCTTCCTGGAGTAGCAGTCTTGCAAGTTCACCAGGCACTTCGCAATCATCTTCACCTTCATCTTCGGCTAAGTTGATCGGATTTTCGAAGTCATAACTGGCAGTAGCAGAGTCGTTACCAGTGAGATCCAGAGTGGATTGGAACCTGTATAGGTGAGTGTGTGTAAATATAGCTGTTTTGCAATATATAATAAAGAAAGAAAAGGAGCGCAAGGTTTTGAAATGCAACAAACGTCCAATGTTTTTATTGATGATATATGAAAATGACACACAAAAGCCCTCACAAATGGAGCCACGGTGCCCCGGGTAGGACACCGAGCCATAAAAGTTTCAACATATTGTTTGTTACAAATTCAAAACAAAAGAGTTCATTACTGAGTGACAAAAGTAATAGGTGTGAAGTCCTTGGCAGTCCAGTTGCTTGGTCCACCGTCGGTTGTTGGGTAGATCCAGTTGTCGAATTCAGATTCCTCCACGTCATCTTCAATAGCATTCACTCCCGGGTTGGTGATGAACACAGGAGGTTTTCCAATCCTTGCCTTACGAACAGCCCTCTGAGCCTCTGCAGTGAAACCCAGACCAAACTTGTCGGTCTTTGGAGTGAAATCAGGAAGTCGGCCCCAGTTTGCACACTCACCCTTCTCAATCACAGCCCGGGCATCCTTTAAGGAAGCCATCTTCAAAGGAGAGTCTTCAATCACAGTTTCAGCTGATGCCAATGTCTGAGGCACCTCTTCAAAGTGTTGAAAGGGGGTTTCAATGAATTCCCCATCCATCTCTATGTACCGGAACAAGTTTAGGTGGCTGACCATATATTCTTCCTCCCTCTGAACTGTCACAATATTTCCTCTGACTGGGTACTTAAGCTTCTGATGTCGTGTGGAGGTCACAGCTCCAGCCTTGTGGATCCATGGACGACCCAACAAACAAGAATAGGATGGACGGATGTCCATCACATAGAAAGTTGAATCAAAAACTTGAGAACCAACCCTGATTGGAATGTCAACTTCACCATGTACCATCCTCTTGGAACCGTCAAAGGCTTGGACAACAATGTTACTGGGCTTGAGCTCCAGACCCTCACAATCTAACCTGTCTAGGGCCTTCTTGGGCAATACGTTCAATGAAGAACCGGTGTCTACCAACACATGGGCAAGAGTAGTGCCCCTGCATTCAATGGAGACATGCAGGGCATCATTGTGGTTCTTTCCTTTTGCAGTCAGATCGGTGTCAAAGAAGCCCAACCCATTATCAGCAGTCAAGTTGGCCACACAATCAGTAAATTGATCAGCAGACGTTTCTTGTGGCACATGGGCCGTCTTCAGGAAGGAAATCAGGGCCTTGGCATGGGCCTCTGAACACAACAACAGTGATAGCATAGAAATCTTTGATGGGGTGTGTCCCAACTGCTCAACTACATTGAAATCACTTTTCTTGATAATCTTGAGGATCTCCTCCATCTCTTGCTGGGAGGCTTCAACAGTGGTTGTCTTCGGCGCCTCCGTCAGGGCAGGAAAATCAGTAGCAATCTCTTTGCCCCGAGTGTCAGATGACTCGGCAGCAGGGGTAGAAACAGGAACTTGATTAGGAAGGGAAACAAGCACACTTGCGGGTGTGATGACAAGAGGTTTCCGAATAGCTGGTGGCGCAATATCTGGTGAGAACAGCCTACCACTGCGAGTAATTTTGGCAGGCCCGGTGATGTTACTGACGCCGGTACTAGTATCAAACTCTTGCTTTACTCCAAGCACATAAACGTCTGCCCCATAGTGCCATGGGACAGCTTTGTCAGATGTATAAGGGAGGGGCCCCGGAACAGTGATGATGATAGGATCAATCTTCTGAGTGGACATGATTTTGACAGGCTTCTTTGAGAGAGCCTTAGGAGGTTTGTTGAAAATAATGACAATAGAAACTTCTTCAGTAGGGATAACAGGAACATCAATCTTTTCGAACAAGATCTCTTTGCTATCCATCAGGCTTTGGATACCTGATTTCAGCAAAGGACAACCAACAGGTGAAACAGCACACAGAAGGCAACCTTTACCACATCCCGGAAATAAACCGGCTAGCAACAGGTTCCTTTTGACAGTCAATAACGGAGTAACAATATCTTCCACAGAGGCTACATACCGGTCTTCTTCCACAGCATTCACTCCATGCTGGGGCATGGGAGCAGTTACAACATTGAGCCTTTCGGGCGCCTCAAACTGTATTTCTTTAGCATCAATAAGGTCTTGAACCTTATTCCTCAGAGCCCAGCAATCGTCCGTAGTATGCCCCGGGCTATCAGAGTGATAAGCGCAATGGGCGTTGGGGTTGTACTTTGGAGAAGTTGTGTTCACTACCTTCGGAGCTTCTTTGACAGTTACCATATTGGTTGACAGTAGTTGCGGCAATATCTGAGACAGGGTCATGCTGAGCCGAGTGTACTCCCTTTTGGGCCTCTCACCCCTTTGTTGATTATACTGCTGAGGAGCAGCAGCAGGCTTTGAAATTACCAATGCATTGACAGCTTGGCGGTGTTCCGGCTTAATTTGTCTTCTGGGACCATAAACAGCATTGGCTTCCTTCTTGAAGGGCTTCTTTTCAGTACTCGCGGAGCCACTTTTCTGTATCTTCCCCGACTTGATACCAGCTTCTATCCTCTCACCAGTCAAGATCAAATCTGTAAACCCAGCAGAAGAATTTCCAATCAGATGATTGAAGAATGGTCCGGACAGGGTCCCTAGGAACATGTCAACAAGTTCACGGTCAGTCAACGGTGGCTGCACCCTGCCAGCCAGATCTCTCCACTTTTGCGCATACTCCTTGAATCCTTCGCTCGTCCCCAGTGACATACCCTGGAGTTGGGTACGCGTGGGAGCGAGGTCAGAATTGTACTGATACTGTTTATAAAATGCAGTGGCCAAGTCCTCCCAGTTTCGGATACTGGCTCCATCCAGCTGATAGAACCACTCGAGTTGAGCCCCTGAAAGGCTATCCTGAAAGAAATGGATCCAAAGGTTCTTGTCTGCATTGTAAGGTTGGATCTTCCTTACATATGATCTGAGATGCATCTTCGGGCAGGATAGCCCGTCATACCTTGCAAAAACTGGCACTTTGAACTTCGGGGGGATCACAATTCCAGCAACTAATCTCAAATCTTTGAAATCTAAGTCGGGAACTCTCTGCAGCTCCATAGCTGCCAACCTGTCTTCCAAGCCTTTGTACTTATCATCAGCGGGCGGGTATTGTTGATCAGAGTAGTCTTCGTCCTCTTCAGCCTCCTCTTCTTCAACTTCGGATTCGGAAGGTACCGCAGCCGCATTCCCTTTACTGGTTCCCTCTTCAGATGTAGGGGGAAATTCAAGCACTCTTCTGGCTTCACCCTCAAACCTTCTTCCTAGGGTAGCCACCCCAATTCGTTTCTTCTTCTTTTTCACTTGTTCTTTGTTCCCCAACAGGGCTTTCAGATCGTCCTGACCCTTAGCCAAGGTCATCAGGAGATGTTGAAACTGTGAGTTCTGAGACTGCAAGTCCTTGACCGTCTGTTCGAGATCCATCTTACTGAAATAAACAACAGAAAGATAAGGAAACCTGGTGTGGAGACCTGCTTATGCGTATGATGAATGATATGCTTATGTATGCAATGCATTCAAGGATTTAGAAAATTCAAAATTGTTGCAAACAAAAAGAACGCACGTCATATTAATAAGAAGAAATTTGCCAGTACATAAATGCCCCATGGGCCAAATATTACAAAAAACTTCTCAAGGTAAAAAGACGTTGCGCATCCTCTTTGGTGCGATGTAGGTGTTGAGGGTCTCTTCCTCATGGAGTCGGAGGGTAAGCTCCAAAACCTTCTTCTCACTGGCGTAGAAGCTGGCTTCAAAAGGGTTCTGTTCCTCCTTGAGTTGGATCCAACTCTTCTGCATCTCCTCCCACGATGTAGGCATGTCAGGATATAGGACGGTGTAGGGAACCTCTCCTTCCTTAACAGGCTCTTTAATCACAGGGAGAACATGAGGATAGGGCATCATTAGACTCTGGGCTCGGGTTCGTACCCACTTAAGATAAGGCTCAAGAGGGATGGAGTTCTTGTGCCCCAATGTCTTGCTGTCAATCTTGTTAGGCATCCTCCAAGCTCTGATGAATCTTTGGCGAAGTCCTTGCGCATCGTTGTCGAAGTCAAAAACTAGGTCAGGAATCAACATGTCGTGAGGGCCATCCCTCCTTGCATATCCAAATTGCCTCAAAGCTAGACAAGGGTTGTAGGTAATGCCTCCTCTAATGCCAAGTAATGGAACATTAGGGAACTCTCCACAACGATCGACGATGATGACATTTTCTCTGGACCGAGAACACCAATGTACATCAGAGTGAGTGAGGGTCATCAATCATTGTGACCACCTTAGGCCTTGGTCATTCTTCAAGACAGATTGTGGAAGGTGCGAAATAAACCACCTTGCAAGGAGAGGAGTACAGCATGTGAGAACACCCCTCTTTCTCATTGTTCGTGTGTAAAATGAGTGAAGAATGTCCCCAAGCAATGTTGGTATTGGATTCCTGGATAAGAAGATTTTGACGGCGTTGACATCTACAAGCTGGTCAGGATTTGGGAACAAGACCAACCCATAAATGAGGAGTGCCACAATTTCTTCAAAGGCTTGTAGATCTAATGAATTCCAACACTCTTGTGCCTTCTCAAACAAGAATTTTGCTAAGAAGCCTTTGACACCGCTTCTAGTTTCCCAATGCCCCTTGATGTCAGATGGTTGCAAGTGTAGTGCTTGAGTAACATCTTCAGGCTTTGGTTCTTTTTCCGTACCGTTGTAGGGTAGTTGATTAAGAATAGGAATTCTCAGGAGTTGAGAAAATTCCTCCAAAGCGGGCACCAATTGGTAGTCGGGGAAAGTGAAACAGTGGTGAAGGGGGTCAAAGAACTGGAACAACACCTTTACCATGTCCTCTTCAATGCTGGTGTTGATTAGGCTGAGCAGTCTACCATGTCTTTCACTGAAGGGAGAGCTTTCCGGAATTCTGGATGTGAGCTCCTTGAGTTGAGGAGGGACTCTCACAAGGTTGACTTGGATAGTTTTCCTGCGAAGAATTTCCATGACCTACAAAACAAGAACAAAGATGAAGATCTAAACCCTTGAAATGGTTAGTGGATGCATATGATGCTTTATGATGTTTATGATGTATGCACAAACATATGTACAAGCAATTCACACAAAACCCTAGTTTCAGGCTTGCATGGGGTTTCATAGGTAAGTACCCTCTTGAGTGTAGTTGGCTTAAAAACATGTCCTATAAATAGTAACTGGGTTCTAAGGAGCTCAATACCATTGGATTGTTTTCCATGTTCATTCTTTTGGTTTAGCCACTTAACTAGCGACCAAAATATTCTAAGAAAACAACCCTCAATAAGTGTAGTATCGAGTATCTACCAACTTCGGACTGTACCAAAGCCGGTCATCTCACTACCCCTAATAAAAGGCCAAGATGGTCAAGTAAGGTTCTAGGTCATTAGTGCTTAGTGACATCACTCAGCGGCCCCGTACTCTCCTTGATTGAACTCAAGGGTTACCGGTACTCACAAATATGTCGCACTAATATAGCTATTGCTTCAACCGTGTCGGTATACCCCGCACAGTTTCCACAACGTATTGCTATCTATGAATGTTTCCCCAAATCCGGGTGTAGGATTTCAAACCCAAACAATAGAGCCAAGATGTAAAGCAATCAAAGCAAACAATTAGTCCTGCAAGAGGGTGATCTAAGCCCTAAGGTTACTCCACTTTAAAGTCATCCCCAGCAGAGTTGCCAGTTCTGTGATACGGTGGGAGAACTGACTTGAGGTTTTGCGTTTGTTTTCGCAAATGTTTCAGTTGAGCAAGAGTCGCCACCGACTTTTTATTTTATCCTAAGGAAAGGTTAAAAAGCACAGCAAAACCTTTGAGATGTTTTCTTGGGTTCGGGGAGTAGATTATAGAAAGGGAAGGTATTAGTACCCTTTCTATCCATGGTTATCCATGGGCTCTTAGTTACTTGCTTAGATCAACTTGCCTTGATTTTCAATTATTTGAAATGGTGCTTTCAATTGTTTGAAATGGTGCTTTGTGTGTGGGTTTTGAAAATATTTTGAAAAGAGGCCAATGTGGTGGCAACCTTTGTAATGATCCATGTTGGGATGTATACAAAGGTGTATGTCTTTTGAAAAGTTTCAATGTTTTTGAAAGTTGTTTTGAAAGTGTGTTGTGATGTGTGTTTTTGAAAAGATAGGCAAGTGTTTTTGTTTTGCAAGTTGGCAAGTAACCAAGAGTTGTCTACTCCTAAATTTACTCAAAGGTTTTCTCTATGTTTTAACCCTTTTGACAATTTTGTTCCACCATTGTATTTGGTGGACAATCTTGTGTTAGGATGTGAACGGGACGGGCGCGGATCATCATTTAGACCATGATTGCAATGGTGCCAATTATCTTTGGACAACTTTTCCTTTAAAGGACTTGATCATTTTTAGGCAACTTTCGAAAGCGTCATCGAGGGACTATGATCATTTGAATTTGTTTTGTTTTTTCCAAAGACACCTAACATGCAACATGGCCCATTATTGAAGGCAACAAGTGGAGTAACCCTAGGGGTGCAAGTGTGATTAGTGTTTGTTCATTTTCATGCTTTAATCTTGGAATTAGGCCAAGCTATTTGTTCGGTTGATTTTTGCATACAAACCCTAAGTCTATCATGGCATATTTAGAAAGCTTTAAAGTGCGAAATTTAAAAGTCCTAAACTATTACAACACAATTTATGGGATGGGGGGTACAAATGTTCAAATGGGGATATTTAGCAAGAAAAATTAAATCTAAACTATTACATCCAAATTGAATATACAAATTAATTAATTGCACAATAATTAAATAAAATACAATAAAATATGCAAGATGCAAAAAAATGATTTTTATATGTATGTAAAAGGTATTTTTTATGTGACAAATAAACAAAAAATAAAAAGGAATAATTTTGGATATTTTTACATTCTAGGGCAAACCCTAATTTTGCTAAATAAAGGTATTAATTATTTATTATATACAACATTTATTAATTATGTACAAAAAATAAATAAAAAGAAAGTATATTGTAAAAAAGTGATTTTTTAAGTTAAATATTAATAAAAATAAAAATGTATTGTTTTTATGTTTTTTCCCTAAATATTCTAATAAATATAGATAAGTATTTATATTATTTACTAAATATATTAAATATGTACAAAAATAAAATATTTAATATTTACAAAAAAAAAATATATTTTTTAGAAAATGTTTTCAAAAGATAAAATAAAATAAAATCAGAAAATAGAATGTATTTTGTATTTATTTTGGTATTTTAAATAAGAGTATATTTATGTTTATTTACATATAAAACTAAATGAAACAAAATAAATATCAAATAAAATGCAAAAAATGTGAGAAAAATATTTTTAATATTTTTTATGCTTTGACAAAAATAAACAAGTCAGAAACAAAAATCAAAAGTCAAAAATAATGAAAATAAAACACAATGGGCCAAGGGGGTGCATGTGGAAAATGAGTGGTGCAAATAGAAAGAACAACACAGGCCCAGCCCAAAGAGGTTGTCTTCAACCTCCAGACAATTTTGAACACAAAACGCGCGCTTCCTGCTATCTCATGATTCCTGGACTTTCAAGCAAAATTCATAACACCAAAAATGTAGAGCATCATGTCACGAGTTCATACATATAAAAAACTTGATCTAATTCTCAGAAATGAGAGAGAATTTCTTCTCCCCCAATTTCTGACCTAAGTTTTTTCAGATGTTCAGGTTCAAAATACTCTTAGCACACATAATATAAATGAAAAGTAACTATATGGATGGCTTCAGGGCTATGATTAGAACATGTTTCATTCATAAACCTAAACCTAACTCTTCCTAGATTGAGAGATAGAAGTCCATAAACTTACCTGTTCAGCTTGGATCGTGTATGACAATGGAGGTACTTTCAAGGTAATGTGAGGACTTGTACAGCTTGCTTGAAGTTCAGGGATGCTTCTCCAACCTTTAGCTTGCTTTGAAACTAAATGAGTCGAGCTATAGAAGTCAACCTGCAAAACAGAAAAAGTGAAAATGGTGAAGTTGGTTAGAGGTGTTACAGTCTGTAGCTAGGGCTTGGGATAGTTTCAATGGATGGTAGGGAGTGTGTATGAACCAGCTTTGGCCAAAACGCACGAGCAAACTGAGTTGTGCAACTCAATCTGCAGGGATGCCCTGTTTTGTGCAGCAAAATGGTGTTTTGATGTTTAGGGAGGTATTGAAGGTAGTTGGCTCGTGTTTCGGGTCAGGCTTGATGTTTGGAATGTGTTCAACAAGTTTGCTTAGACTTATTCTTGCAGCAATGTGCGATGTTATCAGTTATGCAATGTTTCTTCTATCTTAAGCAAAGTTTGTCAAGTTGGTTTCTAGACTTATGAAGGCCCCTCTAGTATGCTGCCTCAACCCCTCTTGATCAGTGTGATATGTTCCTGGACTTGTGCCTAGAAGATATGCTTTGGTACTTCTTTGATTCATGTTTTGACATAAAGTGCCACTTTACAAGAATGGATAAGTTACTTTTTCCAAATAAGGATTAAACTTCCATGTAATGACCAAATGAGCAAAATAACATCTTGGCACAATGGATTGGCATTTAATTTTTTAGTTTAAATGAGATTAGAGGCATGTAATGTAGCTTGCACATGCTGAGTTTGAAAATGCACAAGTTATGAACATGCCTTTGGCCATGAATCAAAGTGACTTTTGCCCATATTGACAAATTCGATTCTCCCTAACCACAAGGGTGTTTGAGAAGTTCTTGGACATTTTGGAAAGCTTGGAATGTGTACTACAATCCATCTTTGTAATGCAAGTTGAAATTCCAAGTGGAAGCATGTGAAAAGTGGCCATGAAGTTGGGCAAAAATCCTGCCTAGAATAGGTCAAAAAATTTCTAAGTTAAGAATGTTTTGCACCCTTGTTCCAAAAATCATAACTTGAGCTACAAGCTTCTCTTGAGGAAACTTTGTGAATCAAAGTTGTAGATTTTGCAATGGACTACAACTTTCATGTTTTGAGTTTTCCTTGAATCCAAATGCATCTTGATGAAAAAATGGGACAAAGTTAGGAAAAAATTAGGGATTTTCATAACTTAGAAAAATTCTAAGTTATGAAAATTCTTCATTTCAAACCCTAATTTGTGATTTTTAATTTCTTGATGAACAAGTTTCATAGTTTGACATGTCTTGATGAAAAATGAATCTTGACACTTGATTTTGACCAAAAAGTCAAAGTTTGACTTTTCAGTATACAGTCAAATTTGGCTCAATTGACTGGAAAATTCATCTGTCAATCTTGTGCATTTGGGATCTTTTGAACTTGTTGAATATGTCAAGACAATTCCATTGAGTCCTTGAGTCCATATGTGAGCTTGGTTTGCCATTGGCTAGGTCAAACAGTCAAAAATTGCCTTTGTGCAGTCAAAACCCTAAAAATGACCATTTTGCCCTTTTGGTGATCTGATCAAATTTCTTGTGGAATTGTGATCCAAACTTGACCAAATGGTTCATATGAGTTCATAATGTTGATTTGGGTCAAAAATAATAAGGTTTGACTGTCAATTGACCACAGTTGACTTTTTCCTAAATACAGCTGATTTCTAGGTCAACTGTCCAATTGACTGGGCAAAGATTGGAATCAAGGCTTGAAACTTGGTATGGATAAACTTGTGAGTCTAATATGAAGCATGAAAGTCACTTTGGGCCTTTTAGGTCAAAACATCTTTGTGCAAACTCAAACCCTAATTTGGGTCAACAGTGCAAGGAGGAGTCTTGAGCAGAGCAAACCCTAGTTTGATCTTGAGCTCCAAGGGTCTTGTGATGAGAAAATGTTGAGGAAATGGGAGGGCAAATTTTGGGGTACAACACCATTGGAGATAAGGTTCCATAGGAATGGAAGTCTTCGGCCCCAAAGCCTTGGCGTCAGATTTGTTTACCATGCTCCAAGCTCGTATGAACCTCTCGTGATACCCTTGAACATCATCCTCATAGTTAAACACAATGCCCTCGATAAGTAACTTATGAAGACCATCCCTTCAAGCGTAACCAAATTGTCGCAGAGCCAAATAAGGATTGTAAGTTATGCCTCCTCTAATGCCAAGTAATAGGACATTAGGGTACTCCCCACAACGGTCAATAATAGCATTATCTATCATAGCTCGGGAATACCAGAGAATATCCGTGTGAGCGAGTGACATTATCCTTTGCGACCAACCCAAACTTTCTTCATTTTTTCAGTACGGACTTAGGGAGGTGAGAAATAAACCACCTCGACAGCAATGGCATGCAGCACATAAGAACCCCTCTTCTCTTCATGGTACGAGTATGGAGAGCGTGCAAGATATCTCTGAGCAAGGTAGGCACAGGGTTGCGAGAAAGGAAGATCTTGATAGCATTCACATCTATGAGTAAGTCTGGATTAGGGAATAGTACCAACCCATAGATTAGAAGGGCCAAGACCTCCTCAAAGGCCTGAAAGTCCAAATCATTCCAAAACAGCTGGGCTTTATCTATTAAGAACTTTGCTAGAAAACCCTTGACTCTGCTTCTTGTTTCCCAATTAGATACCACGTCGGCCCATTTCAGATGCAAGGCTAAGGCAATGACTTCTGGCTTAGGAACCTCTTTTAAACCTGTGAAAGGCAACTGTTCAAGAATGGGTATATTCAATAACTGAGAGAACTCTTCCATGGAAGGCACCAACTGATAGTCTGGGAAGGTGAAGCAGTGGTGCTTGGGATCAAAGAACTGAAAGAGTACACCCATCATATTTTCATTAAAGTTTGAAGTAACCAGGTTGATAAGTCGACCATGTCTCTTAGTGAACGCAGAAGTTTCAGAAACCCTTGATACTAGTTCCTTGAGTTGGGGAGGTATTCTCACAAAGCTGATTCAAATAGTGTTTCTACGAGCGAAAGCCATGATCTGCAAAATAGAACAAAGATAAATTCCCTTGGTCCTTGAAATGATTAGTGTAATAAGAATGGATGCTATGTTATGATGCATGATGTTATGTTCAAACAAAGTAAATCACACATAAGCAAAGCACACAATAGACCTTAGGTTCAAAGGCTTACATGAGGTTAAAGGTAAGTACCCTCTTGAAGTTTAGTTGGTTTCAAACCTGTCTTAGAAAAGTAGTCGGGTTCTAAAGATTCTCAATATCACCGATCATTCTTTATCGGGCATTGTTTCAGCTCAGACAATCTTTTCCTGCAGCCAAAATATCCCGAAAGTCTGACCTCAATGAGTGTAGCATCGAGTATCAACCAATCCTCAGCTTTATACCGAGGCCGACTATCTCACTACTTTCTAATGGCTAAGTTTGTTCAACTAAGGTTCTAAGGTCCGTTAGTGCTTCACAACACCACGTGGCGGCCCCGTATTCTTCTCGTTTCCACACGAAGGATACCAGTACCAACCAAAGTATCACACCAACACAACCATCACTTAAACCATATCGGTCTACGTCGTACAGTCTCCACGATCTATTGTTGTTTACCTAAAAAGTTCCCCAGGTCCGGGTGTAGGATCTTTAACAATACCCAAGCAAAAGCCTTTAAAGATAAATCAAGCAAAGCAAGGAGGAAAGCAATTTAAAAATGACCTAAATCCTAAGGTAAACCCCACTTTATATATTCCCCAGCAGAGTCGCCAGTTCTGTGATACGGTGGCAGAACCGACTGTTATACTGGTTTGTGTTTTTTATTCGCAAATGTTGTGGTAAGCAAGGGTCACCACCGACTTTTATTTCATCCAACAAAGGAAAAGGAAAAAGAACAAAAAAAAACCTTTTTTTCGAGATATTTCTGAGTACGGGGGGTAGATTATAGAAAGGGAAGGTGTTAGCACCCTTTCTATCTGTGTTTTCCACGGGTTCTTAGGTACTTTCTCATTTTTAAATTGCTTGTGTGTGTTTTTTTTGAAAAGATTTGTTTACTTCGTAATAACCCTTGTATCGGTCCTCAAGAGTGTGACGAAGTTGTTTTGAAAACTGTTTTAAAAAGTGTTTGTGTGAAAAGTTTTTGTTTTGAGCTAGTACTTAAGAGTTTTCTACCTACTCGAAAAAAAGTCTATTCATTTCCGTTTCCTTTAGAAAGTGCTATCCTACTAGTAAGGAGTAGGTAGCTCCGTCGTTAGATTTATAAAGGGACGTTCGAAGGGACGAAATGGTCTCTGAAGGCAACAAGTAAAGATACCTTAGAGTTTCGAAGGGACTATCGTAATAAGATCAATTCGTAGGAAACTCGAGGGACAAATATGGGATATGATATTTATGACGATTTTGAATTGCGGGTCATTGCTAAGGTATCCCTACATTCAAGGGACACGACCATTATTTCAGAGGCAACCAAGTGGGGACAGACCCTAGGAGTGAGCATGTGCAAGTGTGCCTTTTTTCAGTTAATTATCTTTGCACAATTAGGGTTATTTACCATTTTAATTTTATTTATCTTTCGCATGCAATCCTAATGTCCATACATCTAACAATTTAATGGTTGCAGAAATTAAAAGCGAGAAATTAAAACCCTATCTATTACAAGGCTTTGGGGAGGGGATTACATAATCAAAAACCGGGAAAAAATGATAAATGTGAAATAGTAAACCCAATTAACTATTACATACTCGGAACAAATATAATAATTAATAAAAATAAAGAAAGTAAAGACGCGCGTGAAAGTTAAAACATGAACAAATTAGGACCTAAGAAATCTAATTAATAAAAAATGTTTTTTTTGTATATTTTTTATTGAGAAGAATGATTGCAATTAAACCTAACTTCTATTAAATTTTAATTACAAAAAAGTTTAAATTAATCTAATTAAATTAATTAATTAAATGCAAATAAATATTTAAAAAAAAACTAAACCTAATATTTTTTGTAGTTTTCTGATTTTATGATTTAATTTAAAAAAAATACTTTTTATTGTGAAAGTAATTAAAATAATAGATTAAAAGAAAAAAGAATAAATAAATAAAATAGAATTAAAAAAAGAAGATGGGCCTGATGTTGTAAGCAAATCAGGGGGGGTGTTGCCTGAATATGCCAAGGCCTAGTTGGTTGGCCCAATTGTCCTGCGTGGGGATTCCATGTTGCTATCTTCAGAGGATGCACGATGTGGATGCAACCCTGATGCGTTGGATTGGACTGGAGGTAGATCTGACGGTGAGATATGAGGATGTATGATGGGCACTGGGTAATGAAGTGTGCTGGATCTAGAACAAACAAATTGGAAAATAAGAAAATTTTGAGGCTTGGGATCGAACCTAGGTCCTCCCTCTCAAACATATCACCCTTTTCCATCTGCACTGGAGCGCTTATTTGAACATATAATAAAAAAATTAGACTTTTACCTACAGCAGATTTCCGTCACTATAAGCCGTAGTGACGGATTTGGTTCGTAGTTATAACCATGTGTTACTCAAGAACATGATACAGGTAATATAAATCACAAATAATATAAAAGATCAATCAGGAATTTCATCCCGAGTCCATTAATACCCAGAATTCCCTCAAGTTTGTCCTGAAAACAAGAACCCCAATTTCAAGCTTCCAAACCCTAATAATGGCATAATCCCATTCCTGCACTGAAACTCAAAGTAGACTATTCAAACACCTTCATATGATGATCATGAACATGAAAATATATTCTAATAGTATGTATAACGCGTGAATGGGCACAATCAAGATTGAAGGAAAAACGATCAAACCATGAGTATCTGGAGGCAAATGGGGGTGCCTTGATGTGTGGAATCGATGTTGCTGGCTTTAGAAGGCGTCCAAGAACGTGTTGTTGGCCTTGAAATTGCTTGAACGGGACTGTACTAAAAATTTGATTCTAGCTTTTTTGCAAAAAAGCTCAAGGTTGTTCTTGTTGTTTTTTCACTAGCCGCGCCTCTCTATCCCTCTCCTAGGGTTCAACAAGCTTTTGTATATGTATTAAATCCAATTAGGTTAATAATTTTGGATCCAATCTTGGGAATTGATGAGCAAAATCTTTGATCTTTAAGTCATATTCTTTGTTTCCAAAATTGGCCAAACCATGCCTTTTTCAATTCAATCAATACTTGCGCGCTTTGCTTGCTAACATACAACATGTACCTTCATTCTTTAATGCTAAATCATCCAAAAATATTTTTATATCATTTATTTGATTTAATTTGGATTTAAAATAATAAAAAAATCAAAATAAATCAAATAAATAAACAAATGATGTATGGAGGGGTTTATGGGGGTCGTGGACAAGGCTAGGAGCAAGATACAAGCATAAAAAGTTAGGCCCATTTGCCAAAAAATACAATTTTGGGCATTGTTGACTTTTTGACAAATCTCCAAAAATGGCCAACTTTGACAATGCATATCTCTCTCAATTTTGACCCTAAGAGGGTGTTCTTGGACTTTTTAGAAATCTTAGGATGTCCCCTAAGCAACCTCTTTGGTTTCATATCAAGTGGATCTTCCATGTTCATGTAAGGAGCTTTGACCTAAAAGGTGTTTTTGTTGACTTTTTGGAATGACCTATAATGTATGAATTCATATCTTTCCATGAGTGCATTTCTTGAACTTGAAGGTTGAAGATGAGTTGTATGCAATTGGATTCTCTTAAAAATGAGCCTTGGATGAGAAATTTCTAATAAAGTATGAGGAAGTTATGCATGGTCAAAGTTTGGTTGACTTTTCTTGAGAAACCCTAATTTAGAAACTTTTGAGTTTTGATGAATTAGGAGCATTCCTTGGGGAATTATGATTAACCCTTGATCAAATGATGGATATCACTCCAAATTATTGATGTTGATCAAAAATCTTGAAGTTTGATTGTACGTGGGCCACATTTGATTTTTGACCTAGTACAGTTGATTTTCAAGCATCTGAGCAGTTGACTGAGCAAACCTCTTGTGCAGGGCATGAAACTTGACATGGATGATCTTGAGAACATATTAAGACCATGGAGAATATTTTAGACCTTTGGAGTTCGCCCATCTTGATGCAAATGAAAACCCTAGTTTGAGGTTCATTGTCTTAGGAGGAGGATTTGTCTGGTCAATCCTTAGGCATCCTTGGGCAAGTTGAGGACCTCTAGGAGTATGTTTTGAGTAAAATGAGAGGGAAAATTTTGGGGTACAACAGAAGGTATTAGCACCCTTTTCATCCATAGTTATCTATGGGCTCTTTGTTTCTTGCTAGATCACTTGCTTTTGTTTGAAAATGTGCTTTGTGTGGTTTTTGGAAGTATTTTGAAAAGGCCTCATCGTTTAGGCAAACTTCATAATAGTTCTTGCTCATAAGAACGTATACAAAGTGTTGAGCTTTTGAAAATGTTTCAAGTTTGGAAAATGTTTTGAAAGTGTTTTGGAAAGTGTTGGTGTTTGTTTTGAAAATAAGCAAGGAGTGTTTGATTTGGAATTGAGCAAGCAACTAGGAACAATCTACCTACTCAAAAGTCTTAGTTCATTTCTTCCTTTCCTTTGATATTGTTATCTTACCATTGATTTGATAAGAAACCCTACCTTTGGATGTAAAGGGACGGGCATGGGTCATCGTATAGCCATGATAGCAATGTTGTGAAATATCTTAGCAATTCTTTTTTAGGGACTAAGATCATTTTGAAAGGCAACATTTAATAGAGTCATCGAGGGACTATGATCTTATATATTTTTATTGCTTTTTGCTAAGATATCCCACATGCGTAACATGGCCATTTTGGTAAGGCAACAAAGTGGATTTACCCTAAGGGTGCATGTGTGAACAGTGTGTTGACTTACATGCTTATTTATCTTGAATTATGGTTTTCTAACTTGTTGATTTTAATCTTTCCATACAAACCCTAATTTACTAGAATTTATATATAAAGCATTAAATTGCGGAAAATAAAAATACTAAGCTATTACATCAATAGGGGAGGGGGTGTACAAATTTACAAATGGGGGAATTGTAAGAAAATTAAATCTAATTAATTATCAAAAACATATTGAATATTGTACAAAATTGAAGATAAAATGCAAGAATACAAAATGGAAAAAGAAATTATTTTTATTTGATTTTATGAAGGGTTTTAGTCTTGACCTAATTAAGAAAATGATTAGGGAAAATCAAATTAAATTAAATTAAACTAATTAAGAAAATAAATTTTAGGGTTTTTTATGAAAAGGTTTTATGAATAATATAAAAATTATTTAATTAAAATAAACCTAAACTCTAAATTAATTTTAATTTACAAGAAAATAATATAACATAATAATTAAACCTAATTATCTATATATTAATTTTTAAAAAAAAAAGAAAAGATTATAACAGTTGTGTAAACATTTAATTATGGAGTGCCACACAAGTTTGAGGCCTGCAAAGCAAAGATTATGCATCCTAGGCTTGGATTTGAATTCTTGTTCATCATGGAAATGACCTATAATTCAAGAATGAATGTCCAACTTCTTGTCTTTGATTCTCTTTGCTCAAGCATGATCTCAATGAGTTCTTGGATATTTTGGAAATCTTGTAATATCCTCTACAACCTCTATGTTGGTCACTTTTGAAAATTCCCCTTGGAACTATGTGAAAATTTTCCATGAAGTTAGGTTAAAATCTTGCCTAAACTAAGGCAGAATTTCACTAAGTTTCCAAGTTTCATGAACATGTATTCACAAAACCATAACTTGAAATACATGCATTTCTAGGAGAAGTTGTGTTATACAATGTTTTAGATCTCATTGATATATACAACTTTCATTTTGAAAGTTTCCTTTGAATCATCTTGCATCATGGTGAAAAATTTGCTCAAAGTTGTGAAAAAATATGAAATTTCCAACACTTAGAAAAATTTCCAAGTTTAGAAATTTTGACTTTTCAAAATGAAATCTTGATTTTTTTTGATTTATTGATGAACAAGTTTCATATTTTGACATATTTTGATGAATTGTAATCTTTGACACTTGATTTTGACCAAAAAGTCAAAGTTTGACTTTTCATTGTATAGTTGATTTTTGATCAGTTGACTGAAAATTCATCTATCAACTAATTGGACTTGAGGAATGTTTTGAGCCATGACATTAGGTCAAAATGATGAATTTGAGTCCTTGAGATCATAACTTAAACTAATCAATCATTTTCTAGGTCAAAAAATCAGAAATTGCCATTTCTCAATCAAAAACCCTAATTTTGACCATTTTGCCCTTTTGATGATCTGATCAAATTTCTTGAGGAATTATGGTCCAAACTTTATCAAATGACATATATGAGTACATGAAGTTCATATGGATAAAATATTATGAAGTTTGACTATAAATTGACCATAGTTGACTTTTTCCCTAATAAAGCTAATTTTTAGGTCAACTGATCAATTGACTGAGCAAAAATGTGATCCAAGACTTGAAACTTGACATGAGCAATATTGAGGGTACATAATGAGAATTGTTTTTATTAATAACCATGTATTAAAAAAATATTTCGCAAATAACCGGGTTTCGGAAAAAATTACGCAAATAACCATGTTTCAGATGGCTCCACAAAGGAGGAGCCATCTCAATTGGCGCATGCACCTAGGGTTTTGCCCTAGGCGCCATCTCACTTGGCGCCTCCCTTGTCTTTTAGCCAAGTGAGATGGCGCATTCTCCTTAAAAATGAGAGGAGGCGCCATCTCACTTGGCGCCTAGGGCAAAACTAGGGTTTTTTGCTGTTTTATAAATAATTCGTCCGTTTCTTTGAAATTTCTCACAATTTCTCGCACTGTATTTTTATTTTGTACTCCCTTATTTACGTAATGACGTCGCCTATGATTTTTAGCAGAGATGGTTACGTTATATTCTCCGCCACGAAACCTGCGATGAAAATGAAATTCTGGCACATTCACTCCATGGAGCGTCTGAAGCGGGAGTTGATGCGGTGGCTAGATGGAGACATCGCGGAGGGGGGGAAAATTCGAAGGATCCAGCGAAAACGAACAACAACCTCGCATGCGACAGGAAGACCTAATGTGTGGTTGGAGGAAGTCAAAACAGACAGTGATGTAATGCTGATGATGCATGGGTCAGATGAAATTGTGTTAACAGTTGTAATTTCCTAGATTGAATATTGTTAATCATTGTTGTACGTGAAAACCCTAATGTAATTTCCTATATTGAATTTCTTAAATTGTGTTAACAGTTTTATTAACGGAAAACCCATAATGTTTACAACACAAATATTGAAAAGATTTATTGTATTACAAAATTTATGTGGTCGAGCCAGACGCACGATTCGGACAGTTTTTGCGATTGTGTCCGACCTGACGGCATAAACCACACTTTCTTTCCAACCTGTCAAGATCGTCCATTTCTGTTATGATGCGCCTGCTTTTGGGACAACCCTTCTTGTTCCTTCGCATTTGGTCATTGTGCCAAACTATATCGTCGTTGTATTCAGGCCAATAGTCTGGTTTTGCCACCAAAGGAAAGTTGTTGTTGTAAACAGTGAGCAACGTTTCAGATTTATAAACGTTTGAGAGCAGTTGAAGCGCGTCTTGATGGGTATGAGCACAAGCGGCAATGACATGAGAGCAAGGCATACGAAAAGCTTGAAACCTGCCACAATTGCACCATTGAGAAGGTAAAATGACCATGTATTCTTGTCTTGCCAGGCCTTCATTGTGGTCGATTGTCTCTTTCACAATGAAGTTGTGGCTATGGCGGTCAAACCGTGTAACCATGTGAGTGTTGGCTTTAGCACTTTCAGCCTTAATGTATTTCATACAGCTTTCACTCCATAGTTGTCCTGATTGCAAGACCGCATACCACATTTCACCTCTTTTGGCAAATAACGCAGCCATCCTAAAATACGTGGATTTCACCAAGGCAGTGATTGGGAGGTTTCGTATGCCCTTGAATACCCCATTCATTGATTCAATAAGATTTGTTGTCATATGCCCCCATCTTTGGCCATTGTCGTATGACCTAGTCCACTTTTCGACCGGTATATTGTCGATCCACGTACCGGCTTCTGGGTTAGACAAACGGATCTCGTTGCGGTAATATTTGAATGTGGGCTGTGTCAGTGCGTGTCCCGCATTCATCACCGCTTTCCTCAATGTTTTGTCCTTGACCTCCCTCGAGAAATTCTGGACGATATGCCTGACGCAATAGACATGCGTAGAAGGAGGGTCATGCCAACCATTTGCTGGATTATTATAGGCACTTTCAATGGAGGCATGTCTGTCCGAGATCAAACAGAGATCTGGTTGAGGAGCCACGTGTGTTTGAAGATTTTTCAGGAAAAAGCTCCAAGCACCACCGGTCTCCCCCTCGACAAGGGCAAACGCAACGGGGAAAATGTTATTGTTGCCATCTTGTGCAACTGCCATCAAAAGCGTGCCTTTGTACTTCCCATACAACCAAGTCATGTCAATTTGTAGAATTGGTTTGCATGATGCAAACCCTGTGATGCATGGTTGAAATGCCCAAAACACGCGACTGAATATTCCGTTGCCATGCAGTAGACTACCATCTTGGGCGTACGCTGGCAATGTTTCCAGAACATAAACACTACCTAGAGAATATGTCTTGAGTGCATTTAGGTAGCGGGGAAGTTCTCGGTATGACTCCTCCCAGTTTCCGTACACCCTTTCAATAGAGTCGTTTCCAGAATAGACATGGTTGGAAATCATGTTCTGGAAATCCTCGTCATCTTGCACTTCAACCTTATAAAAAATAACTTGGTTGTTTCCAAAAAAGACTGGACTCTGATAAAATATCTGGGATACCGGGCCTCGTTCAAGTTTGGCCTCCAATCTTTTCTTAAAGTACGAGAAATTTGCTTTCCCGTTTAAGAGAAATCGAACGTTGTCGATGTTTCTAAACAAAAACCCAACTGTGGGACACATGTATGTCTCACCGTTGAAATGTGCTTTGACAACAAATTATGGTGAAGAGGCCATTGTGTAGAATTGTTTTAAGGTTTGAAGGTTGGGATGTTTTAGGTTTATTGATTGTATGAAGGTATGAATGCTGGAATGTTTGAAGGTTAGATGACTGATTCGAAGGTTGGAAAATTTTACAGATTATGTGAATGAATGTTATGTTCAACGTAAGGCAAAAAATTTCAATTAAGTAAGGGATGCAACCCCCCAAGGCTGCCAATAATATTACATGCAATAATGAAACCCCATAGCATGCCACCTATCCTAGCCCTATTCTGCATGCAACAAAGAAAGGAATCCCAAAGGCTGTCACGTAGCCTGAGCCAATGCTGTAAGAAGTGACACCTCTTATTCGCCAAATGGGGTGGCGACACCATTCATTTTTGTACTCTTTCGCCAAGTCAGATGGCGCCTCCCTTACTGTCCAATCGTGATACATGCATGGGCTTATGAAGCCACCTAGCCTGCCACCTATCCTGGCCCTATTCTGCACACATAAATGTTTTGTGTAAGACTCCACCCATCAACTCCAATGGCCTTGCATGTAACAAAGAAAGGAATCCCAAAGGCTGTCACGTAGCCTGAGCCAATGCTGTAAGAAGTGACACCTCTTATTCGCCAAATGGGGTGGAGACACCATTCATTTTTGTACTCTTTCTCCAAGTCAGATGGCGCCTCCCTTACTGTCCAATCGTGATACATGCATGGGCTGCCACCTAGCCTGCAAGAGTGACACCTTACATTTTTTGTAAATGCATGCATGCATATGTGTAACACCCTAAGCATGAAAATGTGACACATCGCAGGCATGCAAGCACAAGCAACCACTACATCAAACTTATTTGCCTATAAATACATACCTTATGAAACATCTCTCACACCCACACAACTCTCACTCTTTGCTACGAAATATTTCTTAAGTCTATCATACTCTCTATTTCTTCCTAAGTCTTTCATACTCACAAGCATTCTGAACAATGGCTCTTCTAACAATGGGCGATACTCACAGAGGCACAAGGGAAAACATTGCTGCATTTGTAAGTCTCTTCTTTGGTTATACATTTTTCATACTTCAAATAACGTGTTGTTCATCTTAATTAATCTTACACTTGTTTAATTATGATCTCAGGATACAAAAAGATTCAGAATCCGTTCGCACAACTACCTGGCTCCGGACCCATTTATCGTCCCTTATCTGGAATATGCAGGTTTTGGACATGTAATAAAGATCTCCAACTGCACCATTGACTCAAAATTCATTCTTGCAATGTTGGAGAGGTGGAGACCGGAGACCCATACATTTCACCTACCAATAGGTTAATGTACCATCACTCTCGAGGATGTGTACATGCTACTAGGCCTCCCTATCGACGGTAAAGCGGTGAACGGGTCGGTTCAACAACCCAACTCACAGTGTGAAGAACTGTTGGGTAGGGATATGGTAGAAGGTGGTGGAGCAAGAGGGCAGGGAATACTACTCACTGACCTGAAACGGCATTATGCAAGTATGGAATTAAATGAAAATTCCTCAGAGAATGACCGAGTAGTAAAAGCCAGAACGTATCTTATGATACTTTTTGGTACATTTTTATTTCCCGAAAGTACTGGAAATAGTGTAAATTTCATGTACTTACATTTACTAACAAATTTTGAAAAAACTAGAAAATATAGTTGGGGTTCTGCAGTATTAGCCCACCTGTACAGTTCCTTGTGCAAAAACGCAGTCAAGGAAAAATGTACATTTTATGGGTGCGCATTTTTACTACAAGCCTGGAGTTGGTGGAGGATGGACTCCTTAAACCCCATCAACAACAACACTTTTGGTTTCCCGTACGCAACAAAGTAAGTCATTAAGTTATAGCATTTATAAATATTCTGATCTTTCCAAAATATATGCTAAAAATAACATGTTTCTCATTTCCTTTAGGTACTGCGTGAGGGGTATGGATTACGGCAAGAATCCAAGATTCAATGTCGCACTCTACCGGAATCTGTTGGATCACTTAGGCCCAGATGACGTACGTCGTAGCTTTTCACTTTTGTTCATTTTAATTATATATACATTACTTTTGCGCTAACCTGATTTAAATTTTATCGCAGTTCGTCTGGAGACCATATTTGGGTTTGGGCCATTCTCCAAACCCAGAGGATGCAGCAACTTGGACTGCAAAGACTGCACTAATTTGGTTCAACATTGTGGAGATGCACCACAGCGACCGTGTGAAGATGCAGTTCGGAATGCATCAAGATATACCAAGTGATCCAACTGATTTGTCCCCCTGGCATCTAAAAAGGGTCGACGCCCAGTGGGGTCTTACCAACTGGAAAGACTTTGCTCCGGAATGGTGTAAAATGTGGCAAAGGCGTCACCGCTACATCTTGCAATCCCCGGTTTTCCTTACTCAAGGTAACATGCGACACACTGATCAATATATGTCGTGGTACAGGTCGGTTAGTAACCCAGAAATGCACGTGTCTCATCCGAGGTACTTGGTTGACCCACGCACACAATGGGCACAACCCTCGATTCCCCATCAACAAACCCAAAATCCATCAACCTCAAACCAACCCCCAAGAAGAAACAGACCAACAAACACACAACCACATTCCCCACCACAACACAACTACAATCAAATGCCGTACTACCAACCACAATCACCACCAAACTACCAATACCCGAATATGCCTCAAACCCAACCACAATACCAACCCCAATACCAGCACACCCACATACCCCAGACACAATTTCAGTCTTCCACATATCCCAATATGGCGCCCTCAACATCCAGCCTTAGCCCTGATATGGGAATGTCAGAAGATTATGACCAAGCCGACCAAACCTACCATCAACCACCATATCACCAAACAACCCAACATCCACAATACCAAACACCCCAAGATCCATTTCCTTTCAATCCCCCATACTCAGACGACCAATGATATCGACCAACCATGGAACCCCACCCACCGCCAACACGACCAAACTTTGAGGGTATGGGTAACCGACTCTACCAGAGCGGATCTTCGAGATATGGAGATCTTACTGATTTTATGGATTCGGATCGCATTGACTTCGCTGGGCCATCGACCTTGCCGCAGCAGGAAACGCGACGGCACCCAGCAAGAGAAAGGCGAGGACGGGGATGCGGAACCGTGGGTCATTACCGGGTTCCGGGGGATCACTGATGTATCTTTTTTTTCCCAGTATTTTTTGTATCCATTTTTTTTACTGTTCTTTTAATGTAAAACAGTTGAATGTAATTATTTTTTTTAAATAAAAAATCCATTTTGTGGATCTCTGTCTAATAGGCAACGCACAGGAAAGAAAATATAAAAAAAAAAAATTTTGCCCTAATTTTGTACATAGGCGCCATCTCACTTGGCTTAGGGCATGCCCTAAGCACTTAGGCGCCAAGTGAGATGGCGCCTCCCTTAAAAAAGGAGGTGCATGCGCCAATTGAGATGGCTCCTCCTTTGTGGAGCCATCTCAAACATGGTTATTTGCGTAATTTTTTCCGAAACCCGGTTATTTGCAAAATTTTATTTTAATACATGGTTATTAATAAAAAAAATTCACATAATGATCCATGAAAGTCATATGGGGCATTAAAAGTTCAATTATCCTTGTACAATCTCAAACCCTAATTTTAAGTCATCAGTGCTTGAGGAGGTATCTTGAGTTGATCAACCCTAGTGTAGTCTTGAACCAAAGGAGATTTTGTGGGAGATTACTTGATAAATGAGAGGGAAAATTTTGGGGTACAATAGTTTCCCCTGTTCAATCTTCTTAAACCTGAAGAGTTAGATTGTCGGATCCGCCATTCGTAACTTGAAGGTGAAAGATGATTGAACATTAAAGTGCCCAGAAATTTACACTCGAAGATGGATTGTGAATGGGCTTATAGATGCCATTTGGAGGAATGCTGGTAAACACTGGAAGGAGTATCAGCACAAATCTCTTGTTGATTTATACTAAAACTTGATGTTTTACCTGTGAGAAAAAGAGTTAGTAGAATGCAGATGTATGCATGATGTTCACTAGATATGGTATTATGCTAAATGAATTTTGTATGTATATGCTACGATGCATGAATTTGAGATGTATGTTTTTGTCCAGGAAAATAAATCTCTGACTGTTGCTGAGGAGTTTTGGGAAGTTGACTTCAAGATTTCTGTTGGGGATGAAGAATATACATATCTTCAAACTTTGTTGAAAGGATGCTTCCGCTGAGGAATATCTCTTGAACATTAGCTATTATCTGGTCGGATCCAGGCTTCACAATTTGATGAGAATGAGGAAGCCAACTGCTATCTGGTCGGATCCAGGCTTCATAGTAACTAACTGGGGAAGAAATAAATAAACTATTATCTGGTCGGATTCCAGGCTTTGCATAGGAATTTCTTGAATTTAAACTGTTATCTGGTCGGGTCCAGGCTTCACAAAAACTTATTGGGGATACGAAAGTTAACTGTTATCTGGTCGGATCCAGGCTATGCAGTAACTTGAAGTGGTAACTACTATCTGGTCGGGTCCAGGTTTCATGGTTTTTGGAAAGTTGTACTATTATCTGGTCGGGTCCAGACTTCACAGTGTCTCTCTGGGGATCGTAGTTAATTATTATCTGGTCGGGCTCCAGGTTTCACAATAACTTGTTTGTAAACTGACATCTGGTCGGGTCTAGGCTTTGCAGATTTTTGAGGTTGATGAGGTTAATTGTTATCTGGTCGGATCCAGGCTTCACAATAAACTGTATGGGGATTTAGTTATTATCTGGTCGGGTTTCGGGTTTCACAATGAATTTATGAGGGTAATTGCTATCTGGTCGGATCCAGGCTTCACAATAACTTGTTGGGGTAGAGGCAAACTCTACTGGGGAAAAAAAGTTAAACCTTGGTCTGGTTGAGTCCAGGTTCTTCTATATTTTGCAGAGTTAAATTATTATTTGGTCGGGTCCAGGCTTTATAGTATCTTAGATTAACTATTATCTGGTCGGGTCCATGTTTCAGAAACTCAAACTGTTATCTAGTCGGGTCCAGGTTTCAGCAATTTGATAAAGTCAAACTAATATCTGGTCGGGTCCAGGCTTTACAGTGACTTGAGAAGTTGACTATTATCCGGTCGGGTCCAGGCTTCATAGTAACTTCTGGGGATAGTAAAGGTTTTTTTGATGACTTTACTGGGGATCAAGGGTTGCGGCCCTATGATTTGTAATAATCTGAAAGGAAAAATCAAGCTGGAGAGTGTAGACTCGGTCGGGGAGGACAGACTCAGCTTGGGGTAACAGGCTCAGCTGGATTATTTTGTACTCAGTTGGGGAGTTATGCTACTCGTTGTTTGTTGGGGAAATAAACCCTATTAAAGAGGTGAGTTCCTTTTAGGAAGAGATCCACGAGGCTTCTACTTGTAAAATTCAACTTAGCTGGAGAGAAGAGCTGCCGAGATATTGAGACTCTGGTTGAAGATTATCCTATGCAAAGAGACTTTGTGAGTAACTTTGTTGAGGAGGATATTTATGAAATGACTTTGTGGGGGTATTCCATATTCATTAAAGAGGTGCTTGTTACTGCTTAGGTCATATGTGCCAAACAGTTTTAATTATGTTCATATACATATGTTCATTCAATTTTAGTCATTAGACAAGTTTGCATTCAAAACAAAGACAAGAAGTTTGCACTTCAAAGTATATTTGTATTGATATTTTGCCCATAAATAGTCGTTTTTGTACAAAGAGACGGATATCCTAGTAAGAAGAAATCCTTTAAAGGAAAACAAAATTGAAAACAAAAACAAATATCCATGTGAAATGATCTCATTTCCTTCCAACTCTACTATTACCCCAATGTCTTCGAATGCCCCTTGTCGTTGACAGAAGTTGATTGGATTGGTCTTGGACCGTTTGAACTCGGACCTTGGTGACAAAGTTGACTGTGGTGATTCCACGGGATATAGTCATGCGCTTTTAATACTTAACTTTTTCCAGGACCGCCCTTTCGGGTTTTCAGTCCACCAGGATACCCATTTTTGCCCAAGTCGCCCTTTCGGGTTTTCATCTTGCCGGGTGTACAATCTTTTGCCTATGTCCCTATTTTTTCCCAAACCTTTTGGTTTGCCAATATGCCCTTATTTTGCCTAGGTGTGTCAACCTAGCGGGTCTCTTATGTGTAGTATTTTTTAACTATGTCCGCGTTTATAGGATGTGGGAAATCTTCACCATCCATGGTAGTCAGCATCATGGCACCGCCATAGAAAACTCTCTTGACAACAAATGGCCCTTCGTAGGTGGGAGTCTATTTGCCTCTTGGGCTGCCTTATGGTAGAATGATATGTTTTATCACCAAGTCACCAGCTTGATATACTCGAGGCTTGATCTTTTTGTTGAAAGCCTTGATCATACGTTTTTGGTACGTCTGACCATGACAAACAACAGCCAATCATTTCTCGGCGACCAAGTTCAGTTGATCCAATCTTGTTTGAATCCAGGCTCTTCACTTAAGCCTGCTTCATTCATAATCCTCAGCGAGGGAATCTGAACTTCTACTGGCAAAACAACTCCCATGCCATAGACTAGAGAAAAGGGAGTTGCCCCAGTTGATGTTCTAGCTGAAGTGTGGTAGCCATGTAGAGCAAACAGCAACATCTCATGCCAATCCTTATAGGTTACCACCATTTTCTGCATAATCTTCTTGATATTTTTGTTGGCCGCTTCGACTGCGCCAGTCATTTTCGCCCTATATGAGGAAGAATTGTGATGCTTGATCTTAAACTGAGTGCAAAGCTCAGTAATCATAGCATTGTTGAGGTTAGTCCCATTGTCGGTGATAATCTTTTTTGGGATACCATAGTGGTAGATGAGGTTGTGTCTGATGAATCTGTCTACCACATTCTTTGCGACTGAGGCAAAAGAGGCGGCTTCGACCCATTTGGTGAAATAATCGATAGCGACAAGAATTAAATGATGTCCATTGGAAGCGGTCGGCTTGATTTCTCCAATCATATTAATGCCCCACATTGTGAATGGCCATGGAGCAGTCATGACGTTCAGAGGGATAGGAGGCACATAGACCTTGTCAGCATAGATTTGACATTTGTGACAAGTCCTAGAGTGTTGGTGGCAATCAGTCTCCATTGTTGACCAATAATAGCCAGCCCTCAGGATTTTATTGGCCATCGTATGTCCACTTGAGTGAGTACCAAAGAGACCATCACGCATGTCTTCCATGATTTCCTCTACCTCCTTCTTGTCCACACATCGGAGTAGAGTGGAGTCATGGTTGCGCTTGTATAATATTATGTTGCTTAGGAAGAATTTGGATGCAAATCTTCGTAAGAATTTTCTGTCATTGATGGATGCTCCCTCTGGATACTTTTGTGCTTCAAGATATCTCATCACCTCATGGTACCATGGCTTTTTCGCGTCAGTGTCAAGCTCACAGCAATGTGCAGGTTTGTCAAATCTTTCAATTGTAATCATAGGGGCTTCGTTGTCCCATTTGACCTTGAACATTGAAGACATGGTTTCCAAAGCATCAGCCAACTAATTTTCTTCCCTAGGGAAGTCCTCAAAAGTGATCTCTTCGAAGTAAGGAAATAGGGATAGCACAATTTCCTTGTAAGGGATAAGATTAAGGTGTTTAGTGTCCCAATCTCCTTTTACTTAGTTGATCACTAGAGAAGAATCCCCAAACACATTTAAATGCTTGATCCTCAAGTCAATGGCAACTTTCAGCCCCAAGATGCACGCTTCATACTCGGCCATATTGTTCGTACAATCGAAGCATAGGCTGGAAGTGAAAGGAGTGTGGAAACCTTCAGGAGATATAATCACAACACCAATTTCGTTACCTAAGGCATTGGAAGCCCCATCGAAGACCATAGTCCATCGGGATCCTTGTTCAGGTTCGTCATATGGTCCAGGTTTTACACAGTCGGTTACCAGCATGATGTTCTCATCAGGGAAGTCGAAGTTCATTGACTGATAATCATCCACAGCTTGATGGGCCAAATGATCAGTTAGTACGCTTCCTTTGATGGCCTTTTGTGTAGTGTATTGAATATCGTACTCAGTCAAGATCATTTGTCATCTAGCTATCCGTCCGGAAAGGGAAGGTTTCTTGAAGATGTACTTGATTGGGTCCATTTTAGAAATCAACAAAGTGGTATGAGTCAACATATACTGTCTTAGCCAGCGAGCAGCCCATGCCAGAGCGCAGCAAGTTTTCTCGAGCAGTGAATATCTAGTTTCACAGTCGGTGAACTTTTTGCTCAGGTAATAAATAACACGCTCTTTTTGGCCAGACTTGTCATGTTGGCCCAAAACACACCCCATAGAATTCTCTAGTACTGTCAAGTACATGATCAAGGGTCTTCCTTCAATTGGAGGCATGAGAATAAGAGGCTCTTGTAGATATTCTTTGATTTTGTCGAAGGCAGCTTGGCACTCATCATTCCATCTGACTACCTGATCTTTATTCAAGAGCTTAAAGATTGGCTCACAAGTAGCAGTCAAGTGTGATATGAAGTGAGCAATGTAGTTGAGGCGACCCAAGAATCCTCTAGCTTCCTTTTCAGAATGAGGGACTGGCATTTCTTGGATGACTTTTACCTTGGAAGGATCAACTTTAATGCCTTTATTGCTGTCAACAAAACCTAGAAGCTTCCCAGATCGTACTCTGAACGTGCACTTGTTAGGATTTAACCTTAGCTTGTACTTTTTCAGCCTTTCGAATAGTTTGTACAGGTGATTGAGATGTTCTTCTTCAGTTTGTGATATGGCGATCATATCGTCCATATATACCTCTATTTCATGATGTATCATGTCATGAAACAAAGCTACCATAGCTCTTTGATATGTTGCCCCTACATTCTTCAATCCGAACGACATGACCTTATAGCAAAAGGTGACCCATTGTGTAACAAAAGTAGTCTTCTCCATATCTTCGGGAGCCATCCTTATTTGATTATAGCCTGAGAATCCATCCATGAATGAGAAGACTTTATTCTGAGCAGTATTATCGACTAAGACGTCAATGTGTGGTAGAGGGAAATCATCCTTGGGGCTTTCCCTATTCAGATCCCTATAGTCTACGCACATGAGAACTTTTCCGTATTTCTTCGGCACCGGCACCACATTAGCAACCCATTGGGGATAGGATGTCACAACTAGGAACCATGCATCAAACTGTTTCATTACTTCAGCTTTGATTTTCTCAGACATATCAGGCCTCATGCGACAAACCTTTTGTATAACAAGAGGGCAGTCTTCTTTTGTCGGCAGACGATGAACTACTATGTCGGTATCCAACCCCGGAATATCTTCATAAGACCAAGAAAATACTTCCACATAATCATACAACATCTGAACCAACCTGCTTTTGACACTACTTTCCAAATTGGCGTCGATCTTGATTTCCTTCTTATCTGACTTAGTACCTAGATTGATGATTTCAACTGACTCTTCGTGCGGTTGAATAGCTTTTTCCTCTTGTAACAGAAGTCTGGCTAGTTCTCCCGGTATTTCACAATATTCCTCGCCTTCGTCTTTGGCGTGGTTTATTGGACATTCGAAGTCATAGTCGACAATAGTAGAGTCAATGGCAATAGGATCCAGAGTGGATGAGGACCTGCAAGAATGTGTGTGTGTGTGTGTGTGTGTGTGTGTGTGTGTGTGTGTGCATGTAAGATACATGGCTATTTTTAAAAAAATGTATTTGAAAGAAAGGAAAGACAATGAACACAAATACTTGAATGCAAAAGAGTCCAATGCACTGAATGATCATATGATTAGATGGACATAAATAAAACCCTTGACAAATGGACCAAAGTGCCCCGGGCCAGGCACATGGCTTAAAAGTCATTGTTAAAATATTACAGACAACATGTTCTTGAATTGATAAAAAGTAATAAACAAGTAGATTACTCCTCAATGAAGGAGATGGGCACAAAGTCCTTTGCATGCCAATTCTTCAGCTCCATTGTAGTTGGATACACCCAATCCTCAAATGTAGCTTCTTCATCAGAATCACCCACGACGTTGACTTCATGGCTTCCAATGCGGAGAGGTCGCTTTCCAGCATGAGCACGCCTTACTTCCTTCTGAGCTTTGACGGTGAAGCCCAAACCAAACTTGTCTGCTTTAAATGGGATATCGAGGAGTTTCCCCCAAGTATCACAGTTTCCTTCTTCAATTTCCGCACGGGCATCCTTGACTGAAACCATCTTCGATGTGGCCTTAACAGCTTTAGACTCATCGGAGGAACATTTGGTAGCAGCAATCATTGGTGGCACGACTTCAAAGGCTTGACATGGGGTTTCAATGAATTCTCTATCCATCTCTACGTATTCGAACGAGTTAAGGTGACTTACCATTAACTCTTCTTCTCCACAGACGATGACTATTCTTCCCTTGACTGAATATTTGAGTTTTTGATGGAGAGTTGAGGTTACTGCCCCAGATTTATGGATCCACAAGCGACCTAACAGACAAGAATAGGCAGGATGAATATCCATAATATAGAAGGTGGAGTTGAATATTTGGGAGCTCACTTTGATTGGAAGATCTACTTCCCCATGAACAGTCCTCTTTGATCTGTCAAATGCCCTTACAATGATATCACTTGGCATCAAAACTAAACCTTCACAGACTAGACGGTCTAACGCCCCCTTGGGTAATACATTCAGGGAAGAACTAATGTCAAATAGCACATGTGCTAGGGTAGTCCCTTTGCACTCGACAGAAACATGTAAAGCTTTATTGTGATTCTTCCCAAGAGGTGTAAAGTCAGCATCTGAAAATCCCAAGCCATTATCAGTTGTCAGGCTAGCCACACAATTCTCAAATTGGTCCATTGTTGTCTCATGGGGGACATGAGCTTTTTCAGGAATTTGATTAATGTCCGAGCATGGGTATCGGAATAGAGTAGTAATGACAACATCGAAATCTTAGAAGGGGTTTGTCCCAACTGTTCCACAATCTTGAAGTCACTTCTTTTAATTATCTTCAAGATATCGTACATATCACGTGCAGAGGGTTCTTCATCAGCTACGTCCTTGGAGGGTACTTCAATCACATCAAGTTCAACAACCTTCTCCTTCCCTTTTGTATCGGTACTTGGCTTGGCAGCAGTAATGCGGATGGGCGTCCTTGTAACAACTGGTGGTGAGATATTGGGTGAAAATATCCTCCCAATTCTAGTTACTTTGCTTGAACCAGTTATGTTACCAACATTTTCATCTTTTCCTTCTTCGATCCACGCGTCTTGTTTAATCCCATGATAGAACACCTCATAACCATAATTCCATGGTACCGCCTTATTTGAAGAGTATGGGATTGGTCCAGGATTGCTAATTATTAAGGGAGCAACAGTGGGTTCATTTGAAATCCTAATAGGACCTTTGGAGGTGATCCTAAGAGGCTTGTTTGAGATAGTAATAATGGAGAGTTCTTCACATTTGTTAATCAAACTTTTGGCAAGTGGATTTTTCTCGAATAGAATTTCTATCTATCCATTAGGCGTTGTATTCCTTTCTTCAGCCCTTCACATCCATTGAGTTCTCTTGTACAGCACACACGGTCTTTTACACAGCCATGGAAGATCCCAGATTTCAACAGATTGTTTTTGATTATATTCAGCGGAGTAGTCAATTCTTCAACAGAGGCAACAAAAATTATATCTTCAACAACATTAACACTCTTGTCATGCTTCGGCATCGGGACGGTAATTACATTCGGTGTTGGAGGAGGATCAAACTCAATAGTCTTGTTGTCAATCAAATCCTGGATTTTGTTCTTCAAGGCCAAACACTGGTCAGTCTCGTGCCTGGGGCTGGTCGAGTGGTAAGCACATTGTTGTACCCCAAAATTTCCCCTCTCATTTATCAAGACTTTTCTCACAAGATCTCTTTGACTCAAGACTGGATTTGGGTTTGACCAGCTCAGGGCATCTCATCATGCACTAATAATCCAAAATTAGGGTTTGGGATTGCACAAGGATTTTTGGACTATCAATGCTTCATGTGACTTTCAAGTATCATCATGGACCCCTAAGATTACTCATGTCAAGTTTCAAGCCTTGAATCACATTTTTGATCAGTCAATTGAACAATTGACCTAAAAATCAACTATATTGGGGAAAAAAGTCAACCATGGCCAATTTAAAGTCAAACTTTATAATTTTTTATCCACATCAACATTTTAGACTCATATGTATCATTTGACCAAGTTTGGACCATAATTCCTCAAGAAATTTGATCAAATCATCAAAAGGGTAAAATGGTCAAAATTAGGGTTTTGACTGAGAAAGGGCAATTTCTAATTTTTGACCTAGAAAATGACCAATTGGTTTGAAGCATGATTCCAAGGGTTAAATTGCATCATCATGACCTAATGACATGGTTCAAAACATTGCAAATCCATTGGATTGACAAATGAAATTTGCAGTCAACTGATCAAAAGTCAATTGTACACTGAAAAGTCAAACTTTGACTTTTTGGTCAAAATCAAGTGCCAAGGATCACAATTCATTAAAACATGTCAAAATGTGAAACTTTTTCATCAAGAAATCAAAGATCAAAGATTTGGTTTTGAAATTTGAAATTTTTCTTAACATAGAAATTTTTCTAAGTATAGAAAATTTCTTATTTTTTTCTCAACTTTAAGCCAATTTTTCACCATGATACAAGATGATTCAAAGAAAGTTATCAACATGAAAATTGTAGATCTCCATGAAATCTACAACATTTATTCACACAATTTTCCCTAAAGATGCTTGGATCTCAAGATATAATTTTGTGAATACATGCTCATGAACTAAATAACTTGTGGAATTTTGCCCTAATTTAGGCAGGTTTTTAACCTAACTTCATGGTCATTTTTCACCTAGTTCCAAGAGAAATCTTGAAATTCATTTCAAAGATGATTTATATAGAAAATTGCAAGCTTTCCAAAATGTCGAAGAACTTCTTGAGATCATTCTTGAGTAAATAGAATCAAAGAGTGGAAGTTGGCAATTTCTCACTTTGATTTCAAGATATTTCATGAAGAACAAAATTCAAATTTGAACCTATGCTGCCTAATCCTTGCTTTACAGGTCTCAAACTTGTTTCTCAATTCATAATTTAATGCTTACACAGATGATAAAGCCTTAATCCAAGCACAAGAGTCTTTGTCCAAGCTTTAATTCCATAAATGGCACAAAGTTGCCATTGCCATTTTAGAAAAGCATAACTTTTGCAACTTTTCACTTCTTGAGCATTGGACCTGTTTTCTCTGCACACACAAGTCCTATAAACGAAAAACAAGTTGTCTAGGACTTGTACCAACCCCAAGAAGGCATGTACAAGCATGTAGAGACTTGTCTCCTCACCTTGCTTCAAAAGCAAGTAAAAGTGCAAAAAGCCTATAACTCAAAAATTTGTTGAGGAATTAATTAGAAACCTTCCTTATACTTATACACAAACACATTGCAACAAAAGACACGATTGCTCAAGGCCAAAAACTCTCTATAACTCCCTATCACCAAAAACTTGTCATAAACTTGCAGTTTGAGACCAAGCATAGCAATCCAAAAATCTACTCGTGCGTTTCAAGTTCTAATCACTCAAACACTTAACCTACCTCATATTTAAGTGTTCCATACCATCATCCCTTCACTGTAACTCCTCCTTCTCCATCTGCCATTTTTGTTTTTCAAGCTTGCAGGTTGACTTGGATAGAGAGATTCAGGCACTTTCAAAGCAAGGCAAGGATTGGAACATACTCAGGGAAGTTCAGGCAAGCTAAAGGAATCTTCAGGCCTTCATAAAACTCACTCAAACTCCATTCACGATCTCAGCTGAAAGAGGTAAGAACTCCAACTTCTATCTCTTCATACAGGAATCTGTTAGTCACGATTTGTAAAGATAAAATGTAGATATCCTTGTGCTAAAACCAACCATGTCCATAGATTTCATTTATATTCATTGTGCATAGAGAATTTTAGAGTTCAAATTTCTGTAAAAATTAGGTTTAAAATTAGGGACTTTGAAATTAGTTTTGATCATTGACTGTTACTCTACATGAGTTACATGGTTGAAATCGTGGGAAAGAGTACCATCATTTTCATGTTGTAAGTTTCCATTTTCATGGAGAAATGAGAAAGATACAGAGGTTCTGGCTAGCTTGAGGAAGAAGATGAAGTACAGGGCAAGGAGGCATTATATGTTATGTATTTTTTGTTTCATATGAACTAACGGATGTACAGCCACTCCAGTGGCAAGGCAGCGCGCTGAGAATGCCAAGGTCATGGGTTCGAGCCTTGGTGCCTTCCTTTTGCATATTTTCTCATTTTTTGCCATTTCTCTCATTTTTGTAGCGCTGGGCTTTGTTCCATTGGGCTTCATTTTTTTTATAATGTCTACATCCTGTTTACTCAGGACACCCCCTGACCCATACATTGTATTTATTTATTTTTATTTTTATTTTTATTTTATTAAATATTTTCTTTAACATAAAAAATCATAAAAAAATATAAAACATGACAAATATTACATTTTGATTATTTTATTTTCACATGAAAAATATTTTTATTAAATTATATATTAATAATTTTTCTTAAATAAACTTGTAAAAATAAAATAGACTTAGATATATTTCTATCCCTTTTTTTTCTTCATACTTGTAAATATTTATTTTGACCTATAAAAAGACTAAATATTTTCATACATATTATTTATTATTTTAAGACAAAAATACACAAAAACTGATATTTAGAGAATTTTATTTTCCTTTAATAAACTAAAATTAGGGTTAATCAATCTATAAAAATAAATTTCCTTTTCTTAAATTATTAGGATTAGGTCAAAACTCTTTTGCATATGAAAAAAAAAAAAATTTTCTTACATTCATACCATTGCATATTTATATTGTATATTATTTATTCAAATATTCGTGCAAATTCGATTTGGTTGTAATAGCTTAATTAGATTTACATTATTGCAAATCCCCATTCATAATTTATATTCCCCCCTCCCATAAAATGTTGTAATAGCGTAGTAATCTTTAAATTATGCAATTTTCCGCTTTTCTATACCATGCTAGTAATTAGGGTTTGAATGGTAAGATCAAAACAAATCAAATAGAAAACCCTAATCCAAGATAAAATCAAGCATGAAAATAACACACTTGCACACAAGCATCCTTAGGGTTATTCCACTTGGTTGCCTTATACAAAAATAGCCATATTACGCATGTGAAGTATCTTGTTAAAACAAACAAATATAAGATCATAGTCCCTCGATGACACTATTCAAAGTTACCTTACAAAATGATCTTAGTCCCTCAAAAAATGCCAAGATACTTTGCAACATTTCTAATCATGGTTATACGATGACCCACGCCCGTCCCATTTACATACAAAGATAGGGTTGCTTACCAAATCAATGGTAAGACAACAATATCAAAGGAAAAGAAAATGAACAAGAAAGACATTTGAGTAGGTAGATTACTTCTAGTTACTTGCTCCATTTCAAACAAATATCCTTGCTATTTTCAAAACAAACACACACATTTCAAAACATCTTACAAATATTGAAAACATTTTCAAAAAGACAAACATCTTTTTATACATTCTTACAAACGAGAATCATTACAAAGATTGCCTAAACAATGACCTCTTTTACAAAATACTTTCAAAACCACACAAAGCACAATTTCAAAACAAAAAAGCAAGTGATCTAGCAAGTAACTAAGAGCCCATGGAAAACCATGGATGAAAAGGGTGCTAACACATTCCCTTTTCATAACCTACCCCCCGAACTCAAGAAACAATCTCAAAGGTCTTTCCTGTGCTTTTTCACCTTTCCTTTTGGATAAAAGAAAAGTCGGTGACGATTCTTGCTAACCGCAATATTTGCGATAAAACGTAAAAAACCTCAAGTCAGTTCTCCCACCGTATCACAGAATTGGCGACTCTGCTGGGGACAATTATAAAAGTGGGGTTACCTTAAGGCTAGATCACATTTATTTGCTTACATTGTTTGACTTGTATGCTTTACATTATGGTTCTTTAGTTGGGTTTGAAATCCTCTACCCAGATTTGGGATACATTATAGGTAAATAGCAATACATTGTGGAAACTATGTGAGGTATACCAATATGGTCTAAGAAATAGCTATATCGATATCCTTTGAGTCAATCAAAGAGAATACGGGGCCGCTGAGTGATGTCATGAAGCACTAATGAACTTCTAGAACCCTTACTTGACAAACTTGGCCTTTAGGATGTAGTGAGATGACCGGCTTTGGTGCAGTCCGAAGTTGGTAGATACTCGATACTACACTCATTGAGGTTTGGTTTCTTGAGATATTTCGGTCGCCATTAAAGAGGCTTGAGCTGAAACAATGACCAAGGAAACAATCAGGTGATATTGAGCTCCTTAGAACCCGGTTACTATTATTAGGACAGGTTTAAGCCAACTAAACTTCGAGAGGGTACTTACCTATAAAACCCCATGCAAGCATAAACTAAGAACTTGTTTTCTTTGCTTGTATATGCATACTTGTACATAACATCATGGACATCATGAACATCACATGCATCCACTAACCATTTCAAGGATTTTGGAGATTCATCTTTGTTCTTGTTTTGTAGGATATGGATTCACTTCGCAGGAAAACTATCCAAGTCAACCTTGTAAGAATTCCTCCATAACTTAAGGAGATAGCCTCAAGGATCCCTGAGAACTCTCCATTCACAGAGAGGCATGGTCGTCTACTCAACTTGGTCACCTCCAACACAGATGAGGATATGATGAAGGTGCTCTTCCAGTTCTTTGATCCTTTGCACCATTGCTTCACATTTCCCGACTATCAGCTTGTACCTACTTTGGAAGAATTCTCTCAACTCTTGAGGATTCCCATTCTCAATCAACTAACTTTCAACGGTACGGAAAGAGACCCAAAGCCAGAAGAGATTGCTCAAGCTCTGCACTTGCACTCATCTGATGTCACAACTCATTGGGAAACTAGGAGTGGTGTCAAAGGCTTCTTAGCAAAGTTCCTGTTTGAGAAAGCCCAAAGTTGTTGGAATTCATTAGACTTGTAAGCCTTTGAGTAAATTGTGGCTCTTCTTATCTATGGGATGGTCTTATTTCCCAATCCTGACCAACTCATAGATGTGAGCACTGTCAAAATCTTGATGTCACACAACTCGGTGCCTACATTGCTAGGGGATATCCTACACTCTTTTCACACTCGCACAATAAGGAAAAGAGGAGTCCTTATGTGTTGCACTCCTCTCCTGGAAAGATGGTTTATTTCTCATCTTTCCCAATCAGACTTAAAGAATGAGCAAGGTTCAAGATGGTCACAAAGGTTAATGACGCTCAAACATTCAGATATCCATTGGTGCTCCCGATCTAAAGATAATGTTATCATTGTTGACCATTGCGGGGAATTCCCTAATGTCCCTCTACTTAGAATTAGGGGAGGCATCACCTATAACCCATGCTTAGCTTTAAGACAGTTTGGTTACGCCCGAAGGGATAGCCTGCACGAGATGCTGATTCAAGGTTTGGTATTCGACTACGACAATGACGGTCAAGGTCTTCGCCAGAGATTCATCCGAGCTTGGAGGATGCTAAACAAGGTGGATAGTAAGACTTTGGGACACAATATTTCCATCCCTCTTGAGCCTTACCTCAAATGGGTACGAACCCGCGCTCAAAGTCTTATGATGTCTTATCCTTCCATTCTTCCGGTAATTATTGAGCTTGTTAAGGAGGGAGATGTTCCATACACTGTCCTACATCCTGACATGCCTACATATCTTGAAGACCTACAAAGAGATTGGATACAGTTCAAAGGAGAACGAGATACTTTCGAAGCCCAATTCTACGCAAGCGAGAAGAAGGTTTTGGAACTCACTAGGATACTTCATGAGGAGCATACTCTAAATGCCTACATAGCACTAAAAAGGATGCGCTCTACTTTTTTATCTTAGAGTTTTGTATTATTTTGCCCAAGGGGCATTGATGTACTCAAACTTTATCTTATTAATATAACGTGTGTTTCTTTTTGTCTGAAACGAACTTGAATCCTTGAAATCCTTGAAAACATTGCATATGCACATATCATTCATCATAACATAAGCAGGTCTTTTGCAAAAAGTTTCCTCATCTCTCTACTGTTTATTTCAGTAAGATGGATCTCAAACAAACAGTCAAAGATCTCCAAGCTCAGAACACGCAGTTTCAACAATTGCTCATGACCCTAGCCAAGGGGCAAGAAGAGTTGAAGACTCTGCTAGCTGAGGAAAGGAAAAAGAAAAAAAAGAAAGTCACTGGGGTTTTAAACATGGGGAGAAGATTTCAGGGACAAACTAGAAGAACCTTGAATTTTGCAACAACATCCGGTGAAGGAGAGGGGAAAAGAAAGGAAACAGCGGTTCCGTCAGAATCTGAAGAGGAGGAAGAAGAGGAAGACTACTCTGAGGAACAATATCCTTCAGTTGATGATAAGTACAGACATCTTGAAGAGCGTTTGAGCGCTATGGAAATACAAAAGGTGTTGGGCCTAGACTTTGAAGAATTGGGGCTAGTGTCAGGAATTGTGATCCCTCCGAAATTCAAAGTGCCTTTGTTTGCAAAATATGATGGAGTATCATGTCCTAAGATGCATCTCCGATCATACGTGAGAAAGATCCAACCACACTCTGCTGATAAATACTTGTAGGTGCATTTTTTCCAAGATAGCCTATCTGGAACACAACTCGACTAGTTTTACCAACTAGAGAGAGCCAGCGTCCATAATTGGGAAGATCTTTCCGCATCTTTCTACAAGCAATATCAATATAATGTTGATTTGGCGCCTACCCGTACTCAACTTCAGAGTATGGCTATGGCTTCCAATGAGGGTTTCAAGGATTACGCGCAAAAATGGAGAGATCTAGCTGGAAGAGTTCAACCCCCTCTGTCTGAAAGAGAATTGGTGTACATGTTCTTAGACACTCTATCGGGCCCTTTCTTAAACCATTTAATTGGAAGCTCATCTGCAGGATTTATTGAGTTAATACTGACCGGAGAAAGGGTGGAAGCTGGCATAAAAAATGGAAAGATTCAGAAGGATTCATCTTCTTCTACAGTTGTGAGGAAGCCTTTTATTGGGAAGAAAGAAGTAGTTGTTGTATATCCATAAAGGAACCAAGGGAGAGCCGAACACCGACCAATGGTAGGGGCTGTTATGATCCCAAAGCCTACATCTGATCAACCAAGAAGTAATCAACCAAGGGTGGAAAGGCCAGTTCGACAATTCACCAGAATCAATATGACTTTGTCCCAAGTATTACCGCATCTTCTGAAATCTAATTTGGCAACCTCAAAAGAATCTCCAAAAAACCCCAACACATCGTCCCCTCATTATCACCCAAATGCTCGTTGCGCATATCACTCCGAAAGTCTGGGTCACGACACTAACAACTGTTGGGCCTTGAAAAACAAAATTCAAGACCTTATAGAGGTGAAAGAAATGGAGTTTGATGCGCCCGAGAAGCCAAACGTCATTTCTGCTCCTATGCCCAGACATGGTCACAACACCAATGCTATTGAAGAAGATTTGTTTGTTACCATAGTTGATGAAGTTGTGACTCCACTCCTAATCATTAAGATAAACTTGTTGGAAGCCGGTGTATTCCCGGGTTGTAATGAAGACTGTCGCCTCTGCTTATCCTTACCAACTGTTTTCCCTTTGTTGAAAATAGGCATTCAACGCTTGATAGACAACAAAGAGATCTTGTTTGAAAGTACTCTTGTTTCACCTGTTCCTGTTGAAGATATTTCAATCATTACCATCTCCGCCAATTCTTCCAGGGTCTCCAAAAGACCCGTTAGAATTACATCTTGTGATACGGTGGCAGAATCGACTGTTTGAATGCTGGTTTTCATTTTGCGTTTTGTATTCGCAAAATGTCGCGGTAAGCAAGAGTCACCACCAACTTTTATTCCATCCAACCGGAAAGGAAAAAAGTACAGAAAAAATCCTTTTTCGAGATACTCTGAGTACGGGGGGTAGATTATAGAAAGGGAAGGTGTTAACACCATTTCTATCCATGGTTTTACATGGGCTCTTAGGTACTTGCTCATCTTTTAAAATTTCTTGTGTATGTGCTTTGTTTTGAAAAGTTTGACTTCGTGATAACCCTTGTATCAGTCCTCAAAGGCGTGACGAAGTTGTTTTGAAAATTGTTTTGAAATGTGTAAGTGTGAAAAGATTTATCGTTTGAGCAAGTACCTACTAGCATCTACCTACTCGAAAAAAGATAGTTTCTATTCTCGTTCCTTTAGACAGCACTATCCTACTATTGAGAAATAGGTAGCCCTGTCGTTGGAGTTGTAAGGGTCAATTCGAAAGGGACGTACGATCACATGAGCAATGTTAGGACACCTTAGTAATAACCCTAGAGTCTTAAGATCATATTCGAGGCAACATTTCTGAGGCAACCTTTGAACGGGACAGTTGATCTTTTTAGACAGGAGGGCAACCACTAAAGCATCCTATACTTAATGACCGTTTATCGAAGGCAACCGAAGTGTGAGTATACCCTAAGAGTGATATGTGCGAGTGGTCTGTTTTCAATTATTTAGTATTTGCACATTAGGGTTTTCTAACTGGATTAATTTGTCATGCATTCTTGTCATACAATCCTATTAGCATTCATCTAAACAGTCAAATATTTGCGAAAATTAAAATGCGAGAAAGTAAATCTACGCTATTACAAGGCTTCGGGGAGAGGGATTAATTACATAGCCAAAAAACCCAGGAAAAAGTGATAAATAAAATCCCTAGATTAAACTATTACAAACCATGAACAGTTATAACAATATCGTAAAAATCATAATACGCGCGCGATGAATCGAATACGAGACAAGTAGGGTTTTGACCCTTGACTTAAACATAATTGTGATTGATTAAAAAATGTTTTTGTTAGTTTTTAGGAAAATAATGGAATCGTTAAATTAAAGGAAAATCCTAAGTTTAATTAATTTTAAACTAAGAAAAATAAATTAATTCATCTAAAAGCCTATTTTTTGTATTTTTATTTATTTGAGAAAAAGAGCAAAATAAAATTAAAAGTTAACCTAATTTCTATTTTGATTTTATTTTTGAAAACAAAATACAATTTCCCTAATTTAAACTAAATTAAATTAATTTTGATAAAATAAAAACTAATCCTAATTTTGGTGAATTATTGATTTTGTGGTTTTTGTGAAAAGAATAATTAATTTGTAAATTAAAATAAATAAAGAAAATTCAATGAATAAAAAATAAAGAAAAAGAAATAAAATAAAGAAAAGTTAGTAAATGGGCCTGGTGGTGTTTGCTGAAAAGGGGGGTTGGAATTGAATTTCTGGGCCCAAATGGCTAAGGCCTGCTTAATTTTGCTCAATCTAGTGTGCACGTTGACTGGGGGCGCATGGTAGTCCTCCAAGGGAAAGGCATTGGATCTGGAGCGCTGATGAGTTAGATGGCCAGATCTTGATGGCACATGGTGAACCTCTTGATTTGCAAAGTGCTGGATTGCCTGTTGAAAAATATTATGAATAAAGATTGGGACCTGGGGACCGAACCCAGGTCCTTAGGCATTTTTCCAATGCACGCTTGCCATCTGTGCTGCATTTGTTATTTGTACATATAATAAAAACAAAAGATAATATATGGAAAACAATGATTAATGAAAAAAAAACGCGCTAAATTCAAATTGCCCAACCAGGGGGCGCCACGCCTCATCTTCTTCCTCCCATCCGTCGTGTTAGCCTAGGATGTTTTTACCTACGGACATTGCGTTGTAGCTACAACCCTGTGTGTTTCCAAAATTGTCCATAGGCAATATAAATGACCATGGCTGGTATCAATCAACTCGTCTCATCCTCACGAGTCTTATGGTACCAGAATCAATGTCCAATTTTACCTATCCTGCAAAGCCCTAAACAAGAACGTAAAACCCTAGCTTTGGCAATATCCTGTACAGGCGTTAAAAATGCAATTGAATAGAATGAATGGCTTGCAAACTCATTAAGGAACAAGAATATGCAATCAAAACGTGCAAATGATGTATAAATTGATGAAAACAAAATTGAGTTTGGAAGCAAATCGTGGTACATGTAACTTACAATTCCAGGCGCGAAAAGGCTTGCAATTGATTGGGATATGTTCCTGGGATGTCCAGCAATCTGTTGGCGGTGTTAGAACGGCTTGGATTGGCCTCTAGGATGGAAATTGGATCACCACTTTCTCTTGAATTTTTTCAGTTTTGTTTGCCTCTTTCACGACTGCTCAACCTCTTCTCATGCCTTGGATCTCTTCTGTATATGTAATACAACCTATTAGGTCAATAAAAACGAATTCAATCTTGCTCATTATGAAGATTTGATTTGGTCTTTCATGGCATATGATATCTTTCTAAATTTGCTCAAATTCAATCTTTTTCCACCCAAATCAGCCTTGCACAGATTGATTCTCAATTGACATCATATAAGATCTTCCTCCAATGCAAAAATCATCCCTAAAACACAATATATGATTTATTTAGATTTATTTGAAATTTAAATGAATAAAAATCAAAATAAATTAAATAAATGAATAAATAAAGCATGGAGGGTCCCATAGGTCTTGTACTATGTTAGGAATGAGATGCAAGCATAAAAAGTTGGGCCCATTTAGCAAAAAATGCAAATTTGAGCTTATTTGACTTTTGGCAATTTTGCAAAAAAAGGCCAACTTGGCCAATGCATAACTCTCTCAATTTTGACCCTAGAGAGGTGTTCTTGGACTTTTTAGAAATCTTAGGGTGTCCTATAAGCAACCCTTTTGGTCTCATATCAATTGATTCTTCCATGTTCAGGTATGAAGCTTTGACCCAAAAGGTCTTTTTGTTGACTTTTCAAAATGACCTATAATGTCAAAATTCATATCTTTTTGTGAGTGCATATTTTGAACTTGGGGGATGAATATGAATTATAGGGAATTGCATCCTCTTAAAAATGAGCTTTTTATGGGTCATTTCTGATGAAGTATGAGAAAGTTATGCTTGGTTAAAGTTAAGTTGACTTTTCCTGCAAAACCCTAATTTAGCAACTTTTGGATTTTGATGAATTGTGAGCAATCCTTGATGAATCATGATCAACCCTTGATAAAATGATGAATGATACTTCGAAATGAGGATGTTGACCAAAAATCTTGAGGTTTGACTATATGTGAGCGACAGTTGACTTTTGACCTAGTGTGGTTGATTTTCAGGCCTTTGAGCAATTGACTGAGCAAACTTCTTCTGCAAGGCTTGAAACTTGACATGGATGATCTTGAGAACATATTAGGACAATGGTGAGCATTTGGGATCCTTTGGACTCAAGCATCTTGATGCAAAATGAAACCCTAATTTGAGGTAGACTGCCTTAGGAGAGAGTTTGTATGTTCAACTCTTGGACTTCCTTGAGCAATTTGAGGACCTCACTTGACATGTATTGAGAAATATGGAAGGGAAAATTTTTGGGTACAACACATCTGTTCCAAAAGCTAATCCTCTTATAATCACATTGTCTGGGCCAGTCCCATATGAATCAAACAAAACTGTATTGTGGAATTACGGTGGGGACATCTACTACCATGGCATCAAACAAGTTGGGTTGGCCACCGAAGAGATAAACTCAGAAGAAGAAGATTCCGACATTAGCAATATTTCCGGAACTAGTAAGATTACCCGAAGCGGTAGGATCTTTTCTCCATAGATTGCCCCCCCAAAGGCAGTTTTTGGATCCGTGGTTGCTCCAAAGGATACTTTTATACCGATAATCATCTCTGAAAATGCTCCTATTGACAAAGACGATACAACCCCTACTGGCATTCCTACCAACACTCTTGCTGCTAAAACTCGAGGAAAAAGTATTCAAGTGGATCATGTCCGGACGAAGGCTCAATCCCTGACTATCCCCGAGACCTCCAAGAAAGAGATGGAGGAGATCCTAAAAATAATAAATAGGAGCGACTATGATGTGGTTGAACAGTTGGGGAAAACTCCCTCCAAAATCTCCATGCTGGAATTGCTACTGTGTTTCGAGGCACATGCGAAAGCCTTGGTGAAATTCCTAAAGACAGCCCATGTGCCTCAAGAGACGTCTACTGATCAATTTCAAGATTGTGTGGCCAACTTAACAGTGGATAACGGCCTAGGCTTCTCAGATGATGATCTAACACTAAGGGGAAGAAAGCACAACGAGGCATTTCATGTCTCTATGGAATTTAGAGGCACAACCTTGGCCCATGTCTTGGTGGACACTGGCTCATCTTTGAATGTTTTACTGAAGAAAGCTCTCGACAGACTGGATTGCGAAGGACTAACGTTGAAACCAAGTAACATAGTCGTAAGGGAATTTGATGGCTCAAAGAGGATGGTACACAGGGAGGTGGATATCCCCATAAAGGTTGGGACTCAAACTTTCAATTCAACCTTTTATGTAATGGACATCCACCCCCTCTTACTCATGTCTGCTAGGACGGCCATGGATCCATAATGTTGGCGCTGTCACCTCTATATTGCACCAGATGCTGAAATATCTGGTCCAAGGAAAGATCATTACTATCCACAGAGAGGAAGAGTATATGATTAGCCACCTCAATTCCTTCAGGTATGTGGAATTGGACGGCGAGTTCATTGAAACTCCTTTTCAACATTTCTAAGAGGTCCCCCAAGAGGTAGCAGTGACCAAGACTGTGTCCCAGATTCCCAAGGTTACAAGACCTCCACTACGGATGTCATCTCTGAAGGACACCAAAGAAGTAGTAGAGGAGGGTGGATGCACCATATAGGGGAAACTTTCGGATATTCCGTATAAATCTGACAAGTTTGGCTTAGGTTTCACTTCAAGTGCTCAGAAGGTTGTACGCCACGCCCACGCTAGAGGGCCACCCTTAAAGATTAGCAACTGAGAGGTCAATGCGGTAGAAGATGGTGAAGAGGATTGCAGCTTGGAGGATTGGATCTTTCCAATTATCGGTGGAGGACTCCGCAATTGGGAGGCCAGAGACTTTGTCCCAATAACTTTCATCCCACAGTAATTTATCTTTTACATTTTGTTGGATATGTAATATTGAAAAACAATTCGCACTCTTAAAACCTTGTGTCTTACCCGAGGCACAATGGTCCATTTGTAAGGGTTATTATTTCATCTTCATATGACATTCAATGAATCATGGACGTTTTTTCGCATACAAACTTTTGTGCTCATTGTTTTTCTTTTACGTTTTATTTTTTAAGGATGGTTATACCCTTACACACACCCACACTCACAAATGCAGGTACCCCTCCATTCTGGATCCCATGGGTAACGATACTGCTATGGCCTTTTGTGACTCTGAGGATCTAATCTACCAAGCCGAAGACAAAGGTGAGGAAGATTGTGAAGTACCAGGGGAACTCGCCAGACTACTACAACAAGAGGAAAGAACCATTCAACCTCATGAGGAACCTATGGATACAATCAACTTGGGTACCGAGGAGGATAAAAAAGAGGTCAAGGTGGGTGCCAATCTGGAGCCCAGTGTCAAGTAGCGTATGATTCAGCTGTTGCATGATTATGTTGAGATCTTTTCTTGGTCATATAAAGATATGTCGGGACTCGATACAGACATTGTGGTACATCGTCTGCCTATAAGAGAAGATTGTCCACCGGTAAAACAAAAAGTCCGCCGCATGAGACCTGATATGTCAGAAAAGATCAAAGAAGAGGTCATGAAGCAATTTAATGCTGGATTCTTGGCTGTCACTTCCTATCCTCAATGGGTTGCCAACATTGTTCTCGTACCTAAAAAAGACGGCAAAGTACGAATGTGCGTGGACTATATAGATTTGAATAGGGCAAGACCTAAAGATGATTTTCCACTCCCCCACATCGATATCCTGGTTAACAATATGGCCCAACACAAAGTGTTTTCCTTCATGGACGGATTCTCAGGTTACAACCAAATCAAAATGGCACCTGAAGACATGGAGAAAATAACATTTGTCACACAGTGGGGCACATTCTGCTACAAGGTGATGCCATTCGGGTTGAAGAATGATGGGGCAACCTAATAGCGCACCATGGTAGCCTTATTTCACGACATGATATATCATGAAATAGAGGTCTACGTAGACGATATGATAGCCAGATCATAAACAGAAGAAGGGCATTTGGATCACTTACAAAAGTTGTTTGAAAGACTAAAGAAGTACAAGCTGAGGTTGAATCCAAACAAGTGCACATTCGGAGTACGGTCCGGTAAACTCTTAGGTTTTGTTGTCAGTAACAAGGTTATTGAAGTTGATCCTGCCAAAGTTAAAGCAATACAAGAGATGCCTGCTCCTCGTACTGAGAAGGAAGTCAGCGGATTATTGGGATGCTTGAATTATATTGCCAGATTCATTTCTCACCTAACAGCTACTTGTGAGCCAATCTTCAAGCTATTGAAGAAAGATCAAGTAGTCAAATGGAATGATGAATGCCAGGTTGCTTTTGAAAAAATCAAAGAATACCTACAAGAACCTCCTGTATTGATGCCACTAGTCGAGGGAAGACAATTGATCATGTATCTTACTGTTTTAGAAAACTCAATGGGGTGTGTATTGGGGCAGCATGACGAGTCTGGCCGAAAAGAGCACGTTATTTATTACCTGAGCAAAAAGTTTACCAACTGTGAAACCAGATATTCACTGCTCGAGAAAACTTGTTGCACTCTGGCATGGGCTGCTCGCCGGCTAAGACAGTATATGTTGACTTATACTACCTTGTTGATATCTAAAATGGATCCGATAAAGTACATCTTCGAGAAGCCTGCTCTTTCTGGTAGAATAGCGAGATGGAAGATGATCCTAACAGAGTACGACATACAGTATACTACCCAGAAAGCTATAAAGGGCAGTGTATTGGCTGATCATCTCACTCACCAAGTTGTAGAAGACTATCAGTCCATGAAGACTATCATCTCACTCAATAACACTATGATCACCGTATTATGCGAGCAATTCAGGATTCATCATCACAATTCTTCTCCCTATCGGCCAAAGATGAATGGTGTTGTCGAAGCTGCAAATAAAAACATTAAGAAGATCATACAGAAAATGACAGTCACATACAAAGACTGGCATGAGATGTTACCATTTGCTCTCCACGGGTACCATACCACGGCTCGTACATCAACCGGGGCAACACCCTATTCTTTGGTTTACAGCATGGAGGTTGTCTAGATCCCCTCTCTAAGAATTATGAAGGATGCAGGATTGAATGAAAACGATTGGATCCAAACTCGACTTGATCAACTGAACTTAATTGATGAAAAGAGACTTACTACTGTTTTCCATGGTCAAATGTATCAAAAGCGGATGATCAAGGCTTTCAACAAGAAAGTCAGACGCCAAGTATATCAAGTTGGGGATCTAGTGATCAAACGTATCATCTTGCCACAAAGTGATCCCAGGGGCAAATGGACTCCTACCTATGAAGGACCATTTGTAATCAAAAATATATTCTCCGGTGGGGCAATGATCTTGACCACCATGGATGGCGACGACCTGCCACACCCTTCAAACGCGGACATAGTCAAAATATACTACACATAAGAGACCTGCTAGGTTGACACACCTAGGTAAAACAAGGGGCATCCCGGCGAACCAAAAGGTTCGGGCAAAAATTAGGGATAAAATGAAAAAAAATATGTACACCCAGCAAGTTGAAAACCCGAAAGGGCGACTTGGGCAAAAAAGGGTTTCCCGGTGGACTGAAAACCCGAAAGGGCGGTCCAGGAAAAAGTTAGGGAATTAAAGCATATGATTATGTCCCGTCGGATCATTTTACGGACAAACTTTGACTTCCACTGATAAACTCAGAGTTTATGATCAATTCAATCATCTTCGGACAAGGCGTAAATAGACAAGATACTCGGAGATATGAAGACTATAGCAGAATGGGAACCCCATGGGGTTATTACACATAGCTATCTTTCTTTGTATCAAAATTTTCTTGTTTTACGACAGCATTCGCTTACTAGAATGTTTGTTCCCTTTGTACAAAAATACTTATTCAAAGTCAATACAAAGATATCCCTTTGAAAGTGCAAAAAACTATTTGTATTTTTCTTTACGCTTGTGTTTTGTTTACAAAAAACGTCCAATGATTCATTGATGAACATATGAATTTGAACATAATTACTGTGTACAAATAAAATAAATGGGAGAGATAATTACTGATAGGTTGAAAGAATAGGAAAACGTCTCTAGGTTGTTCCATAAGAAATCCCCTACAGTACTCCATTTAAGTCCCCAGCGGAACAAAGTTTCAAATTATTAATCCCCAGTAGAAGTCATCAGATTTCTCAAGATTCCCCAAACAGATCTTACAAGAAGTACATGGCATTGCCCTCACAACAGAATTTACTTCTCTCAACAAAATTTCACCAGTACTTCAACTTAAAGACATGAAAATTCACATATCCTCAGTAGCATTCAGGGATTTATTTTCCTCAATCAAACAGCAATACAGCAAATCAGCTTACATGCGCATACATTGTATCCATATATCATAAAAATTGATAAAGCAAATACATTGCATCATACATTTCATGCAACATAACTTTGTGTTTTAGCTAACATTTTACTCTTTTCAGGATAAGATTAGCAGTTACCATTGACAATATGCAATCATGATACAGTTCAGATACGCTCCAGACACGGATGCCATTCTGATACTCATTCAGATATGACTTTCAGATACAGTACGGATACGCTCCATACACGGATGTCATTCTGATACCCATTCAGATATAACTTTCAGATACAATATGGATATGCTCCAGACACGGATTCCGTTCTGATACCCATTCAGATTCAACTTTCAGATATAGTTCAGATAAGCTCTAGACCCGGATGCCATCCTGATACTCATTCAGATATAACTTTCAGATACAGTACGGATACGCTCCAGACACGGATGCCATTCTGATACTCATTCAGATTTAACTTTCAGATACAGTACGGATACACTTTAGACACGGATGTCATTCTGATACTCATCCAGATACAACCTTTCAAATATAATACAGATACGCTCCAGACACGGATGCCATTCTGATAATCATTCAGATACAACCTTTCAGATACAGTACGGATATGCTCCAGTCACGGATGCCATTCTGATACTCATTCAGATATAACCTTTCAGATACAATTCAGATACACTCCATACATGGACACCATTCTGATACTTATTCTTTCAGTTTACAACTTACAACTCAACAAAAATTCTTGGATGGCATCTACAAGCCCATATCCAACAAGACTCTATCACCTCTCCAAATGGCATCTTTAAGCCCATTCCCTCAACTACACACCGCCGAGTGCAAATTTATGGGCACTCTAGTGTCCAATCATCTTTCACCTTTGAGTCACGAATGGAAAAGCTCGCCAATCTAACTCTTCAGGTTTAAGAAGATTGAACAAGGGTAGCTGTTGTATCCCAAAATTTTCCCTCTCATTTATCAAGACTTTTCTCACAATATCTCTTTGACTCAAGACTGGATTAGGGTTTGACCAGCTCATGGCATCTCATCATGCACTGATAATCCAAAATTAGGGTTTGGGATTGCACAAGGATTTTTGGACTATCAATGATTCATGTGACTTTCAAGTATCATCATGGACCCCTAAGATTACTCATGTCAAGTTTCAAGCCTTGAATCACATTTTTGATCAGTCAATTGGACAATTGACCTAAAAATCAGTTGTATTATGGGAAAAAGTCAACCATGGCCAATTTAAAGTAAAACTTCATAATTTTTTATCCACATCAACATTTTAGACTCATATGTATCATTTGACCAAGTTTGGACCATAATTTCTCAAGAAATTTGATCAAATCATCAAAAGGGTAAAATGGTCAAAATTAGGATTTTGACTGAGAAAGGGCAATTTCTGATTTTTGACCTAGCAAATGAACAATTGGTTTGAAGCATGATTCCAAGGGTTCAATTTCATCATCATGACCTAATGACATGGTTCAAAACATTGCAAATCCATTGGATTGATAGATGAAATTTGCAGTCAACCGATCAAAAGTCAACTGTATACTAAAAAGTCAAACTTTGACTTTTTGGTCAAAATCAAGTGCCAAGGATCACAATTCATCAAAACATGTCAAAATGTGAAACTTGTTCATCAAGAAATCAAATATTGAAGATTTGGTTTTGAAATTTGAAATTTTTCTTAACTTTAAAATTTTTCTAAGTATAGAAAATTTCTTATTTTTTTCTCAACTTTAAGCCAATTTTTCACCATGATACAAGATGATTCAAAGAAAGTTACCAACATGAAAATTGTAGATCTCCGTGAAATATACAACATTGCTTCACACATTTTTCCCTAAAGATGCTTGGATCTCAAGATATAATTTTGTGAATACATGCTCATGAACTAAAATAACTTAGTGGAATTTTGCCCTAATTTAGGCAGGTTTTTTACCTAACTTCATGGCCATTTTTCACCTAGTTCCAAGAGAAATCTTGGAATTCATTTCAAAGATGGGTTATAGAGCACATTGCAAGCTTTCCAAAATTTCCAATAACTCCTTGAGATCATTCTTGAGTAAAGAGAATCGAAGAGAGGAAGTTGGCAATTTCTCACTTTGATTTCAAGACATTTCATGAAGAACAAAATTCAAATCTGAACCTATGCTACCTAATCCTTGCTTTACAGGTCTCAAACTTGTTTCTCACTTCATGATTTAATGCTTACATAGATGATAAAGCCTTAATCCAAGCACAAGAGTCTTTTTCCAAGCTTTAATTCCATAAATGGCACAAAGTTGCCATTGCCATTTTAGAAAAGCATAACTTTTGCAACTTTTCACTTCTTGAGCATTGGACCTGTTTTCTCTGCACACACAAGTCCTATAAAACAAAAACAAGTTGTCTAGGACTTGTACCAACCCCAAGCAGGCATGTACAAGCATGTAGAGACTTGTCTCCTCGCCTTGCTTCAAAAGCAAGTAAAAGTGCAAAAAGCCTATAACTCAAAAATCTGTTGAGGAATTAATTAGAAACCTTCCTTATACTTATACACAAACACATTACAACAAAAGACACGATTTCTCAAGGACAAAAACTATCTAAAACTCCCTATCACCAAAAACCTGTCATAAACTTGCAGTTTGAGACCAAGCATAGCAATCCAAAAATCTACTCGTGCGTTTCAAGTTCTAATCACTCAAACACTTAACCTACCTCATATTTAAGTGTTTCAGACCATCATCCCTTCACTGTAACTCCTCCTTCTCCATCTGCCATTTTTGTTTTTCAAGCTTGTAGGTTGACTTGGATAGAGAGATTCAGGAACTTTTAAAGTAAGGCAAGGATTGGAACACACTCAGGGAAGTTCAGGCAAGCTAAAGGAATCTCCAGGCCTTCATAAAACTCACTCAAACTCCATTCACGATCTCAGCTGAAAGAGGTAAGAACTCCAACTTCTATCTCTTCATACAGGAATCTATTAGTCACGATTTGTAAAGATAAAATGTAGATATCCTTGTGCTAAAACCAACCATGTCCATAGATTTCATTTATATTCATTGTGCATAGAGAATTTTAGAGTTCAAATTTCTGTAAAAATTAGGGCCTTTGAAATTAGTTTTGATCATTGACTGTTAGTCTACATGAGTTACATGGTTGAAATCGTGGGAAAGAGTACCATCATTTTCATGTTGGAAGTTTCCATTTTCATGGAGAAATGAGAAAGATACAGAGGTTCTGGCTAGCTTGAGGAAGAAGATGAAGTACAGAGCAAGGAGGCATTATATGTTATGTATTTTTTGTTTCATATGAACTAACGGATGTGCAGCCACCCCAGTGGCAAGGCAGCGCGCTGAGAATGCCAAGGTCATGGGTTCGAGCCTTGGTGCCTTCCTTTTGCATACTTTCTCATTTTTTGCCATTTCTCTCATTTTTGCAGCGCTGGGCTTTGTTCCATTGGGCTTCATTTTTTTTAATGTCTACATCCTGTTTACTCAGAACACCCCATGGCCTATACATTGTATTTATTTGTTTTTGTTTTCATTTTTATTTTATTAAATATTTTTTTAACATAAAAAAAATCATAAAAAATATAAAACATGACAAATATTGCATTTTGATTATTTTATTTTATTTTCACATAAAAAATATTTTTATTAAATTATATATTAACTATTTTTCTTAAATAAACTTGTAAAAATAAAATAGACTTAGATATATTTCTATCCCTTTTTTTCTTCATACTTGTAAATATTTATTTTGACCTATAAAAAGACTAAATATTTTCATAAATATTATTTATTATTTTAAGACAAAAATACACAAAAAATGATATTTAGAGAATTTTATTTTCCTTTAATAAACTAAAATTAGGGTTAATCAATGTATAAAAATAAATTTCCTTTTCTTAAATTATTAGGATTAGGTCAAAACTCGTTTGCATATGAAAAAAAAACAAAACAAAAATCTTTTTTCTTACATACATACTAATGCATATTTATATTGTATATTATTTATTCAAATATTCGTGCAAATTCGGTTTGGTTGTAATAGGTTAATTAGATTTACATTATTGCAAATCCCCATTCATAATTTTTATTCCCCCTCCCATAAAATGTTGTAATAGCGTAGTAATCTTTAAATTACGCAATTTGCCGCTTTTCTATACCATGCTAGTAATTAGGGTTTGAATGGTAAGATCAAAACAAATCAAATAGAAAACCCTAATCCAAGATAAAATCAAGCATGAAAATAACACACTTGCACACAAGCATCCTTAGGGTTATTCCACTTGGTTGCCTTATACAAAAATGGCCATATTACGCATGTGAAGTATCTTGTTAAAACAAACAAATATAATATCATAGTCCCTCGATGACGTTATTCAAAGTTGCCTTACAAAATGATCTTAGTCCCTCAAAAATGCCAAGATACTTTGCAACATTGCTAATCATGGTTATACGATGACCCACGCCCGTCCCGTTTACATCCAAATATAGGGTTGCTTACCATATCAATGGTAAGACAACAATATCAAAGGAAAATAAAATGAACAAGAAAGACATTTGAGTAGGTAGATTACTTCTAGTTACTTGCTCCATTTCAAACAAATATCCTTGCTATTTTCAAAACAAACACACACATTTCAAAACATCTTACAAACATTGAAAACATTTTTAAAAAGACAAACATCTTTGTATACATTCTTACGAACGAGAATCATTACAAAGATTGCCTAAACAATTGCCTCTTTTACAAAATACTTTAAAAACCACACAAAGCACAATTTCAAAACAAAAAAAGCAAGTTATCTAGCAAGTAACTAAGAGCCCATGGAAAACCATGGATGAAAAGGGTGCTAACACCTTCCCTTTTCATAACCTACCCCCCGAACTCAAGAATTAATCTCAAAGGTCTTTCCTGTGCTTTTTCACCTTTCCTTTTGGATAAAAGAAAAGTCGGTGGCGACTCTTGCTAACCGCAACATTTGCGATAAAACACAAAAAACCTCAAGTCAGTTCTCCCACCATATCACACACACTTAGCGTTTAGATTATACTTTGGTGACGAGGTATCAGGGTTGGCGGGAGGATTGCGCAATGTCACTAAATTATCCTTGAGAAAATGTTGTAAGGCTTGAGACAATGACATGTCTAACCTCGTAAATTGTCTTCTTGGAGTTTCAAAATGTTGATGATTTGCAGATGGTCTTGGAGTAGGAGTTGGATTGGAGATTCGAACGAGAAGGACCACAATTTCCTCAAAAGCTTGTAAGTCTAAAGAGTTCCAACAATCTTGAGCTTTCTCAAACAAGAACTTGGCTAAGAAACCTTTGACACCACTTCTTGTTTCCCAATTAGTTGTGATATCAGATTGTTGCAAGTGTAGTGCTTGGGCAATCTCTTCAGGTTTTGGATCTCTTTCCGTACTGTTGAAGGGTAGTTGATTGAGAATAAGAATTCTCAAGAGTTTGGAGAATTATTCCAAAGTTGGCACAAGTTGATAATTGGGAAATATGAAGCAATGGTGTAGAGGATCAAAGAATTGGAAGAGCACCTTCATCATATCTTCATCAGTATTGGAGGTAACCAAGTTTAGGAGGCAACCATGTCTTTTGGTAAATGGAGAATTCTCAGGAACCCTTGATGCTGACTCTTTGAGTTGAGGAGGGATCCTTACGAGATTGACTTGAATGGTTTTTCTGCGAATAGAGTCCATGTCCTATAAAATAGAACAAAGATAAATCCCAAAAATCCTTGAAATGGTTAGTGAGTATGAGTGTGATGTTATGATGTTTATGATGTTATGTACAAGTAAATATATACAAACAAGTCCTTAGGTTTAGGCTTGCATGGATTCTCATAGGTAAGTACCCTCTTGAAGTTTAGTTGGCTCAAACCTGTCCTAGAAATAGTAATCGGGTTCTAAAGGAGCTCAATATCACTGGTTTGTCTTCTCGGGCATTGTTTCAGCACAAGCCTCTTTAATGGTGACCGAAATATCCCAAAAAACCAAACCTCAATGAGTGTAGTATCGAGTATCTACCAACTTAGGACTCACCAAAGATGGTCATATCACTAGGTCTTAATGGCCAAGTTTGTCAAGTAAAGGTTCTAAAGTCAGTTAGTGTTTCATGATATCACTCAGCGGCCCCGTATTCTCCTTGACTACTCAAGGGCTACCGGTACTCACAAATATGTCACACTAACATAGCTATTACTTAGACCATGTCGGTATACCCCACACAGTTTCCACAATGTATCGTTACTTACCTATAAGGTATCCCAAATCCGGGTAGAGGATTTAAGCCCAAACAAAGAATCAAAATATAAAGCATACAAGTCAAACAATGAAAGCAAGTAAAGGAAATCTAGCCCTAAGGTAACCCCACTTTTAAGATATCCCTAGTAGAGTCGCCAATTCTGTGATACAGTGGGAGAACTGACTTAGAATGTTTTGCGTTTGATCGCAATTGTTGCCGATAGCAAGAGCCGCCATCGACTTTTATTTTATCCAAAAGGAAAGGCTGAAAAGAACAGGAAAGACCTTTGAGATTGTTTCTTGAGTTCGGGGGGTAGATAATGAAAATGGAAGCTATTAGCACCCTTTTCATCCATAGTTATCTATGGGCTCTTAGTTTCTTGTTATATCACTTGCTTTTGTTTGAAAATGTGCTTTGTGTGGTTTTTGAAAGTATTTTGAAAAGGCACCATCGTTTAGGCAAACTTTGTAATAGTTCTCGTTCGTAAGAACGTATACAAAGTGTTGAGCTTTTGAAAATGTTTCAAGTTTGGAAAGTATTTTGAAAGTGTTTTGGAAAGTGTTGGTGTTTGTTTTGAAAATAAGTAAGGAGTGTTTGATTTGGAATTGAGCAACTAACTAGGAACAATCTACCTACTCAAAAGTCTTAGTTCATTTCTTCCTTTCCTTTGATATTGTTATCTTACCATTGATTTGATAAAAACCCCTATCTTTGGATGTAAAGGGACGGGCATGGGTCATCGTATAACCATGATAGCAATGTTGTGAAATATCTTAGTAATTCTTTTTTAGGGACTAAGATCATTTTGAAAGGCAACATTTGATATCGTCATCGAGGGACTATGATCTTATATTTTTTGATTGGTTTTTGCTAAGATATCCCACATGCATAACATGGCCATTTTGGTATGGCAACAAAGTGGATTTACCCTAAGGGTGCATGTGTGAATAGTGTGTTGATTTACATGCTTATTTATCTTGAATTAGGGTTTGCTAACTTGTTGATTTTAATCTTTCCATATAAATCCTAATTTACTAGAATTTATATATAAAGCATTAAATTGAGGAAAATAAAAATACTTAGCTATTACATCAATAGGGGAGGGGGTGTACAAATTTACAAATGGGGGAATTGCAAGAAAATTAAATCTAATTAATTATCAAAACCATATTGACTATTGTACAAAATTGAAGATAAAATGCAAGAATGCAAAATGGAAAAAGAAATGATTTTTATTTGATTTTATGAAGGGTTTTAATCTTGACCTAATTAATAAAATGATTAATGAAAATCAAATAAAATTAACTTAAACTAATTAAGAAAAGAAATTAACTAAAAATGATTTTTTAGGGTTTTTTATGAAAAGTTTTTAAGAATAATATAAAAATTATTTAATTAAAATAAACCTAAATTCTAAATTAATTTAAATTTATAAGAAAATAATATAATATAATAATTAAACCTAATTATCTATATATTAATTAAAAAAAGAAATGAATCTGTTAAGAAAATTGTTTTTGTTCTTTTTAGTTTTTATAAAGAAAAATAAAATATGAGTGTAAAAATAATAAAATAAATATTTTTGGATTTTTTCTATTAATAATAAAAAAATGTTAGTAATAAAAATAATAAAATGAAAATATGAAAGTAAAATAAACTAAAATAAAAATAAAATGAAATAAAGGAATAATGGGCCAGGGGGTGCTAAAGCAAGGCAGGGGGTTAGAAGCTAGCAAAAGACCAAGGCCCGTTATATTGAGGCCCATGCATGTGTGTTTGTGACAAAAAAAAGTAGAAATTGAAAAATAACATCAAAAGGTTGCGTTGGGTGTTGAATTCTTGACCTTATGCATACACGCGCGCTACCTTTGCCACTGGGGTGGCCATACATCCGTTAATATTGACACAACAATAAATATATAACACTAGTTATGCCCTGAATACAACTTCATCTTCAACCTCCAGCCGTGGATCCTATAATTTCACTATTTCTCAATAAAAATGAAAGACGCAAACATGAAAGTTGCTCCATTTTGCCATACGAATCCAACCATATAAATATCATAAGCTATAAATCAAAGATGAATGAGAATTTCTAAAAGTACCAAATTCTGACCCAACTTTATTCATAGATTTAAACCTAAAATTCTCTAAGCTTAATCAATATAAATGAAATCTAAGGACATGTACAGTTTCAGGGCAATGATATCTACATCTTATCTTCATAAATCAGAATCAAATGATGCTTGTATGAAGAGATAGAAGTTTGAAAATTCACCTCTTGCAGCTGGAGTCGTGTATGGAGTTTGAGCAACCTTTGAGATGGCCTGATAATTTCTGTAGCTTGTTTTGACCTCCTTGAATGTATTCCAACTCCTACTTTGCGTTGAGGATGGCTGAAACTCCCAACTCAAGTCAAGTTGCAAGCTTCAGTTTTGGAAATGGTGGATAGTGATGGAGGAGTTACTGTCTTGAAACAGGGGCTTGGATCACTTGTGTATGATGTATGTAAGGTGTATGGATGATTGAGAATCAAAACGCACGAGTGGAAATGGAGATGGAGAGTTTTGGCTCCAAATTGTCAAGTTGAGCAGTTCTGTGCAGCAAGGGTGTTTGGGAGAGTTTTAGGAGGCTTGAAATCATTTGTTAGCTTGCAATAAACTTGTATAGTTATATGAAACCCTAATTTTGACCATTTTTCCCTTTTGATGATCTCATCAAATTTCTTGAGGAATTATGGTCCAAACTTGATCAAATGACATATATGAGTTCATGATGATGATATGGATAAAAAATTATGAAGTTTAACTATAAATTGACCACAGTTGACTTTTTCCTCAATAAAGTTTTTTTTTAGGTCAACTTATCAATTGAATGAGCAAAAATGTGATCCAAGACTTGAAACTTGACATGAGAAATCTTGAGGGTCCTTAATGATCCATGAAAGTCATATGGGGCATTAAAATTTCAATCATCCTTGTGCAATCTCAAACCCTAATTTTCAATCATCAGTGCTTAAGGAGATATCTTGAGCTGATCAATCCTAGTGTAGTCTTGAATCAAAGGAGATTTTGTGGGAGATTACTTGATAAATGAGAGGGCAAATTTTTGGGTACAACAGATTTATTAGTATCGTTTGAGCTTGATAACTGATATTGAAGATCGGGTGTAAGGTGATCCAACGGGACATAGTTATACGCTTTAAATCCCTAGCTTTTGCCTGGACCGCCCTTTCGGGTTTTCAGTCCACCGGGATACTCTTTTTTTCCCAAGCCTCCTTTTCAGGTTTTTGACTTTCTGGGTGTAAAGATTTTCCATTTGTATATCCCTAACTTTTGCCCGAACCCTTTTGGTTCACCAGGATGCCCTAATTTTTGCCTAGGTCAGTCGACCTAGTGGGTCTTTGTTCATGTGTAGTATCTTTTAACTGTGTTCGTGTTTACAGGATGCGGAAGTTCGTCACATTCCATAGTGGTTAAGATCATGGCTCCACCAGAAAATATGTTCTTGATCATAAATGGCCCTTCGTATGTGGGAGTCCATTTTCCCCTGGGATCACCTTGCAGCAGGATAATGCGCTTGATTACTAGGTTACCAGCCTGATATACCTGATGTCTGACCTTCTTGTTAAAAGCTTTAATCATACATTTTTGGTACATCTGACCATGGCATATAGCCGCAAGCCTTTTCTCGTCAATCAGGTTTAATTGGTAAAGTCGAGTCTGAACCCATTTGTCTTCATTCAAACTTGCATCCTTCAGGATTCTCAAGGAAGGGATCTGGACTTCTATGGGTAGGACAACTTCTATACCATACACCAGAGAGAAAGGAGTTACCCCTGTTGAGGTGCGTACCATGGTGCGTTAAACATGAAGAGAAAATGGTAACATCTCATGCTAGTCTTTATATGTCACCGTCATCTTTTGGATGATCTTGATATTTTTATTAGCAGCTTCTATGGTGTCGTTCATCTTCGACCGGTAAGGGGAAAAGTTATGATGCTGGATCTTGAATTACGTGCAGATCTTGGTGATCATAGTATTATTGAGATTGGTACCATTATCCAAAATGATTCTTTCTGGAATGCCATACCGACAGATAAGATTATGTCTGATGAATCGGGCCACAACGTTCTTGGTAACAAATGCAAATGAAGCTGCCTCGACCCATTTTATGAAGTAATCAATGGCGATGAGGATGAAACGGTACCCATTAGAAGCTATGGATCTGATCTCTCCAATCATATCGATGTCCCACATTGCAAATGGTCATGGATCAGTCAAGACGTTTAGAGGAATCAGAGGCACGTGTACTTTATCGGCATAGATCTGGCATTTGTGACAAGTTCGTGAATGCTGATAACAGTCTGCTTCTATAGTGGACCAATAGTATCCTTCCCGTAGGATCTTTTTAGCCATCATGTGCCCACTAGAATGGGTTCCAAAGGTACCTTCATGTAAATCAGCCATAATCTTCTCTGCTTCACTCTTGTCTACACACCGAATCAAGGTAGAGTCGTGGTTGCGCTTGTAGAGGATTCCGTTACTAAGGAGGAACTTCGCAGAGAACCTTCTTAGGAACTTCTTATTGTTGACTGAAGCTCCCTCAGGATACTCTTGGGCTTCGAGATATCTTTTGACTTCATGGAACCAAGGCCTGTCCATTACTTCTTCAGCACCAATCTCGTGACAGTATGCGGGTTCAACCATCCTTTCAATAGTAATTTGAGAAGCCTCGCTATCCCACCTGACCTTGAACATGGATGACATGGTTTCTAGCGCGTACGCTAGTTGATTTTCCTCTAGTGGAAAATGCTCAAAGGTAATTTCTTCAAAGTATGGAATTAGTTTCAATACATGCTCTTTGTAAGGAACAAGGTTAGGATGCTTCGTGTCCCATTCTCCTTTGATTTGACTGATTACTAAAGTCGAGTCTCAAAATACACTCAAGGATTTGATCCTCAAGTCGATAGCAGCTTTGAGACCCATAATGCATGCTTCATATTCATCCATATTGTTGGTACACCTGAAACATAGCCTGGCAGTGAAAGGAGTATGACATCCTTCAGGAGATATGATCACAGCATCGATGCCATTGCCGAGTGCATTGGAAGCTCCATAAAAAACTATAGTCCATCGGGATCCTTGTTCAAGTCTGTCATACAGTCTAAGTTCTTCATAATCATTTACTAACATGATATCCTCGTCCGAAAATTCAAAATTCATGGATTGATAGTCATCCACAGCCTGATGAGCCAAATGATCAGCTAGTACACTTCCTTTTATTACTTTTTGGGTAGTGTACTGAATGTCGTATTCGGTTAGGACCATTTGTCATCTTGCTATTCTTCTAGAGAGAGCGGGTTTCTCGAAGATGTATTTGATAGGATCCATCTTAGATATCAGTAAGGTAGTGTGAGTCAGCATATACTATCTTAGCCGGCGAACAGCCCATGCCAGAGTGCAGCAAGTTTTCTCGAGCAGTGAATATCTGGTTTCACAGTTGGTAAACTTTTTGCTCAGGTGGTAAATTGCATGCTCTTTTCGACCAGACTCTTCATGCTGCCCCAGCACACACCCCATTGAACTTTCCGATACTGTTAAATACATGATCAGAGGTCTCCCTTCGGTCGGCGACATCAAAATTGAAGGCTCTTGAAGATATTCCTTGATTTTGTCAAAGGCGGTCTGGCAATCGTCATTCCACTTCACTGCTTGATCTTTCTTCAGTAATTTGAAGATTGGCTCACAAGTAGTGGTCATATGTGAAAGGAATGTGGCTATGTAGTTTTGGCATCCCAGGAATCCCCTAACCTCTTTCTCAGTTCGAGTAGTTGACATTTCTTGTATGGATTTTACCTTTGCATGGTCTACTTCAATACCTTTGCTGCTGACGACGAAGCCTAAGAGCTTATCGGATCTTACTCCAAAGGTGAATTTATTCTGGTTCATCCTTTATTTGTATTTCTTTAGTCTTTCAAATAGCTTGTACAGGTGGTCAAGGTGTTCCTCTTCAGTTTGAGATCTGGCTATCATATTATCTACATAGACCTCTATCTCATGATGGATCATATCGTGAAACAAATCTACCATGGCACGTTGATAGGTTCCCCTGGTGTTCTTTAACCTAAATGGCATAACTTTGTAGCAGAAAGTGCCCCACTGCGTGACGAAGGTCGTTTTCTCCATGTCCTCAGGTGTCATTCTGATTTGTTTGTACCCAGAGAAACCATCCATGAAGGAGAATACCTTGTGTTGTGCGGTGTTGTCAACCAAAACATCAATATGGGAAAGCGGAAAGTCATCCTTTGGGCTTGCCCTATTCAGGTCTCTGTAATCCATACACATACGTACCTTACCGTCCTTCTTAGGTACCAGAACGATATTAGCAACCAATTGTGGATTAGAAGTAACAACTAAGAATCTCGGTGTTGAACTGCTTCATGACTTCAGCCTTGATCTTTTCTGACATCTCTGGCCGCATACGACGAACCTTTTGTTTTACTAGAGGGTAACCTGCTTTTGTCGGCAGACAATGGACCACGATATCAGTGTCGAGTCCGGGCATGTCTTCGTATAACCAGGAAAAGACCTTAACATAGTCGTGTAGCATCTGAATTAACCTCTCCTTGACTCCACGCTCCATATTGGCACCTATACTTGACTTCCTTTTTATCCTCTTCAGTACCCAAGTTTACTGTCTCGACTGGCTCTTCATGGGGGTGTATTGCCCTTTCTTCCTGTTGTAACAGTCTGGCAAGTTCTCCTGGTACTTCACAAGCTTCCTCTCCTTCGTCCTCGGCTTGGTAGATCGGATTTTCAAATTCATAATTGGCAATAGCAGAACCGTTACCAATAGGATCCATAGTGGATGTGGATCTGCAGTTTGAGATGTGAGTGTGTGTAAGAGCATAACTATTTTTGATAAAGTAAAAAGTAGAAAAGAAAAATAAGGAGTGTAAAGTTTGCATGCAAAAATTTCCAATGGTTTATTAATGACATATGAAGATGATGTAATAACCCTCATAGATAGACCATAGTGCCTCGTGTAAGACACAAGGTTTTAGAGTTTCAATTGTTTAAATATTACATATCAAAAACTAAAAGACAATTACTCTTGAATAAAAGTAATAGGAACAAAATCTTTGGCCTCCAAATTGTTGATTCCATCACTGATAGTTGGGAAGATCCACTTGTCCATGTCATAGTCGTTATCACTATCCTCCAATGCATTGACTCCCTGGTTGCTGATGCGTAGCAGCGGTCCCCCAGAGCGAGCACATCGAACAGTTCTTTGGGCCTCCGAAGTAAAACTTAAACCAAACTTGTCAGATTTGTAGGGAATATCCGGAAGTTGACCCCAAATGGTACATCCATCTTCTTCAACTACTGCTTTAGCATCCTTTAGAGAAGCCATCTTCAGTGGAGGTCTGGTAATCTTCGGGACATTGGAAGCAGTCTTGGTTGCAGAAACCTTTTGTGGAACCTCCTCAAAGTTCTGACAGGGGGTCTCAATGAACTCGTCGTCCATTTCAACATACCTAAAAGAGTTCAGGTGGCTAACCATGTATTCCTCCTCCCTATGGACTGTGATAATCTTTCCATTGACTAGGCACGTCAACATCTGATGTAGGGTAGAAGTAACAGCACCAGCCCCATGGATCCAGGGTCGACCCAATAAACAGGAATAAGACGGGAGGATGTCCATCACATAGAATGTTGAGTCAAAAGTATGAGTACCAACTTTGATAGGGATATCCACCTCCCCGTGCACCATTCTTTTAGAACCATCGAAGGCCCTTAACACAATGTTGTTGGGCTTCAATGTGAGTCTTTCGCAATCTAACGTGTCCATAGCTTTTTTGGGCAAGACATTCAACGATGAACCTGTATCCACCAAAACATGGGCTAATGTAGTGCCCCTGCACTCAATGGAGACATGTAGGGCATCATTATATTTCCTTCCCTTAGGAGTTAAATCAGCGTCAGAAAAACCCAGTCCATTATCAGCAGTTAAACTGGCAACACAGTTCTCGAATTGGTTAGCGGAGGTCTCTTGAGGCACGTGGGAAGACTTCAGGAATTTTACTAAAGCCTCAGCGTGGGCCTCAGAGCATAAAAGTAAGGCCAGCATTGAGATTTTTGACGGGGTCTTCCCTAACTGCTCCACAATGTTATAATCACTTTTCTTGATTATCTTTAATATCTCTTCCATTTCCTTTTTAGAAGTCTCGGGGATGACTTCTTTGTATGCCTTCGTCTGACAGGCTCAAACATAACCTCTTTGCCCCGAGTCTCGGCCAACTCAGTAGTAGGGATAACATCAGGGATAACAGTAGGAATAGAAATGGGAGTACTGACAGGAGTAGCAGCAAGAATGATCACAGGAGTAGCAACAGTCTTTGGAGAGATCTTGGGAGAGAAAACTCTTCCACTTCTCGTAATTTTACTAGTCCCGACGATATTGTCAATGTCAGGATCAGTACCTTTAGCAACTTTGTCTCCAACATCCAACAGGTCTTGCTTGCCGCCATGGTAATATATGTCAGCCCCACAATTCCAGGGAACAACTTTATCCGAGGAATATGGTATTGGCCCAGGGAGGGTGATGATCAAGGGAGCAAACTTTGGAACAGATGTAATCTTGACGGGTCTTTTGGTGGAGACCCTGGGAGGATTATCGGAAATGGTGATTATTGAGACACCTTCACAAAAACTTTTTGTAGGGGGAACCTTTTCGAACATAATTTATTTGTTAACCATCAGGCGCTGGACACCCATTTTTAACAACAAACACCCATCTGGTAGAGACATGCATAAGTGGCAACCTTCGTTACAGCTCGTAAATAAACCGACTCGCAATAGATTCTCTTTAACAGTCAGAATAGGAGTAGTTAATTCATCCACGGAGGAAACAAATTGGTCATCATCAACAGCATTGACACCTTGGCCATGTTTGGGCATTGGCGCTGTTATTACATCAGGTGTCTCTAGAAGGTCAAACTCAATCTACTTCGCCTCAATGAGATCATGTACCTTATTCTTTAAAGCCCAACAATCATTTGTATCATGCCCCGGAGTTTCAGAATGGTAGGCATGTCGAGCATTTGGGTTGTAGCCGGGAGATGCCGTATTGGGATTCTTCGGGGCCTCCTTTAGGATCACCAAGTTGAACTTCAGCAAGTGTGGAAAAACCTGAGATAGGGTCATGTTGATCCGAGTAAACTGTCTTCTGGGTGCATTTGACCTGCGCTGATTATTTCGTTGTTGGCTTGAGGCAGGATTGGAAATTATAACAGCCCCTACCGTCGGACAATGTTCGGTTTTATTTTGATTTCTATGGCCATAATTAGCACTGACCTCCTTCTTTCCAGTGAAGGGTTTCTTCATTGTAATTGAGGATGCATCCCTCTGGATCTTGCCACTCTTAATACCAGCTTTTACCCGCTCGCTAGTTAAGATCAGCTCAGTAAACTCAGCTGAAGAGCTTCCAATCATATGGTTGAATAATGGACCAAACAACATGCCCAAGAACATATCCACCAACTCTCTATCAGATAGAGGGGGGTGGACTCTTCCCGCAAGATCCCTCCATTTTTAGGCGTAATCTTTGAAACCCCTTCCAGAACCCATAGACATACTTTACAGTTGTGTACGAGTTGAAGAGAGGTCAACATTATATTAGTATTGCTTGTAAAAAGCAGCAGCCAGATCTTCCCAATTACGAATGTTGGTTCCTTCCAACTGATAGAACCAACCCAACTATGTTCCCGACAAACTTTCCTGGAAGAAATGTACCCATAGGTTCCTATCAGTAGTATGGGGTTGGATCTTCCTGACATACGACCTTAAGTGCATCTTAGGACAGGAGACACCGTCATATTTAGCAAATGTGGGGACTTTGAATTTTGGTGGAATGACCACCCCAGGAATTAAACCTAGTTCTTCAAAATCCAAACCAGGTACTCTCTGAATTTCCATGGCATTAAGACGATCCTCCAGCTATTTATATTTATCATATGTAGGAGGATATTGCTCTTCAGAGTAATCAACTTCATCTTCCTCAGACCTTGGGTTGTTATTTCCTTCCTTGTTCTTCCCTTCTTGATTATCTCCCTCATTTGACGGGGTTGCTAAATCTAGAGCTCGCTTGGATGGTCCTCTGAACTTTCTTCCCAAATTCAAGACACCAACCGGTTTCTTTGCCTTCCTTGCCTTTTCTTTGGTCATGAGAGCCTTCCGGTCCTCTTGTCCTTTAGCTAGATCCAGGAACATTTTTTAGAATCGAGCATTCTACGCTTGAAGATCCTTTACTGTTTGTTTAATATCCATCTCACTGAAATAAACAGTAGAAAGATAAGGAAACTTGTTATGAAAAACATGTTTGCGTTATGATGCATGAACATGCGTATGCAAATGATTTCAAGGACCCAAGAGATTTAAATTTGTTTAGACAAAAACAAACATTGTATTAATAAATCCAAATCGATTACAGAATGCCTCTTGGGCTTACAATGGAGGAATCAGACACAAAATAAACTCCTAAGACAAAAAGGTTGAGCGCATCCTCTTTGGCGCAATGTAGGCGTTCAAACTCTGTTCCTCGTGGAGTTGTCTCGTGAGCTCCAGAACCTTCTTATCGCTTGCGTGGCACTGGGCTTCAAAAGTGTTTCGCTATTCTTTCAGCTGAATCCAAGCTCTTTGCAAATCTTCAAGAGAAGTAGGCATATCAGGATAAAGGATAGTATATGGAATATCTCCTTTAGCAACAGGCTCCATGATGACAGGTAGGATGGAGGGGTAAGGCATTACGAGACTCTGAGCACGAGTTCATACCCACTTAAGGTAAGGCTCAAGGGGAATAGAATTTTTGTGTCCCAAGGTCTTACTGTCCACTTTGTTCACCATTCTCCAAGATCGTATGAACCTTTGAGGATGGCCTTGGTCATCGCTCTCGTAGTTGAATATCACGCCTTGGATGAGCGCATCATAGGGACCATCTCTTCGTGCATACTCAAACTGTCGTAAAGCCAAACAAGGTTTGTAAGTAATACCTACCCTAATTCCAAGTAGAGGGACATTAGGGAATTCCCCACAACGGTCAATGATGGTAGTGTCTTCCAGGGATCGAGAACGCTAAAAAATGTCAGAGTGTGTGATTGACATCATCCTTTGATACCATTTCAAGCCTTGCTTGTTCTTCAATGTTGATTGAGGTAGGTGTGAAATAAACCACCTAGAGAGTAAGGGAATGCAACATAAGAGGGTACCTCTTTTCTTCATGGTGCGAGTATGGGAACAATGTAGAATGTCTCCAAGCAGGGTAGGTACAGGATTACGAGAGAGAAAGACTTTGATAGCATTCACATCTACAAGTTGGTCCAGATTGGGAAATAGAACCAAACCATAGATTAGAAGGGCCAAGACATATTCAAAAGCTTGAAAATTCATATCCTCCCATAATGAACGAGCCTTCTCCAACAGAAACTTGGATAAGAAACCCTTAACTCCACTTCTCGTTTCCCAATTTGTTATAATGTCGGATATCTTCAAATGCAAGGCTTCGGCAATGACTTCAGGCTTTGGAGTCTCCTATAAACCGGTGAACGGTATTTGATCAAGCATAGGCACTCCTAACAGTTGAGAGAGGTCTTCTAATGTAGGCACCAATTGGTAGTCAGGAAAGGTGAAACAATGATGCATGGGATCAAAGAATTGGAAGAGCACACACATCATTTCCTCTTGGAAGTTTGAGGTATCCAAGTTGAGAAGTCGACCATATTTCTTGGTGAAGGGAGAATCTCTAGGCACCCTTGATGCTAATTCTTGGAGTTGGGGATGTGATTTCACGAAGCTGACTCGGACCTTATTCCTTCGAATAAGAGTCATGGCCTACAAAACAAAACAAAGATAAATTCCTGAATCCTTGAAATGGTTAGTGAGAATGCTTTATGATTTTATGATGTTTATGATGTTATGTACATGTGAACAAAGCAAACAAGTCTTTATGTACAAATAATCATATGCACACAAAGCAAACAATTCCTTAGGTTTAGGCTTGCATGGAGTTGATAGGTAAGTACCCTCTTGAAGTTTAGTTGGCTCAATCGGTCCTAAAAAGTAACCAGGTTCTAGGGGATCTCAATATCACTGACCTTTACTTTAGGCTTTATCTCAGTACAATTAATCTTTTCATGCGGCCAAGATGTCCCAAAAGTCTGATCTCAATGAGTGTAGTATCAAGTATCAACCAATTTTTAGCTTTCCACCGAAACCGGCTATCTCACTACTTCCTAATGGCCAAGTTGTTCAATTAAGGTTCTATGGTCATTTAGTGCTTTATGACACCGCTCAACGGCCCTGTATTCTCCTCGATTTAACATAAGGGATACCGGTACTAACAAATGTGTCACACTAACGTAGCCATTGCTTCAACCATATCGGTCTACTCCGCACAGTTTCCATAATCTATTGCTACTTACCTAAAAAGGTACCCCAAATCCGGGTGTAGGATCAAAAACCCAAACAAGGACCCATAAATGTAAAGCAAAGAAATCAAACAAATTAAAGCAAGTAAATATGATCTAACTCTAAGGTAACCCCACTTTTAAGTTAATTCCCCGGCAAAGTCGCCAGTTCTGTAATACGGTGGGAGAACTAACTTGGGTGTTTCGCGTTTTATCACAATTGTTGCAGATAGAAAGAGTCGCCACCGACTTTTCTTTTATCCAATAAAGGAAAGGGTGAAAAGAACAGGAAATACCTTTGAGATATTTTCTTGAGTTCAGGGGGTAGGTTATGAAAAGGGAAGGTGTTAGCACCCTTTTCATCTGTAGTTATCTATGGGCTCTTAGTTGCTTGCTAGATCACTTACTTTTGTTTGAAAATATGCTTTGTCGTTTTTGAAAGTGATTTTGAAAAGTGTCTTTGTAATGACTCTCGTCTCTATAAGAATGCGTACAAAGTGTTTAACTTTAGAAAATGTTTCAATTGAAAATGTTTGTGTGAAAATGGATTTCTTTTTGTTGTGAGAAAGCAAGCAATTATGAGCATCCTACCTACTCAAAGGTCTTTGTACTTTTCTTCCTCCTTTAGATGTTGCTATCTTACCATTGATTGATAAGAAGCCCCATTGTTGGATGTGAAGGGACGTGCGTGGGTCGTTTGTATAGTCATAGAAGGTGTTATACCCCAAAATTTTCCCTCTCAATTCTCAAGGGTTTTCTCACAAAGATTCTCAGGATTTAAGCTTACACAAGTACATTGGGATTTTCCAGTACCAAAATTAAAAGGAAACTGTCAAAAAGGGAGAAAAACAGATAAAAATAAACATTTTGACAAATTTGGAGGAAAATAGGTCTCCTTCGATTCAACACCCTTCGATTGGACTTCTCACCTTCTTCGATTGCTCAAAATTGCTGCTAGCATACCTCTTTAGTCTTGGAATTTGACTTCTTGTTGCAGGCTTAGTTTGTGTCTTTTGCTGCCTACATGCTTGCTTTAAATACCAAATTTACTGGCCACAAGTGCCCCCTTTCAAGGCAAACCCTTCGATTCACCAAGCATGATGCTTGCGTGCTTTGCTTTAAAAACCATGACATGCTAGCCACATGTGCCCTTTGCAAGGCAAACCCTTCGTTTAGACACAAGTGCCTGCATACAAGCCTTCATTTGGGCATTCACCTCCTATATGCCTGCATGCAAGTCTTTATTTGGGCATTCATCTCTTGCCATGCCTGCATGCAAGCTTCAGTTGAGAAAGGGATTCATGCCACTTGGGTTACATCTTTCATTTGGGTATTGAAGCTTCCTTCGATTTAGAAGGAAATTATCTGCTGAAGGCTTCCTTCGATTCAGAAGAAAATTATCTTCTGAAGGCTTCCTTCAATTTAGAAGGAAATTATCTTCTGAGAGTTTCCTTCATTTCAGAATGAAATTAGCTTCTGAAAGCTTCCTTCAATTCAGAAGGAAATCATCCTCTGAAAGCTTCCTTCGATTCAGAAGGCCTTGGACTTCTGAAGGTTCCCTTCGATTGCACCATTTGCATCCTATATGGTTGCTTTGATTCACCAAGTAGGGGCATGCCTGCATGCAAGCCTTTGTTTGAGCAAAGACCTCATGCATGCATGCATGCAAGCTTTCGATTGAGCAAAAGCCTTCTGCATGCCTGCATACAAACTTCATTTGAGCAAGGGCCTCAAACCTATGACTCACTCTATATTTAATTGTCTATGCAAGTTGAAATAGGCTTTTACCAATTTACGGTCCAAGACCACTTGCCCTTAATGGTATAATACTACTTTTTAGAAAAATGTTTTTCTTGAGCCTTGCGCCTGTTTTCCTTCAGAAGGAAGCAATCCATCTGAACCATCCATCTTGCTATCATGGCACATGTGGGTGCTTACTTTCCAGCTAAGCCTTTATTTTATTATTTTTACTCCCAAACATTTCAAAATTTTCCTCTATAAATAGAGAGTTCATTTGCACATGGAAAAAAAAAAGAGGAAGAAGATGAGGGGAACGTATCTTCAAAATTCTCACACACCATAAAATTCTCAAACACTTCAACACTTGTGAAATCAAAAACCCAGAATCATTGTCACCTCCTTCGATTCTAAAGAACAACACGTTCCAGTTTCCTTCGAATCAAGGAGCATCCCACTTGTTCCTTCCTTCGAATCCAGCATCCAGAGCCACTCAAGGCCCAACTCACCTTCAAGGCTACAGCAAGGTAAGTTACTCTTACCCTTGCATCCTTTGTTTCAGACATAGCATGTATATATCATTTTACGTCCCTTTCGTTTTGTCCCTTTGAATCTATTTTTCTGGCTAATCTTTTGTTTTCTTGTTTCTTGAGTTTATTAAACATGCCTTAAAAAAATTAACTTGGCCACTAGACAGATGCTAACATGGCTTTAAGCCATGTTGTTATTAAACTCAAACGAAAGAGACAGGGGAAAGAAAGACATGAAACGAAGCCTTGGGCTTCAATGCTAACTTCCAGGCCCAGTCAGAATGCATACTCATGCTGACTTCCAAGCCCCAAAAAGACAAAATCAGAAGGCACATTTGCACTAGGCCCAGCCAAAATTGAAGGCCATGACTTGTTGCTGTCAGCCTCAATTGAAGAAGGCAACAAAGCAACAAGGCAGAACCAGAAGCCACGCCCAACTGCTACTAATGCCCAATCGAAGGCCACACCTTGTTGCTGCCATGGCCAATCAAAGGCCATGACTTGCTGCATGTTAGCCCCCAATCGAAGGAGGCTAACAGAAGCAGATCCGTAGGGCACTCCTCCCCCCTAATCGAAGGAGCTCTTTTTTTATTCTTTCTACCTTATTTTTTCTTTTATATTTTTATGCATTTCAATATGGTTGTAATAGTGTAGGATTTATTTTTTGCACTTTTTATTACTTTTGTACAAATGCTAGTAATTAGGTGTGTATAGAAAGATAAAACCAACAAGTAGACAACCCAAAAATCAAAGACAAAATGCATGCAATCAAACACACTTTTACACATGCACCCTTAGGGTAATTCCACTTGTTGCCTTACAAAAATGGTCATGTTATGCATGTGGGATATCTTAGCAAAAACAATCGAAAACACAAGATCATAGTCGCTCGATGACACTATCAATGTTGTCTTTCAAAATGATCTTAGTCCCTCAAAGAGAAATGCTAAGATATCTCACAACATTTCTATCATGACTATACGACCACGCCCGTCCCTTTACATCCAAAGATAAGGCTTCTTACCAAATCAATGGTAAGATATCAATATCAAAGGAAAGGAAGAAATGAACTAAGACTTTGAGTAGGTATATTGTTCCTAGTTGCTTTCTCATTTTCAAATCAAACACTCTTGCTTATTTTCAAAATCAAACACCAACACTTTCAAAACACTTTCAAAACCCTTTCCAAACATGAAATATTTTCAAAAGCTCAACACTTTGTATACGTTCTTACGAACGAGAACTATTACAAAGTTTGCCTAAAACGATGGTGCCTTTTCAAAATACTTTCAAAAAACCACACAAAGCATATTTTCAAACAAAAACAAGTGATCTAGAAAGCAACTAAGAGCCCATAGATAACTATGGATGAAAAGGGTGATAATACCTTCCCTTTTCATAATCTACCCCCCGAACTCAAAAATAATCTCAAAGGTCTTTCCTGTTCTTTTCAGCCTTTCTTTTTAGATAAAAGAAAAATAGGTGGTGACTCTTTCTATTCGTAACAATTGCGATCAAACACAAAACATCCCAAGTCAGTTCTCCCACCGTATCACAAAACTGGCTACTCTGTTAAGGAATTCTTCTTAAAAGTGGGGTTACCTTAGGGCTAGATCACCTTTACTTACTTTCATTGTTTGACTTGTTTGCTTTACATTATGGTTCCTTGTTTGGGCTTGCTTTGATCCTCTACCCGAATCTGGGACACCTTTTTAGGTAAGTAGCAATAGATTATGGAAATTGTACGGTGTAGACCGATATGGTTGAAACAATGGCTACGTTAGTGTGACGCGTTTGTGGGTACCGTTATCCCTTGTGTTAAATCGAGGAGAATACGGGGCCGCTGAGTGGCATCATGAAGCACTAACTGACCTTAGAACCTTAATTGAACAACTTGGCCATTAGGACATAGTGAGATAACCGCTTTCAGTGGAAATCTGAAAATTGGTTGATACTCGATACTATACTCATTAAGATTGGACTTTTGGGATATCTCGATCGCAAGAAAAGATTGATTATGGTGAGACAATGCCTAAAATAAAGGTCAGTGATATTGAGACCCTTAGAACCCGGTTACTATTACTAGGACAGGTTGAGCCAACCAAACTTCAAGAGGGTACTTGCCTACAGACCTCACACAAGCCTAAACCTAAGGAATTGTCTACTTTGTGTGTATATGATTATATAAACTTGCTTACTTTGCATAGTTGTACATAACATCATAGCATCATACCATAGCATTTTCAATAACCATTTCAAGGATCTCGATGGTCTTTGATGCAGGGTAACATTGAACCAGACGTCTATCAAGGGGAAAGAGGATTCATTTTCCTCTAACCAAAACACCGTCAAAAATCAAGTACAACAAACTTGAGTCAAGGGCTCTGACCCACTTGACATGGTGAGCTTAATTCTCGTGGAAGGACATCCACCGATACGAAGTTCTCTAATAAAAGTTGTAAGTGACTACTAACATTTACCCTGCGAGATCTTTGAAAACATGCATCCACATATCATGCATCATATCATGACATGTTTCTCCCATATAGGTCTCCTTATCTTCCTACTGTTTATTTCAGTAAGATGGATATGTAATAAACGGTGAAGGATCTCCAAGCACAAAATGCCCAATTCCAACAAATGTTCCTGGCCATGGCTAAGGGGCAAGAGGACCTGAAGACTCTTCTTCTCAAAGACAAGAAGAAGAAGCCTAAGAAGCTAGTAGGCGTCCTGAACTTGGGAAGAAGACTTAGAGGAACAGTCAAGAGAGCTCTATATCTCTCAACTCCATCCAACATGGAGGATAGTCATGAAGAAGACAACAGTTTGGGGATTGATGAAGTCGAAGTTGACTACTTTGAGGAACAATATCCTCCTATTGATGACAAGTACAAACAGTTGGAGGATCACCTCAATGCTATGGAGATTCAATAGATACTTGGCTTGGATTTAGGAGACATGTGTTTTGTTTCTGGAGTGGTCATCCCGCCAAAGTTCAAAATCCCTACCTTTGCCCCGTATGATGGAGTCTCTTGCCCTAAGATGCACTTAAAATCTTATGTCCACAAGATTCAACCATACACAACTGATCTGAAGCTTTGGATCTATTTCTTCCAAGAGAGCCAAGTAAGGACTCAACTTGAATGGTTCTATCAATTTGAGGGTTCTCACATCCACACGTAGGAGGATATAGCTGCTGCTTTCTACAAGCAGTACCAATACAACGCTGATCTTGCACCAACTCGTGTGCAATTGCAGAATATGACCATGATTTCCAACGAGAGCTTCAAAGGATACGCCCAAAAATGTAGAGACATGGCTGATAGGGTGCATCCCCCTTTAACTGACAGGGAGCTAATTGACATCTTCATGGGAACCTTGACAGGACCTTTATTCAATCATCTAATCGGAAGCTCCTCAGCCGGGTTCACCGAAATAATACTGATCGGCGAAAGGGTCGAAGCTGGCATAAAAAGTGGAAAGATCCAAGGAGCTACACCCTATGATGCTCAGAAAAAACCATACAATGGGAAGAAAGAGTCAAATGCTGTGTATGGTCAAAATAGTCGTCATGACCAACATGTATGGGCAATCTTGATCTCTAATCCTACACTTGTTCAAAAAAGACAGGGCAATAGACGTAGGGTAAGATATCAAGAAAGGAAGTACGCTGACATCAACATGCCTTTGTCTCAAGCGTTATAACATTTGCTGAAGGTGAAACTGATCACGCTAAAGGATCCTCCTCAAAACCCCGATACCTCATCTTCTAAGTACAATCCAAGCGTAAGATGTGCCTACCATTCTGATAGTCCCGGACATGAAACTGACAGTTGTTGGACTTTGAAGAACAAGATTCAAGACTTAATTAATGCCAAGGAGATTGAACTCGACTCTCCAAAGACTCAAAACGTAATCATTGCTCCTATGCCAAATCATTGAGAGTGTGTTGTTCATTTTGAATTTTCAATTGTAATTTCTTTTGTTATTCAAACAATTATCTATTAATGTCAAAATATGTTTCATTAATGCATTGCATATGTTTATCTTGAATTGATCCATTTGTTTTCATTACATTTAAACTATGATTTTTACTCTCTTTATGACGTTCAACTCTTGCTAAAAGTTACAAGCCTTTAGAGGGAGGATGACGAAAACAATGCCATAATCTCATACAGTATGCTTTTGGACATACATTGCTGATGATATACAGGCGTTCTTTCAAATCCTAAACACTGGAGTTATAAGAAATATAATCCCTAGTCAACCCCTTCGAGCCAAAGAAGTAGGAATTTTCTTTTTCACACAAAATGAAACCTTCAATCAAAACCTGGGGCAGGGTAGTCACTCAGTTAATTCAAATGCGCGTTTAGTCGCAAACTTTCACTTCGTATACAACGAGTGATATCAAAAACATTCCTCTGGAATCAAAAGATAGTGATGGTTCCCTACCAAATAGGCAGTCATTATCTCTCAAAAATAAACGCCCACTAAGTCAAAACCTATAAAGGAGACTTAAGAAAAACGGGGGCATCCTTCTGACCGTAATCTCAAAACAAGAGCAGTCAGGAAAAAATTAGGGATAACAAATCAAAAGAAAGAGGTCACTACAAATCCTCAACAACATGAAAAATGTTGCAAGAAATGACTGCCTTCTGATAAACTTAACTTGTCTGAACCATCACCAAGACATCACTCCAGACTCAATTGGAGTTTGAATGCACAGTTAACTGAGTTTAGGACTGAAGAACATCACGAAGAACGGGTGGGTACAAATACACTTTGAGCCTTATCCTTTGTTTCTTAAATCGTGAACCAAGCCACGTTACAACCCTTCAAAAGTCCTAATTGAAGCATGGGTTAGTTCGAAAGCATAATGTTACAAAAGGTATCCTGACTCCTGTAAGGCTTTACTCTAAATCATGAGTTGATTTTTTTTCTTACAAAATTTCTTTACTTGCTAAAAACGCATTTTCAAAATTTTAAGACAAGCATAAACTTTGCATTTATTTGAATATTGTTGTTTGCATATGGCTATTTCTTTGACAATAGAGAAATTCACACAACGAATATCCGATGAACGAAAGCTCTCTTAGTGAATAAAATCACTTCAAGTGGGATGACATTTCCAATGAAAAATCTCCTATCAACAAGGGGGCATGACATGTCACTATCCAGCACACCTAGGGCAGTCCAGTCATGATTCCAAGAAATCTCTCAAGAAGTGCTGAATAACCAGGGGCAGGTCTTCATCTCCATCACTTGGGGCATTGAACGCAAATCCCAACAAAGGGTTACGTACAGTCAATTAGTCCCTGGCAATGCCACAAACACTTGCTACTAGGGGCAGTGACAAATCTCCCCAAAATCATTCTCATAGGATGACTCCTAGCCAGAGTTTAATCTCTGAAAACTTTTTCCCCAGATGAGTCGACCTCAAGAATCCTCGAGGATTTTCCCCAGTGAAGTCGTCACCTCTCTAACAGACTGGCAACAAGGTTTATTTCCCCAACAAACAGCAGGATTCCCCAACTTGAGTTTGCCTCTCCGACCACTACAAATCAGAGGACCACAACTCCTCTTCCCCAGTAGACTACTCTACAATCCCCAACAAATTATGGTGAAGCCTGGACTCGACCAGATAACAGATAACTTTAGTAAGTTGTTATGAAGCCTGGGTCTGACCAGATATCAGTTCAACCTCATCCTTTCAAGAAATTATTGTGAAGCCTGGACCCGGCCAAATATCAGTTTAACTTCATCTTTTCTATCAAGTTACTGCAAATCCTGGAATACACCAAGATAACAGTTAACTTAAATCTTCCCCGAGATAACTCCCAATAGAGCAATGGACAACCGAGACTCCTAAACTTTTTTCCCCAAGCAGGAATCAACATTCTCCACAAAGATTTCTCAAGTCAAAATCAATATTCCCCATCGGAGTTCTCCTCAAACAACAGAACATGGATCCCCTACAGAAACATTCTAAAACAAGGTCTGGAGAGGTGCATACTTTTCATCCCCAACAGTAGTCCGGGATTTAACCTCCCAAAGCTCCCCAACACTTGTCAAGGATTTATTTTCCAAGACAACATTACATTTTAACAACATTCATAACATATGCATACAAAATACATATAACACAAATCTCATTTATTTTGAGAACATCATTACGCAATGCATACATCATAACATTGCATACAACTAACTCTTTACCTTTTCAGGAAAAGGCCAACAGATAAAGGTCATCATCTTTTTGGAGTAGAAATCGTCCAAGATTCCTTCATCATCTTTTTGGAGTAGCATTCGTCTCAGATTCCTTCATCATCTTTTTGGAGTAGCAATCGTCTCAGATTCCTTCATCATCCTGCTGAGGTAGTAATCGTCCAAGATTACTTCATCATCCTGCTGAGGTAGTAATCGTCCAAGATTCCTTCATCATCTTTTTGGAGTAGCAATCGTCTCAGATTCCTTCATCATCCTGCTGAGGTAGTAATTGTCCAAGATTCCTTCATCATCTTTTTGGAGTAGCAATCGTCTCAGTTTCTTCATTGTCCTACTGAGGTAGTAATCGTCCAAGATTCCTTCATCATCCTGCTGAGGTGGTAATAGTCCAAGATTCCTTCATCATATTTTTTGGAGTAGCAATCATCCAAGATTTCTTCATCATCTTTTTGGAGTAGCAATCATCTCATATTCCTTCATTATCCGTTGAGGTAGTAATCGTCCAAGATTCCTTCATCATCCTACTGAGGTAGTAATCATCTCAGATTCCTTCATCATCCTACTGAGGTAGTAATCGTCTCAGATTCCTTCATCATCCATTTAGGTAGTAATCGTCTCAGATTCCTTCACCATCCTGTTGAGGTAGTAATTGTCCAAGATTCCTTCATCATCTTTTTGAAGTAGTAATCGTCCAATATTCCTTCATTATCTTGTTGGAGTAGCAGTTGTCCCAAATTCTTTCATCACATATCACTACCTAAAATAAGACATTCGTCTTTGAACAAATTGATTGTAGACCAATCCCCAAAATAGGGCAGGTTGACTATCTACATGACAAAAACTTACTTCAAGACATATGCTGGTTCAGTTTAAATCTCTCAATGGTTTATCCTGATTCATTCTAGTGGATATTTCCTCTGGTTCAGATAGATCGCTCCAAGATTTATTCTGATTCTTCTCCAATTGAAGTCAGAATTTAGACTTAGTCTAATTTCTATCAACAGTCACCGTTGGATGGCATCTATAAGCCCATCTCCAACAATTATCCATCATTTCTCCAAATGGAATCTTTAAGCCAATTCCCTAAACAATTAACCACAACGTCATCAAGTGCGAATTTCTGGGCACTCTAGTGTTCAATCATCTTCCACCTTCAAGTCACGAATGGCAGATTTTCCCATCTAACTCTTTAGGTGTAAGAAGATTGAACAGGGGCAGCTGTTGTACCCCAAAATTTTCCCTCTCAATTCTCAAGGGTTTTCTCACAAAGATTCTAAGGATTTACGCTTGCACAAGTCATTGGGATTTTCCAGTACCAAAATTAAAAGGAAAATGTCAAAAAGGGAGAAAAACAGATAAAAATAAACATTTTGACAAATTTGGAGGAAAATAGGTCTCCTTCGATTCAGCACCCTTTGATTGGACTTCTCACCTCCTTCGATTGCTCAAAAATTGCTGCTAGTGTACCTCTTTCGTCTGGGCATTTGACTTCTTGTTGCAGGCTTCGTTTGTGTCTTTTGCTGTCTACATGCTTGCTTTGAATACCAAGTTTGTTGGACACAAGTGCCCCCCTGCAAGGTAAACGCTTCGATTCACCAAGCATGATGCATGTGTGCTTTGCTTTGAAAACTATGACCTGCTGGCCACATGTGCCCTTTGTAAGGAAAACCCTTCGTTTAGACACAAGTTCCTGCATACAAGCCTTCATTTAGGCATTCACCTTCTGCATGCCTGCATGCAAGTCTTCATTTGGGCATTCATCTCTTGCCATGCCTGCATGCAAGCTTCAGTTGAGCAAGGGCTTCGTGCCACTTGGGTTACATCTTTCATTTGGGTATTGAAGCTTCCTTCGATTCAGAAGGAAATTATCTGCTGAAGGCTTCCTTCGATTCAGAAGAAAATTATCTTCTGAAGGCTTCCTTCAATTCAGAAGGAAATTATCTTCTAAGAGTTTCCTTCATTTCATAAGGAAATTATCTTCTGAAAGCTTCCTTCAATTCAGAAGGAAATCATACTCTGAAAGCTTCCTTCGATTTAAAAGGCCTTGGCCTTTTGAAGGTTCCCTTCTATTGCACCATTTTCATCCTATATGGTTGCTTTGATTCACTAAGTAGGGGCATGCCTGCATGCAAGCCTTCATTTGGGCAAAGAATTCCTGCATGCAAGCTTTCGATTGAGCAAAATCCTTCTCCATGCCTGCATACAAACTTCAGTTGAGCAAGGGCCTCAAACCTATGACTCACTCTATATTTAATTGTCTATGCAAGTTGGAATAGGCTTTTACCCATTTGTTGTCCAAGACCACTTGCCCTTAATGGTATAATACTAATTTTTAAAAAAAAGTTTTTCTTGAGCCTTGCGCCTGTTTTTCTTCAGAAGGAAGCAATCCATATGAACCATCCATTTTCTATCATGGCACAAGTGGGTGCTTACTTTCCAGCTGAGCCTTTATTTTATCATTTTTACTCCCAAACATTTCAAATTTTTCCTCTATAAATAGAGAGTTCATTTTCACATGGAAAAAAAGAGAGGAAGAAGAGGAGGGGAACGTATCTTCAAAATTCTCACACACCATAAAATTCTCAAACACTTAACCACGTGTGAAATCAAAAATCCAGAAGCATTGTCACCTCCTTCAATTCTGAAGAATAGCATATTCCAGTTTCCTTCGAATCAAGGAGCATCCCACTTATTCCTTCCTTCGAATCTAGCATCCAGAGCCACTCAAGGCCCAGCTCACCTTCAAGGCTGCAGCAAGGTAAGTTACTCTTACCCTTGCATCCTTTGTTTCAGACATAACATGTATATATCATTTTGCCTCCCTTTCGTTCGCACACTTTGAATCTATTTTTATGGATAATCTTTTGTTTTCTTCTTGCTTGATTTTATTAAACATGCCTTAAAAAAATTAACTTGGACACTAGACAAATGCTAACATGGCTTTAAGCCATGTTGTTATTAAAATCAAACAAAAGAGACAGGGGGAAGAAAGACATGAAACGAAGCCTTGGGCTTCAATGCTAACTTCCAGGCCCATCCAGAATGCATGCTCATGCTGACTTCCAAGCCCCAGAAAGACAAAATCAAAAGGTAACTTTGCACTAGGTTCAGCCAGAATCAAAGGTCATGACTTGTTGATGTCAGCCTCAATCGAAGAAGGCAACAAAGAAACAAGGCAGAACCAGAAGGCACGCCTAGCTGCTACCAATGCCCAATCTAAGGCCACGCCTTGCTGCTGCCATGGCCAATCGAAGGCCATGACTTGTTGCATGTTAGCCCCCAATCGAAGGAGGCCAACAAAAGCAGATTCGAAGGGCACTCCTCCCCCCAATCGAAGGAGCTCTTTTTTTCTTCTTTATACCTTATTTTTGCTTTTATATTTTTATGCATTTCAATATGGATGTAATAGTGTAGAATTTATTTTTGCACTTTTTAATACGTTTGTAAAAATGCTAGTAATTAGGTGTGTATGGCAAGATAAAACCAACAAGTAGACAATCCAAAAATCAAAGACAAAATACATGCAATCAAACACACTTTCACACATGCACCTTTGGGGTAATTCCACTTATTTCCTTACAAAAATGGTCATGTTAAGCATGTGGGATATCTTAGCAAAAACAATCAAAAACACAAGATCATAGTCCCTCGATGACACTATCAATGTTGCCTTTCAAATTGATCTTAGTCCCTCAAAGAGAAATGCTAATATATCTTACAACATTGCTATCATGACTATACGATGACCCACGTTTGTCCCTTTACATCCAAAGATAAGGCTTCTTACCAAATCAATGGTAAGATAGCAATATCAAAGGAAAGGAAGAAATGAACCAAGACTTTTGAGTAGGTAGATTGTTCCTAGTTGCTTGCTCATTTTAAAATCAAACACTCTTGCTTATTTTAAAAAACAAACACCAACTCTTTCAAAACACTTTCAAAACCCTTTCCAAACATGAAATATTTTCAAAAGCTCAACACTTTGTATACGTTCTTACAAACGAGAACTATTACAAAGTTTTCCTAAAAAGATGGAATCTTTTCAAAATACTTTCAAAAAACCACACAAAGCACATTTTCAAACAAAAGCAAGTGATCTAGCAAGCAACTAAGATCCCGTAGATACCTATGGATGAAAAGGGTGCTAATACCTTCCCTTTTCATGATCTACCCCCCGAACTCAGAAATAATCTCAAAGGTCTTTCCTGTTCTTTTCAGCCGTTCCTTTTGGATAAAAGAAAAGTCGGTGGCGACTCTTGCTATCCGCAACAATTGCGATCAAACGCAAAACATCCCAAGTCAGTTCTCCCACCGTATCACAGAAGGCAACCTATGAGACGTTTTATTGATTTTCGTTTAGGGACTAGATCGTTTACCGAAGGTAACATCGAGGGACATCAAGGGACTACGATCTTTTATCGAGGGTCTTTGCTAAAACGCCCATATTCGAGGGACACAACTATTTTCCGAGGCAACAAATGAGATTACCCTAGAGGTGCATGTGTGCAAAGTGTGTTTGATTGCATACATTTTGTCTTTTATTAGGGTGGTATATTTGTTGGTTTTATATTTCCATACATCTTAATTACTAACATTTGTATAAAGTAATGAAAATGCAAAAAATAAACATCCTACACAATTACAACCATATTGAATAGCAAGAAAATATAAAGAAAAGCATAAATAACATAAAAAGAGAGAAAAAGTGAGTCCTTCGATCCAGGCAGTAGGTTCTTTCGATTCACCCTTCTTTCGTTTCTTTCGATTGGGGCTGGGAATCAGTATGCCCTTCAATTACGTCCTCTTTATGCTTCTTTTGATTGGCCTGGAAGTCAGCGTGAGTGTACATTCTTTGTTTCAAACTCCTTGATGTCTCCTTCAATTGCAGGAATGCAAAGCTCCCAAGTTTATATTCGAAAGGCTTCAGTGTTTAGCCAATCGAAGGATACGGAAAAACTTTCTAAAACTTGAAAATGAAACTAACAAGTGTAACTTTTGAAATCTACAAACCAGGGGTTAGCACAAGATTATTGGGTACCAAAATCTAAAGGCTAACTAGTCAGGGTTGAGATTTTCAACATACAGGATTTGAGGATTGAAAGTTAGGGGCATGGTCAACTTCCTAGATGGGATATCTACATTTTCCTTTTATTTTATATGTACAAATGCTATTTAAATGAAAATTTCCAAGGTCAGGGGAAACTTGTAACACCCTCTAAAAACCCCGAATAAATTTTCGCAATTATTAAAATCATAATTTCAGAGTACATGTATAATCGAGGATGCTACAATTCTCTTTAAATAACACAAATTCCTGTCATGCATAATCTTAGTAGTAACTCATACATGTTTACACAGCGGAATAATTTATTTAATAAAACCAATGTTATAATATTTTTCAAAATCATCAGGGATTAACACCTGGAAAAAATGTCAACATCATATTATAACAAATATAAGGAAATAAACGAGTCTGACTAAAGCAGCTCGACAAACAAATGTTCCCGGAGTTACAACTACCAGAGCATGACCCGGACAATACTAAAACGGAAATAAACTAGAAACCACAAGCCTTCGCCAAGCACCTGAACGAAGCTCCTCAATCTGAAATATTCAACAGTAAGGGTGAGCATCTCAATTCTACATTTGATTATACGTTCATAACAATCAATTCAGGAAACCATAAGCATCACCCAACAATTAGCATATTTCATAGTTTACAAAAACCTTTACAATTCATATGCCCATGATATATTACTTTTCATATTTGCAAATAAGCATCAAACATCGTCAACCATTTAGAAATCATACGTGCATACAAACAATCAAATACAACATTGGAAAAATCATCCATTCATGTTATATTCAAGGTAATGCAACACACCCATGCATGTGGTACCACTTCACCGCCCCATTAAATCTCGGGTCACGGATAACTCACCGTTCCATTATATCGCGGACACGGCTACCACCTCAACGTTCCATTAAATAGCGGACACGTATATTGGCCACCATGTTAATTCCACACAATGGGAATTAACAAATGCAACATGATATGTAAAGTATGTAACACTCAGCATACTATGAACATCAATCAACATATCATGCGACATCAACAACATCAATCATAACAAGATACGGATAGCATGTAATCACTCAACATACTATTTAAACATCAATCATATCAAGTCATATCATAATTCATGCTCGATAACATTATCCAAAAGCATGGCAATAAAATCCAAAATCAAGCACTGAAAACAAAGTTCAGAAAATTAACACAGTAGCCTCAACACGGGTGCCCGTGTTGTGCAACACGGCCCGTGTTGCTGAGCGTGTACAGAATTTTCCTGTACCTGCAGCAGCTCAGAACAGCAGCCAAACGCGGGAAAATGCCATCTAAACGCGCATTTCGGTACCTAACGACATCGAGTTTGTATAATTCAAAACAACACCTCAATTTCCTAATTACCAACAATCATTATAGTAACCTTAGAAGTGATTAGTCGTTCATTTTGGGGAAATCTGCTAACATTGAGGTTATCCCTATAACTTCCAAGGTAAATTCACGATCATGCAGATATACTTCCAATCCACCATTAGGAACCTAAAATCGTTAATTGATTTCATAAAATTGGGAACCTAAACCTCCTTTAACAAAGTTCAATCCTAAGGGTATCGATCCCTAATAACATCTAACGATTGGGGTTTTTCCCTACGATTACCCAAATCAACCGTACATAAACCCATAAACAAAGGTAAATCGAGTAATAGCCCCCCTTACCTTATCAATTTGCAGCTTGAGTTCTTGAGCGATGTTCTTCGTTCTTCGTACCTTCAGAGCTCTGCTTCCCAAAATCCAAACTTCTGTGTTATCGTGAATAATGAGAAAAATAACTTGAGTTCCAAAACATATCTTTACTTCTTTTGCACCCCCACTCTTTACTAACAACATCCAAGCCCAATAACTTAAAAACTCAGCATTTTCTTATTTCTTTTATTTTCCTCCATATTTCAAAATAAATAATTCCTTTTTATTTTATTAATTCTAATAAAATAATTTCCCAAATTTAAATAAATCAAATAATTGAAACTGGGGTGTTACAACTCTCCCCCACTAAAAGAGTTTTCGTCCTCGAAAATATACCTTAGACGAACAGTTCCGGATAAGCCTCTTTCATTTGGCTCTCCAGCTCCCAAGTGATATTTCCATTTGCTGGACCTCCCCAAGCAACCTTCACTAATGCTATCTCTTTACCTCTTAACTGTTTCACTTCCCGATCTTCTATCCTCATAGGCAATGTTTCTACTGTCAGGTTATCTCTCACCTGTACATCATCTATTTGGATTACATGAGATGGGTCTGGAATGTATCTCCTCAGCTGAGAAACATGAAAAACATCGTGCAAATTCGCAAGTCTCGGAGGTAAAGCAATACGATAAGCAACTTCTCCAACTCTTTCCGTAATCTGAAACGGACCAATAAAACGTGGAGTCAACTTCTTCGATTTCAACGCTCGACCAATACCCGTCATCGGAGTAACTCTCATAAACACATGATCTCCAGCACTGAATTCTAAATTATTTCTCCTCTTATCATGATAACTTTTTTGAAGACTCTGAGAAGCTCTCATCTTCTCTTGAATCAATTTGATCTTGTCAGTAGTCTGCTGAACAATCTCTGGCCCAACTACCGAACTCTCTCCAGATTCATACCAACACAAAGGTGTTCTACACCGTCTACCATACAATGCCTCGAACGGAGCCATACCAATACTCGAATGGTAACTATTGTTATAAGTAAATTCAATCAATGGCAAATAGCTATCCCAAGCTCCACCCTTCTCTAAAACACAAGCACGCAATAAATCTTCTAACGATTGAATCGTCCTCTCCGTCTGTCCATCAGTCTGAGGATGGTAAGTTGAACTCAACCTCAATTTAGTACCCAAAGCCTTCTGCAATCCTTCCCAAAATTTCGAAGTGAATCTCGGATCTCTATCTGACACAATACTAGAAGGAACTCCATGCAAACTCACTATTTTATCAATATATAACTGTGCCAATCTCTCCATTGAGTAATCCATTCGCACCGGTATAAAATGAGCAGACTTAGTCAACCTATCCACAACGACCCATATCGCTTCACAATTCATAGGAGTCCTCGGCAACCCAGATACGAAATCCATAGAAATACTATCCCACTTCCATTCTGGAATAAACATTGGTTGCATAAATCCAGACGGCTTCTGATGTTCAATCTTCGATTTCTGACAGGTTAAACATGCATACACAAATTCAGCTATTTCCTTTTTCATTCCCGGCCACCAAAACAATTTCTTCAAATCATGATACATTTTCGTGGCACCCGGATGAATACTCATCCCACTGCGATGTCCTTCCTCTAATATACTCTTCTTGATTTCTGCGACATTAGGAACACAAACTCTATCGCCAAATCTCATAACATCATTCTCATCAATTCTAAACTCACCACCTTGATCTTGGTTGATCAATGTCAATTTATCAACTAAATTAACATCAGATTTCTGCCCGATCCTGATCTCTTCTAGGATACCACTAGTAAGTTTCAACATACCCAAACGAACACACCTCGGAGTACTTTCACAAACTAAACTCAAATCTCGGAATTGTTCAATTAAATCCAATTCACGAACCATCATCATAGATATATGCAAGGATTTCCTGCTCAAAGCATCCGCAACCACATTTGCCTTACCAGGATGGTAATTCAAACCAAAATCATAATCTTTGAGAAATTCCAACCACCTTCTTTGCCTCATATTGAGCTCTTTCTGATCGAAAAGATACTTCAAACTCTTATGATCGCTATACACTTCAAATCTCGAACCATACAGATAATGTCTCCACAATTTCAAGACAAACACAACTGCTGCCAACTCTAAATCATGAGTAGGATAGTTCCTTTCATGAACCTTCAACTGTCTCGAAGCATACGCAACTACCTGCTGATTCTGCATTAAAACACCACCTAAACCCAACAGAGATGCATCACAATAGACCACAAAAGATTCCACCGGATTCGGCAAAATCAGAATAGGAGCACTAGTCAATCTCCGCTTCAATTCTTGGAAACCTTTCTCACAATCAGAATCCCAAATAAACGCTTGTCCTTTACGAGTCAATTTTGTCAACGGCAATGCTAACTTTGAGAATCCTTCGATAAACTTTCTGTAATAACCTGCAAGACCAAGAAAACTTCTGATTTCCGAAACAGTCTTCGGCGCTTCCCACTGAGATACTGCTTCTACTTTTGTAGGATCCACTGCAATACCATTCTTAGAAATCACGTGTCCAAGAAAACTAACTTCATTCAGCCATAACTCACATTTGGACAACTTTGCATACAACTTCTTATCTTTCAACAACTCTAACACAATTCTGAGATGTTCCGCATGCTCTTCGTCATTCTTGGAATAAATCAGAATGTCATCAATAAAAACTACAACAAACTTATCCAGATACGGATGAAAAATCCTATTCATATATTCCATGAAAACACCAGGTGCATTAGTAACCCCGAACGGCATAACAAAATATTCATAATGCCCATACCTCGTTCGAAAAGCAGTCTTTTGAACATCATCCGCTTTCACACGAATCTGATGATATCCAGATCTCAAGTCAATCTTACTGAATACACTGGCTCCAATTAGTTGATCCATTAAATCATCAATCCTCGGTAATGGATACCGATTCTTAATGGTTACCTTGTTCAATTGCCTGTAATCAACACACAGTCTCATATAACCTTCTTTCTTCTTGACCAACAATACCGGAGCACCCCAAGGTGAAACACTTGGACGAATAAACTTCTTCTCCAGTAAATCTTCCAACTGACTCTTCAATTCAACCAACTCAGACGCAGACGTACGATATGGCGCCATCGACACCGGTCTCGTACCAGGAATCAAATCTATAGAGAATTCCACTTCTCTCTCAGGAGGTAACTCACCAACATCATCCGGAAAGACTTCTGGAAAATCACACACCACTGGCAATTCCACACTCCTGACCTTTCCTGTTGCATCTAACGAAGCAAGTAACATAAACACATTAGCACCATCTTCCATTGCTTCTTGTACCTGCCTAGCAGTCATAGTCAAATTCTCGACACCAACTGCTTCTGGAAAAATCACCGTCTTAGCAAAGCAGTTCAGATGAACCCGGTTGAATTCCAACCTGTTCATCCCAAGGATAATATCAATTTGTTCAAGCGGTAGGCACACTAAATCCATACCGAAACCTCTACCAAAAATCTCAATAGGACAATTCCTACATACAAGTGAAGTTGTCACTGAACCCGATGCAGGAGTATCAACAATCATGCTACCTTGCATACCAGATATGTCCAGTTTCAACCTCTCAGCACAATCAAAAGAAATGAAAGAATGAGTTGCACCAGTATCAATAATTGCAACTAAAGGTGTGCCATGAATAAAACACGTACCTTTAATCAATCGATCCTCTGGGGTAGTCTCAGATCCAGACAAAGCAAACACTTTTCCACCTGACTGATCCTTCCTAGGCTTAGGACACTGCGGACGAATGTGACCTTCTTCGCCATAATTGTAACAAGTAACAGACTTCCCTTTGCAATCAATAGACAAATGACCAGCCTTTCCACATTTATAGCACTTCTTCTCATCACTCTTGCAATCTCGAATGTGATGACCAGACTCACCACACCTGTAGCATCTGATAGGAGCCTTAGAATCTCCCCCACTAGGCCTTTTCCAACCACCTGATTTCTGGTTATCTCTACCATATGGCTTGCCACGGTCCATATGTTGCTTTCCTCTTTTATCAACAGCCCCACGAGAGTGAGACGACCTATTCTTGGTAATATCTTCTTCCAAGATCCTGTTACAATCCACCAGATCAGAAAATCTACGAATACGCTGGTACCTGATTCCCTGCTTAATCTCATCTCGGAGACCATTCTCAAATTTGATACATTTAGAGAATTCTCCAGCCTCATCATTGTTGTAGTGTGCATAATACTTTGCCAGCTCAGTGAACTTAGTAGCATATTCACTAACAGTCAGATTGCCCTGCTTAAGCTCCAAAAATTCAATTTCCTTTCTTCCCCGAACATCTTCAGGAAAGTACCTCCTCAGAAAAGCCCTTCTGAAGTTAGCCCAAGTCAGTGCCTCTCCATCCTGAACCATTTCAGTCCTTGTGGCAACCCACCAGTCGTCGGCCTCTTCTGCCAACATATGCGTACCATATCTGACTTTCAGATCTTCAGCATAATCGATCACACGGAAAATCCTTTCGATTTCCTTCAGCCACTTCTGAGCACCTTCAGGGTCATGTGTACCTTTGAACAACGGAGGATTGTTCCTTTGGAAATTTCCCAATTGCCTATCAGCACCAATCACGCCTCCAGTTGGGTTTCCAGCAAGTACACCAGCTAACATCCCCAAAGCCTCAGCTAGTGCAGCATCATTTCGTCCGTTACCTCTTCCAGCCATATTCCTGAGAATTAAAACATATTCCACATTAGAATACAATATCGACAGTGTTACCTTACACTAATCGCATACAAAAGGGATGACTGACTCAAGACCTTGGTCGCAACGACCGACTATGCTCTGATACCACTATTGTAACACCCTCTAAAAACCTCGAATAAATTTTCGCAATTATTAAAATCATAATTTCAGAGTACATGTATAATCGAGGATGCTACAATTCTCTTTAAATAACACAAATTCCTGTCATGCATAATCTTAGTAGTAACTCATACATGTTTACACAGCGGAATAATTTATTTAATAAAACCAATGTTATAATATTTTTCAAAATCATCAGGGATTAACACCTGGAAAAAATGTCAACATCATATTATAACAAATATAAGGAAATAAACGAGTCTGACTAAAGCAGCTCGATAAACAAACGTTCCCGGAGTTACAACTACCAGAGCATGACCCGGACAATACTAAAACGGAAATAAACTAGAAACCACAAGCCTTCGCCAAGCACCTGAACGAAGCTCCTCAATCTGAAATATTCAACAGTAAGGGTGAGCATCTCAATTCTACATTTGATTATACGTTCATAACAATCAATTCAGGAAACCATAAGCATCACCCAACAATTAGCATATTTCATAGTTTACAAAAACCTTTACAATTCATATGCCCATGATATATTACTTTTCATATTTGCAAATAAGCATCAAACATCGTCAACCATTTAGAAATCATACGTGCATACAAACAATCAAATACAACATTGGAAAAATCATCCATTCATGTTATATTCAAGGTAATGCAACACACCCATGCATGTGGTACCACTTCACCGCCCCATTAAATCTTGGGTCACGGATAACTCACCGTTCCATTATATCGCGGACACGGCTACCACCTCAACGTTCCATTAAATCGCGGACACGTATATTGGCCACCATGTTAATTCCACACAATGGGAATTAACAAATGCAACATGATATGTAAAGTATGTAACACTCAGCATACTATGAACATCAATCAACATATCATGCGACATCAACAACATCAATCATAACAAGATACGGATAGCATGTAATCACTCAGCATACTATTTAAACATCAATCATATCAAGTCATATCATAATTCATGCTCGATAACATTATCCAAAAGCATGGCAATAAAATCCAAAATCAAGCACTGAAAACAAAGTTCAGAAAATTAACACAGTAGCCTCAACACGGGTGCCCGTGTTGTGCAACACGGCCCGTGTTGCTGAGCGCGTACAGAATTTTCCTGTACCTGCAGCAGCTCAGAACAGCAGCCAAATGCGGGAAAATGCCATCTAAACACGCATTTCGGTACCTAACGACATCGAGTTTGTATAATTCAAAACAACACCTCAATTTCCTAATTACCAACAATCATTATAGTAACCTTAGAAGTGATTAGTCGTTCATTTTGGGGAAATCTGCTAACATTGAGGTTATCCCTATAACTTCCAAGGTAAATTCACGATCATGCAGATATACTTCCAATCCACCATTAGGAACCTAAAATCGTTAATTGATTTCATAAAATTGGGAACCTAAACCTCCTTTAACAAAGTTCAATCCTAAGGGTATCGATCCCTAATAACATCTAACGATTGGGGTTTTTCCCTACGATTACCCAAATCAACCGTACATAAACCCATAAACAAAGGTAAATCGAGTAATAGCCCCCCTTACCTTATCAATTTGCAGCTTGAGTTCTTGAGCGATGTTCTTCGTTCTTCGTACCTTCAGAGCTCTGCTTCCCAAAATCCCAACTTCTGTGTTATCGTGAATAATGAGAAAAATAACTTGAGTTCCAAAACATATCTTTACTTCTTTTGCACCCCCACTCTTTACTAACAACATCCAAGCCCAATAACTTAAAAACTCAGCATTTTCTTATTTCTTTTATTTTCCTCCATATTTCAAAATAAATAATTCCTTTTTATTTTATTAATTCTAATAAAATAATTTCCCAAATTTAAATAAATCAAATAATTGAAACTGGGGTGTTACAAAACTTACCTCTTGAAGTGCTAATCTAAGGAGATGTAGGTGACTTCCTTGGCGGTGGATGGAGATTCGCTAAAACCTTCTCGAAGCTAGTTCAGTTGCTGCTTTGTTTGGGCATTCACTGAACCGGAGGAAGGTGTGTGAGGGTGATGAGTGAATCAAATATTATTATATAACAGTCCAGGGAGTGAATCGAAGGTTAGTTGTCTGGTAGTTGGGGAGTGAATTCGAAGGATTCACTAATGCATGAAGGGCTCTGGGAGTTTTATAGTTTTAATGTTTGAGGATGTTTGAGAATGTTTGAGAGTATTTGAAAGTGTTTGAGAAGGTTTTAAGAATTTGATGATTTTTTTCACAACAAGAGTTTTTTCCAGCTAACCAGAGGCCCCCTTAGATGTGTGATGGAACTTCTTATTTATAGATGAAAATGGTTGAGGTTTAGAAGGGAAAATAAATTAGATTTGAACAAATTGGGTATGCTGTTTTTGTAGCCTTTGAGGTGCAGTTTTTGTATGCCAAATTGGTGCAAATATAGGGACAGCATAGCAGGACTGCTTTGTAGAAGTTTTGGAGTGTTGTAATCAGTGAAGTAGTCTTATACTTGGCAGCACATAAGACTCTGGCTAGCAAGCATCTTTGGATATTTCAACCTTTTGTTTTTACCATCTAGGTCCAACCTTCGACCAGACTCCTCTTCAACAATATTTGTTTCCAATCAAAGTGTCCTTCGAATGGGCCCTCTGTGTATCGTTCGTTTTGAAACAATGTGCGTGCGTTCTTTTTGAAAAGGGGCAAATGCACATCCTTTGATTGGAATATATGTGTGTCCTTCAAAGGGATCACATACAATTCTTCGAATGGACTAGTAAGGTATAGCCTTCGAATGGGACACTTATGTATATTATGGTGTAGAAACTATGTGTGTTGGTGGAATCGAAGCTTATATGCAGGAGGTCCCTTGATTTTTAGGCGCTAGCATGAAGGGAAATTTATGCCTTGTGAATTTGGCAAACAATGCAATATCATTGGCTTCTGAGTCGAAGGAGAGCTTTAGGAGGCCATTGCCTTGTGCCTGCTGGCCTGAAGAAGGTCCTAGCTTTGTGAATCGAAGAGATTATGCAGGGGGCCAATGGCTTCTAAATCAAAGGAAACTTATATGGAGCCACTAACTTCTGAATCAAAAGAAGCTTTCCGAAGGCCCCTTTCCTTATGAATCAAAGGAAGCTGGCATGGAGCCACCAACTTCTGAATTGAAGGACACCAAAAGGAGGCTCTTCCCCTTTGAATCAAATGAGGCTACAGGAGGCTTTTGCCATGTGTACGCTAGCATGATGGGAGACCAAAGTAGGCATAAAAGAGGCCATTGCCTAGTGAATCAAATTAGGCACGAAGGATGTATTTTCCATGGTGGGTCGAAGGAATCTTTTTGCCTAGTGGATTGAAGGCAAATTTGAAGAAGTCTTGGCCTTGTATGCTGAAGGCACGTACAGGGGAAGTCATTTCCTTGTCAATCGAATCAGGCATGAAACAGCCCATGCCCAGTCGAAGTCTTGTGAACCAAACTTGTGTCGAAGGATTATGGACATCCGATCGAAGCTCCTTGTCCAGATGCCAATCGAAGGACAACCTGCTCAGATGCCAATCGAAGACACCTTTTTTTATCTTCAAATTTATTATTTTCTTTAAGCAAGTATTTGTAATCACCCATATAAGATAAAACCTTGGAAAGCATGAGAGAGAAAATTTTGAGGTACAACACATATTTTTAGCTTTCGACCTACACCTTGTTATGTACACTTCTTTTTCTTTCTTTTTGTTGTGCCATTATGCTGAGGCATATAGGGTGCCATGGAAATCACTTGAAGCTTCTTGAGCAATTGAGGACCTCAATGAGTATGCCTTGAATAAAAATGGGGAGGGCAAATTTTGGGGTACAACAAAGAACATGAACAACTTTTAAAATCATATTTACAAGAACCAACATATCACTTTCATGTGATCCTCATTTTTAAAAGTGTTTGAAACTTTGTGAACTTTTAACAACCAGAACAAGTTTCTAAACATTAACACTTTTTGAGCATTTAAGTAACATTATTTTGAAATTTGATATTGATAAGAATAAAAAATCCTAGTTTGGATTTGATTATTGTATAAAATACATACGTTCTTTTTTTCTCAACAAATTGAGTGTAACTTGTTTCGCCAATTTGTTTGGTGAAGATCATCATAATGTTTGGTGATTATGGAAAAATTTCTTTGAGTCAGGGTGATTCAAAGTCCTCCGTGATGTTTTGTGTTTATTGTGTAAACAAGGAAGTGGTGTACTTTCTTGGTTGGAAGATAAGTGTTCTTTAAAGTGCTTAGGTTGAGACTTGTAAAAAGCGTTTAATCATAGTGGGAAATTCTTTAAGGAGATTGAGGGATTGAAAGTACCCTTAAGTTGGCAAGGGGGACTTGGATAAATATTTGTGTCATTTTACATTCCTCACTTTATTTTCCTATACATAACTTATTATAATTTTTGAATAAGTTAAACAATCATAAATCCGCTTCTGATAAAATATTAGCTTAAAAAAACTTAGCTCATAAGCTCAGAAAAAACTGAAAATCCTAATTCACCCCTCTTAAGTTGGATATAG